>JAVJAQ010001076.1:516204-1044644 GCA_032362365.1 Zygogramma bicolorata | reverse complement strand
AGTCCATCTATGAACATCTGCACCGCTAGCTGCTCCTTGAAATCTCCGGGCGCTTCTGGATACGCCAGCTGGATTAGGTGTCAAACATTTGCCTCAAATTCTTGCAAACTCTCACCTGATTTTTGTGTGCAAGTCTTTGTGCCCGGTACAGCTGTTCTCGGTGTTGATCGCCATACCTCAATTCTAGTGCAGAAATCAGGTCCTCATATCTCTTCTGCTGTTCTATGGGTATCGTTTGCAATATACCCAAACCTGGCCCTTTCAGAGCTACTGTGAGTGCCGTAGTTTTTTCTTCTTCGCCCCTTCCATTAGTCTCTGCCGCAGCCTCAAATTGTCCCATCAAAAGTCGGCGGTTCCACGGAAATTCCTGACGTGGCAACCCTGTCTTGGTTCTTGAGAAGAGCTATCTGTTTTTCTAGACCTCTATACCTCTAGTTTCATTTCTCATCTCCTCTCGAACTATCATGCACTTCAATTTGGCATCTTTTCTTAGTTCCTCTTTCAGCTCTTCCTTAAGTTCTGTATTCCTTCAGTTCTCCCATTCGCACTTCGGTTCCGAAATAATTTATTCTTTTGTTCTTCGTTCTTCTCTCACTTTCTTCTGTTTTTCTAGAATATTCTAGAGTGCTTCTTCTCTTTCTTTCTTTTCGTTCTCAAGAATTTTCAGGAGTACTTCCTTTCGTTCTTTCTTTTCATCTTCCCATTCTTTCTGTTCATTCTCGAGAATTTTCTGGAGTGCTTTTTCTCTTTCTTTCTTTTCATTTTCTCGTTCTAATTCTCGGTTTTTCTTTTCATTTTCGACAATTTTCTGAAGCACTTCTTCCCGTTCTTGTTTTTCCTCCTGCCATCGCTTTTCTTTCAATTCTTTCTCCTCCAGCCGTCGCTTTTTTTCCTCCTGTCGTCGCTTTTCCTCTAATTCTTTCTCCTCCAGCCGTCGCTTTTCATCTTCCTGTCGTCGTTTATCTTTCCAAATCCGCAAATTGATTTTGGATAAATTTCAACATGTCCTCCATCTTATCGTACAATGTATTTCTCGTATTCACCATCAATTGTTTACAGAAAAATTCCTACTTCTGGCACCACTGTTACGATATTTTCTTGGGTTCGTTGATTAAAACTCCAATAAACAACCCTTCGTTACTTTTATTACAACTCTTTATCATAACAGAATACAATACATTCACTTAAATTGCTCCGCTAACTTTCCAACGCTCGGTACTAAAACTCTCTGTAATAGAAATTCTCTACACTTCGACTTCTGCACTTAGCAATACCAAACCTCTCTCTACTAAACTCCACTAAGCTAGAAACTCTAATAACTATGTGAATAACTATCCGAATAACTCTGCTGCATCGGATGAATCGCTTCCGTATATATACCTGCGTACGCCTACGGAAAATCTTCCAGTCGAATCTCGGTGATCGAATAAGCTCATAAAAGAAGGAGAAACATGATATATGCATTTTGCTTTGAGGTACCTACCTTTGATATCAAACATAACTCATTATTAGTTGAAAAACTCTGGTTGCTGTATCATATCTTGTGAATTAGGGTTGCCATCTCAAAAATCTGTCAACCAGGACAAGAAACGTTAAAACCCCGGATTCCGGAGCTTACTACCCGGACGTTTGAACAGAGTATTTTTATAAGTTACTCAGTAGAATAAAATATAGTTTTGATGGTCATAAATCAACTTTTATTCATTTTAATACAATTTTAAAGTAAATAACACGAGCCCGTCTTACAAACTACTCTTTTTTAAGAGTCTTTTAACACAATAAAATCTCAAAAGTTTAAAGAAACTACATCCTACATTTTTGTCTGTAAATAAAACAAAAAATTATACTCTCTAACTTCGAAAAAAAGCATCTTTAACTTCACTTA
The DNA here is from genome assembly GCA_032362365.1 of Zygogramma bicolorata. Lineage (NCBI taxonomy): Eukaryota > Metazoa > Arthropoda > Insecta > Coleoptera > Chrysomelidae > Zygogramma > Zygogramma bicolorata. The sequence continues at coordinate 1,042,759 of JAVJAQ010001076.1, read as the reverse complement.
AATTCTTCTTGAAAAAAAAAAAACTTTAAAAAAATATACTTAAACTTTTCAATCTCACTTTTTATAAACAACTCTTTATAAAGTTCTAATAAATTATCGACAGTCTTACATTATTTTTATTCTCTAATCGACTGTTTTAATTTTCTGGTTTTTGGTATTTTTCAGTCTTCCCAATAGCCTTTAGAATATCTTCCTTGCTTAAAAGAAATTTATAAAAATCAATACAATTGATGTAGAGGCACGCGGGGCGAGCGTCGCAAGCCGCGCGCGTGATTTGAATTGAAACCCAGACAACAAAGAAAATCCCGCCCGGACAATCCCCGGACGCCTTCTAAACTAGGACAAATCCGGGGAAATCCGGACGGATGGAAACCCTACAACTTGTGAACAATAGATGAAGAGAAAACTGAACAAAGACGCGGTGGATATTGGTGTTTCTACAAAAACTGAAAGTACCTACTCTAATGAAACAGAGTCTGCGAAATTCCGTAGGTTTCCAGAATATAATGTAAGTATCAAGTATTCATTCCATTCATAGTGGTACAGGGCATCTTATATAGTGGTACCCCCAAATAATGAATGCCTGTTACTTAAGGTTGATTCGTGAAGTTTCAATTATCAAGTAACAATGAACAGGTTGCGAATAACAATTATCAAGTAGAAAGAAATGAAAAAAAAGGCATTCATGCACCTAAATTTAACAATGATTAAAGATTGTGAAAGGCTATCAACTTTAACCTTACATAAACTCTTGAGTAGCCTTTTTATTCTTTTTTATATATCCTAGGTTTGTTTTGGAGAGTTGAAGATTGAAAATGAAATATCTTTTTTTTTTTAAGGTAAATTCCACCAGTATCGCATCTAAAGTTTCTAAAGAATCCCCTTTTTTTGAGATTTCTGAGATAAGTTAAATTACAAGTTAAGTTGGCTTGCATGAATTGCCCTTTAGAGAATGTTAAATAACTCTGAAAACACTTAACTTTTAGATTTTTAAATACAAAAGGTTTTGCAAAACTAATAATTCAACTTGATAGAATATGTAATTCTGAGTGAGAAATATGTATAATAAGGTCTTGCAGGTCACAAACATTAGTTTTTTATGTTAGTAGTTATATAATCTGAAAATACCACATTTAAATGAAAATATTTGATTTTGAATCCTATTGCAAAATAAGTTTATTCATTTCAGGTGTAACGATTGGATACAAACATGTGGTCGTGAACTTCTGGAAGATATCCTAATTAGTGATTACAATAAAAAATTTAGAGTTTGTTTCAAGCACTCAGAAGATACCATATATGAAAACCCCTATGAAAAGGTACATTTGCTCCCTGTGCAGAGTCAATGAAATTTGTGTGATATTCAACATAAAAAATCAACCGAACCAGATCCTGCAGCCGTTGTGTTTAGAGGATTAATATAAAATTCAGTTACAGTTGGATTGTCTCCATCAATTCACTCATTGATTTATGGAATGCCTTACAGAACAAGAGCATCAGTTCCATTTTTACCATAAAATTGACTTACGATCCAGTAAAGAATTTTTTTGGAAGTTCCAGGCAGTGATGTGGAAAATCGTATCCTGATTCAGTTTGAGAGAGCCTTCAAAAAATTGTTCATTTTGAATTTTATTCCTTCAATAATATTGAATTGTGATGAAGATTTTGGAGAACTTTTCATCAATCCATCTGGTTTTGAATTCCGAAGTGTCAGTGAAACATTATTTATCAATCGATATTATGGTACTCAAATTCTTGAATGTTCCACAATTCCTGATTGTGATTACCATGTTCAACGAAATTAAAGTCATTTCATTACTCTATCAAATTCAGTAACATCACAAATTATTACAATGACCTCGCAGCGGAACAATAGACACTTGCATCATCTAAACATCATAGGCTGAATTGGGCATATACTGATGATTTGATTTTCCAAGGTAAGAAATTTTCGACTCGCTCTTGGATTCTGTGCTTTGAGCGAGAAAGGTCGTGGTGAAGATTTTTGCAATTTCAAGTAGTTGAATTGAATCTATTTGATTTGGAGAGAAGGTCGTATTATTTTTATTCGATTGTTTCAAATTGTAAAGTACCAAACGGCACCGACACCGTGTAAACTTAAATCGTGCATTCTGAAATATATTGAGCGTCCTTATTCAAAACTTCACATTTAACTCAAATTATTGATTTGAACTTTCTGTTTTGGCATTTGGTAGACTTTGTAATTGAAGTTGCCTATATTTTTTTAGCATCCTTTTAGACTTATTTTCAGCAATTGTTTCTACTTCTCCTCTTTATTTTTCCAGCATCCATTTGTACGATTACTGAATTGACGGATCTGAAAGATTTTGAAAGGAAATCCTGGAACAGTTGACTGCATGTCTATTTAAGGAGTCTACTATACCAAAAAGCCATCACTATTGGACAAGGACTTGATCAACTTCTGTGAGATAAAGGAATTTTGAGTGAGTATTTGCTATTATTATTTGATAAATCAATCGAAACTAAACTCACTCATGATTCTTTGATTTCCATATCGAGCCCTTTTTCATCAGAACAGAAGTTCAAAGTGTCGATTTTTACCATATTTTCCTCTTATATAACTACCTGCCTTTTATCTTCAAATCAAACAAGATTTATTTGCTTCAAGGTTGATTTGCATGATCTTTCGCGGTCGTTTATGATATCTTTCTTATTTCATTGAGATATTGCTGAAGCAATATTTCAATCTATGGAAAGTGATTGAAATTATCTTACAGTATTTCTCTCACATATCTTTAACATCATATAATTTTGCTTATCTCAATCCATTCCAATTCGAGCTCGAATATCTAGAATAATCTAGATATATAGTTTGTTTGGATTAGGTTTGTAAATTACTTAATTTACCAATTGAGTTCAAACCACTGTTTTGCTATTAGCAAACTTTTCAGTCTGTTAATTTGTGAGGAAGTCAAACCTTCCAACATCATTGTTACAATTTACAGCCGTTTATTTTGTCTTCCACAGCAAATTTGATCAGCAGAAGCAGCACCATCCAAACAGTGATAGAGACGAACCTCTAGAAGCTAAAATAGTGAAAACAAGGAGAACAACAATGTACTCAAGCCACTCACACCCCCCGAGTGCAGGTCTAGTCAAGTACCATGGTGTAAGGCCTTCGAGTGCTGAAAACTCCAAAATTCTCAGAGCTGAGTATAAAGACGAGTTCTGGAGTAAGTCTCTCTTTGTCCGAGTAAACCTGGTTAGAAGACAAGACAAAAACAGCCAAACATAAATGTCAACAAATCAACAGTCATAATTTAGTAATTATTCTGTTTATCAATCTTTTTTTTATTATATTGAGACATAATTTACAATAGATTGTTTTCATCAGTTTCTATGTTTTAGTGAGAAGTAGCACAGATTTTTCCTCAGACAATTCTCATCATTTTTCAAAAAAAATCCTAGCTTATCTATATCTTATCTAATTTACTATTGAACTCTTAGATTTGTCTGAAGAAATTTTTATTATTTAAGTAAAAGATTTGTATTAATTAATAGTGATATAGGTTTGTCATATACGTAAATCTTCTTTTATTAATTTTGTAACTCTGAATTTGTGCTTTACTTCTGCTGTTTGAGAATGTATGCATATTATTTATTACGTTTGTCATATCTATCGTAAGAAGATACATTTGTATACTGACGTTAATTGAAGATTCAGTAATTTATGGAGGTGTTAAGATGATCAATCTCTTACCAAAACACATCAGAGAAATAAGTTCCATAGAACATTTTATAAAGGGAGTGAAACGTCTTCTGTTGGCCAGTGTTGCAAATTTTTCGGACTTGAGGGCTATGTCCTGGAATTTTGAGTTCCGGAGCTTTCGGCTGCATTTGCGACATTTACGACCGTATGCACCGCTTCTACTTGATTGAGGTTTAACTAAGCTTGGCTTTATCGCTGAGGAACAAGGAATCTGACTGGCAAATCCATAGCAACAAAACCTAGCTTAGTTAAACCATCAATATATAGGAGCGGTGCATACGGGCCTTAATATCTTCTGGCCAGACCCTGTTCTGACATACTTCGGATTCTGTACTTCTGTCTGACTTTGTCGTCAATGTCTTTAGAACGGGATGCCTAATTTTGTTTAAGGTCAGTCATTGACAGACATATTCTACCAGCTAAAACTGTGAAGCAAATGAGATATAAAAGCATATGAATAACTTCAACAGGAAGGAAGAGGGACTGACCTTAAACAAAATTTGCCATCCATTTCCAAAGAAAGTTCAACTAGCTCCGGAACTCAAAATTCCAGGACACGGCCCTCAAGCCAGAAAAACTTGCGACGTATAGACCCTTTTATAGTTTACAAGAATTTTATAATGATTTATTCCTACTCAAGCTCGTTTTAATATGTTGTAAGATGTTTCTCATGTGCTAGATTTTATATATTGTTGAAGATATTGGACAATGTTGACTTATTGTCCCATTTCTTTTTTCTGTGTGTGTGTGTATTTTACTTTGCCTTAATTTAAGATTGTTTCAGGCGCCCTTACTTTGTCAACAAGATTTTGTATTTTTGAACAGTAAAGCATATTCTCTCTCTTAGTTTTCAATGAAAAAATTTCAATGTTTTTTGTTTTTCATCACGAATATATTTCTGATTCTTCCTGATAGTTGAGGAATGTTTCAAAATAAGGATTAATAATTTATTTTATTTTTGTAAGTTGTTATAAAAACTATCAATCCCCTTGAAAGTATTTTTGACTAACAATGTTTGCATGAGTCATGTTTCAAGAAAAGTTACACCTTTTGCTGTAAGTACTAATGAATTTTTATCATAATTATCATTTGTATTGTGCTCGTTATGTCCAAATTTTATACTTTTCTCCCAGTTTGTCGATAAGAATCTTCAGAAAATACATTTTTATTTCTTAATTTTTATCTTCCATTTTTGAAATAGATAAATTCATGATACTCCATAGAAACTCGTAATGTATGAATAATCAACGATAACTAAATTAATTGAAGCATCAGCATCTATTGAATTGTACCATAATTAAATCTGTTTTTTCATAATAAAATCTGGTTAGTCACTTCGAGCTTTTTTTATGAATGAAATGTGTACCTCAAAGGAGATGAAAATATTTCACACTCTCAGATATGCCAATAGTCAGATTAAAAAGTCTCCAAAGAAGAATAGAAAATTGATCAAATTATTGAGTTTATGAATTCGGTTTCATCACATTGTAGGTTATTTACTTTTCTGGTCCAAGGTTGATTATAATTTATTATATAAGTTAAATAAAACGTTTCCTTCAACCATCCACCCTCTAGTTTTATTATATATATATATAAAACCACTTTCTTTGTATACCTTCTACATAATAGTATCTTGTGTAAACTACTTATTTCTTTAATACCAAGTTATGAATGAAACTCTGAGTGTTTTTTGCAGCACACTAATTTCCGAAAGGGAAATAATATCTTTTTTCACAACGAGTACAAAATGAGCGTGTTGTTTTGCATTCGTCATGAAAACACAAGAACTCAGTAGTAGTCAAAAATGTGGTGTGCAGAAAACTTGATATTTGGTTAATGTGTTACATAAATGGTTTCTTGCCTTTGAGGATTATAATTTCATGTCAATTGTAAATTATTCTTATTATGAGTAATAGAGTAATCCAATTGGGGTTTATTTTCGTTGCTAACAGAAATGCAGCAGTGACTATTATTCAAAATTGGAAGGAAATATTCCCAAGGAAAAAATGTAAACGGGTTATTCCGTTTTTCAAGTGTTTAAGCATATGTTTGTACACCAAATTCAATAAGTGACTGAGAATGAGAGAAAAAACAGCATTTTTTTACCGTGTAATAATGACTGCATCCATCAAGTTATTCGAAATTATAGGATTTTACTGCTATCAGTTCATTAAAATTTAACACATTTAATAAATATTTTGTATTGTAGGTATCTCTATAATACTTCTGAACGGCTGATGTGTATGTAATGCACCCCCGATAAATTAAAATTGAACCTGTTAGTATAAATACATACCTAACATTTACGGTGAGAAGTTCATATCTAATATTTATTGATTTCATTACTGAATATGGCTTTCTCATTTGAAATACGATTTTCGAACACAGTTATAGTGTTTTGGAATTATTCATACTACGTTATTTCCATTTCATCAATTTCACGCCGCCTCTGGCTAACAATCGGGGTTCAGATATTTTTTTGAATATTGAATACCTACGCCTTTCGCTGGTAGTCATGCGTATTCACAACAAAAATAGTTTGGAGGTCATGAAATATTGTGGTGGTGGGGACCACAGGATTAATAGGGAAGTGGCGCTTCTTGTTCGTTATACGTAAATCTTCTTTGGCCAGACGTGCAATTCAGTTCGTTTCCGCGACCACCAGCAGCAGCCACGCCAAGCCAGCCGACGAATAGTGATCAGTGTACCGACCGTTCCTTCTTCTTTCGGATCCTTTGTGGTTCTTATCACTTGGATCTGCTTACTATTTACGTTCGGGCCATTTGTGGATCGTTCCACTTTGGTTTAGGACGTCCTGTCCGTCGCTATCTAAAGCCGTGATTCGCGATACGCGTCTGTCCGTTATTTCACAGTTTCGAGTCCTTTGTGGTTCTTACCACTTGGACTTGCTGTCTTTTTCTTCCTTCTTCTTTCGGGTCCTTTGTGGTTCTTATCACTTGGACCTGCTTTCTGTTAACGTTCGGGCCATTTGTGGTTCGTACCACTTTGGCTTAGGACGTCCTGTCCGTCGCCATCTAAAGTCGTGATTCGCGATACGCGTCTGTCCCTTATTTCACAGTTTCGAGTCCTTTGTGGTTCTTACCACTTGGACCTGCTGGCTTTTTCTTCTTCCTATTTTTCGGTTCCTTTGTGGTTCTTACCCTTGGAGCTGTGTCTCTGTGAATCAGGTCCTTTGTGGTTCTTATCACTTGGGCCTTTTTCCTTTACCGCCTAGTACCGAAATCGAGGCCGTCGTGACGCATACGATTCGTACAATACAAACTCGAGTTGACAGCTACCACTGAGTGATTTCCGTAGAGCTTCTGCTAACCGACCCCGCTTGTTAATTCCGCTTGCTTTGTATTGCTTAACGTTACCGCTGCATGTCCCCATCTCCGCCGCCCTAGCTTAACTACGTAGAACCGCCCCTCCACCGCTTTATTTTACTTACTTCGTTGCACGCCCATCTCCCTGCTTGCTTTACTCAAGGTGTACTTCGCTCAGAGAGTAGTAAAATTCTTCTACCGTTACTTATAATATATAAATAAAATATAATTTGCGTTTCATTTATTATATATAGAGGTATTAGCAGCCGGTAAACAGGTTAGGAACCCAGCAAGGTCAAGTAAAATCTGACCTTCTGGCCACTGCCATTGTCTAGACCACGCAGACCCCTGGATTGCCGTTTCTTCACTGCAGCTGCCCGGAGTAGTGGTGCTTCGTGACACTATAACGCACAAGCTGGCGCCCGAGATACCGTCCGTACCGGTAGAGGGCGCTAGATATTGTTAACGCGAGGAAAAGGCGTTACAATTTCATCATTGGCCATTAAGACGGTTGCTCTACATTTTTCCTTGTGGTGATGAGGCAGGTGTCGTCTGCGTACATTATACAACTTTCGTTACAAATGTCATTATCGTATATGAGATATAACAGAGGACTTAAAACAGAGCCCTGGGACACCCCTATATCATTTATTGTTTTCAACAAAGTGTGATTATTTGCCTGAACAAATAGCATCCTGTTTTTGAGATAACTTTTTAGTCAATCATAATAATAAAAGGGAAATGCTACAGTTATCATGGACACATATGAATATGAAAACAAAATACAAAATGATACAATTGATCAAAAATACCACATATGACATACACAACCAAAACACATCTGTTAAATTGAAACAAACAACAGTAAACTCAAACAGGACCCAACAAAATCCATTAAACAGAAAATATAGACAGACATATTTGTTTTATGTAAACAATTAGACATGTGTACATTGGTCAAAGAAGTGATATAGATCACACATGAAAAAACAGAGTTAAAATACGCTTCACATGAAAACATAACGAACATACAATTACATATCGTAATTCGAGACAAAGAGGGTATGAACATGTTAAAAAGGATATTGATATAAATGAAAATAGAATAACCTACTCACATGTAATTACATGATCCAGATAATCATTTACAGAGTTAAAGCTGTGCTGTTTTAAATATTTACGGATCTTGAAGTTGAATGAAGCACAGGACATATATTAATTGTCATCTTTGAATTGTTGTGGCAGAGCAATATACAATTTTACGGCCAGATATCTATAGGAATGCCTTGTTTTTGTAAGTCTGAATAATGGAGGACAGAGATCACTTTTTTTCCTAGTATTATAAGAGTGAATATAATTGTGCTGAAGTCTTTGACATATTATGTTTTTTTTATATAAAGAAGGCACTCCAAAATGTAGCAACAGGGTAGAAGCAGGATGCTTAATTTTCTGAACAGTGGTTTACAGTGATCATCATATTCACTGGATGCTATTATTCGGATGATTTTTTTTGCACAGTGAATATTTTATGGCTGTGGCACGAGTTTCCCCAGATTATCATATACAGAACATTACTGAAATACAAAGACACACTCTCAAAACAAGAAACCACACAACTCGTTAATCAGTATATCATGACATTTTTATGGCTAACCAAATCATCCTCTGAGACCCATCGTAAGTTCAATTGAATCTCTATGCCAAAAACTAGCCAGGTACAGCTTCACAAATCCATCTTGTTACGAAACTAATAATAACGTGTATGCCCAGCAACCTCTGTGAAGTATACTAAAATAAAAAAACACATATTGTATGTGTTCACTGTGTTGAAATTTATTTCTAGGTGTTTTTTCTTTCGTCATAGTCTACACTACCAGTGGGCATCTGGAAAAGTATCTGAGTTTGTGACAAGATGGATTGGATAAGCTGTGCATAGGTACTCCAGATATTGAAACCTATATCATGTAATGGTTATAGCTCCATAAAGAGATCAAATTTAAATACAAACAAGCTGAAGACATGTTGGTGAGTTTTGATTAAATTATATGTAAATAAATACTCAAACCTTATGAAGTTAACAACACAAATTCTTTGGTTTCAATTATCAATTTCGATTGAGCAAAAACTTATCATTTCTTTGTTGAAGGTTTTGATGGACTGTCAGGCTTTCCTTTTTCGTGAAAGTTTTCAGTAATTTACTCTCTTTTCCACTGAAGAGCTCAGGAGATAAATTTCTCTGAGCGAAACGAGATCTTATGTATGGGTTGGAATGAAATATATTATCCTGGTGAGTGAGATTTTGTCGACAAATAGCTCTCTATTCTGCCTTATGTAGATATCCCTATGTTTGCTATCTATTTGATTTAATTCTCAAAGGTTTGGTATACAAATTGAGCAAGAAAAAGCTATTTCTATGTAACAGAATACCCGTCGTCGCCATATAGGCAGGGGAGTAGCTGTTCTAGATGGACTTTTTTTCCTTTTTGTGAATGAATCAAACTTTGAATGACACACATGTACCTATCAACTGCTAGAGTGTTTGTAAAATTTTTTTGATTTCACTTCATAGAAGTTGTAATTCCTAATGTTTTGATTAGGACAAAAAAAAAGACGAAAAATAATTCATAAAAATAGTGTATTTCCTGCCTCACTGATGTTAAATGTATGGATGAAAGCGCCGAATATATGAATTCATGGTTTTGTAGTTTTTATATATATAGGTGATATAAAATTATGTTTCAGGAGAATAAATAGTGAGTCTGTAAACTGAACTGGAATAAAGGCAATTTAGCGAACAATTTGAAATAATGAAGCTATATAGACAGAGGAGAAACCTAAATATCTTTGTGAGTCTGAGCATGGACTGAGCCTTCAATGCAACATTTGATCAATCAAAATCAAATCGAGCAACACGGCAGCTGAAACCTCGACCATGCGACATCACATTCAAATGATAATATCATATCGTGGTGGCCGTTGAAATGTATTTTTGTTTATAAGTTCATAAACTCATCATAAGTACAAAATAATGAAGAATAATTATTTCATGGTATAACTACTGCTCTTCAGGCTTGAAGGCCGTCGTTCTTTGGAATTTCTTCCTGACGTTTCGCTAGCGCGAGTGGCCAGCTTCTTCAGAGGCTTATTCATCTCCGATGACTAAACAGTTCGATTTCTCAAGGCGTATTTATATTGATGCAGGTAGTCTGGAGTGTTAATTACTTCTGTCGGGTTCGGGGAATAATCATCATTATTAGTTGCCGCACTACCTGCTGTGATTTCATTAGTTATTCTTGATTTCTTCAGAATCGGATTCCAAATTCTGTTTAGAGTCAACGCTTCTTCCTTTCTGTTAAAATTGTCCGCATGTTTTTGGATCTCTATTGCCTCCCATACCAGTCGGCTATGGTAACCCTGGTTGGGGGCAATCAGTGTTGCATTTTCGAACAGAATCTTGTGGTCGCCCTCATTCACTGCGTGTTCCGCCACCGCCGATTTGTCGGTTTGCCCCAGCCTGCAGTTCCTTTGATGCTCTTTGAGCCTTGTACCAATGGATCTTTTCGTGGTACCGATGTAAACCTTCCCACAGGTGCACGGTATGCGATAAACCCCTGCCGCTGACAGTGGGTCTCTTTTGTCTTTAACCGACCTGAGGCTTTGCTGGATCTTCTTGGTCGGCTTGAAAACTGTTTTTATGTTATATTTCCCCAAGAGTTTTCCAATTCTGTCAGTGACCCTCGGGATATATGGCAGATATGCATTCGCAACTACCTGAGAGTCATCCCTGTTATGAACCGTGGGACTCTTCGGTTTCATGGCCCTGTTGATCTCAGATACACTGTACCCATTCGACCTCAAGGTCACTTGAAGATGTTCCAGTTCCTGCTCTAGATGTTCTGGTTCACAAATCCTTCGAGCACGTTCAGTTAGGGTAGATGAATCCTCTCTTTTGACTGGGATGGTGGTTCGATAGTGCGTGCAGGTACCTATCCGTGTGCGTGGGTTTTCGGTATACTTTGTGGGTTAGTCTAGCGCCACATCGTTCAATCAGAACATCTAAGAAGGCTATCTGCTGGTTCTGTTCGGTTTCCATGGTGAATTTGATGCTGGGGTGTTGAGCGTTTAGGTGGTCCAGAAAAAGGTTCAGAGCGTCCCTTCCATGTTTCCAGACGACGAAGGTGTCATCCACGTAGCGTAGCCACAAGGTCGGCTTCAAATCAAAGGCGTCGATTGCCTTCTCTTCAAACCGTTCCATAAAGAAGTTGGCTATCACTGGGCTCAGTGGACTTCCCATCGCCACTCCATCCAATTGCTCATAGAAGTTTCCCCTCCATTGAAAGTAGCTTCCCGTAAGGCATGCTCTAAAAAGTCCGACAATATCACTTGGGAACAGGCAGGCTGTAGCGGACGAAAACTCAATTTTCTTGAGAGAAAAGCGGACGTATCAGAACAAGCAATTCGAGAAACATCGAAACGACGACTCACCTTGATTTCCTCGGTTCCTTTGATGAAAGGGCCCTTTCTTGATGGTCGTGTGGAAAGCAGCACAGAAAACAGTCGAACACGTTCATACAAACACAATGCAATAATGCAAGCGGATTTTGGCACAGTTTGATAGCAAAAAAATTGATAGCATTAGCAAATAATTTATAGCATTAGCGACAACCTGTCATCAACCGGCACTCAGGCGTACTGCCTTTTTTGAGTTCACGACACTCACGTTCAAGGTCGCACTCCTTGTGAGGGCCGTATCGATGTTCTGTTTCGCGAAAATATAATTTTTGAAATGAAACAAAAGCAATCCGCAACATTTCTGCCCGGCGAAAATGCAAGAATTGCATTTTCAGAAATCGGAAGAAAAAAAAATGTAAAGCAAAATTTTAATTGGGAATTTCATATAAGAACATCACAAACAAATAATGAGCAAGGTAACGTTAATATCATTCAATGGAGAGAGGGCATAATTTAACCAAAGGACGTTTGAACGTACCATTTGCTGTTTTAACCGTGGCAACCCGGGCTACTTTATCATCTCCCAGATGGAGAGATGCGATTCTTCCAAGGGTCCAGCGACAGGGGGGTAAGTTTTCTGCTTTTATTAAAACTAAGGTACCTATTTCTGGGTTCGGACTTGGATTCAACCATTTACCTCGCTGCTGAAGAGAATGTAAATATTCTCTTTGCCAGCGCTTCCAAAAATCTTGATGCATCCGCTGTATCAACTGCCACCGAGAAAGACGATTGATGGGAAGTTCAGTGTAATCTGGGAGAGGTAATGCAGTAACCGGCTCCATATTCAAGAAATGAGAAGGTGTGAGCGCATTGATGTCCTCAACGTCCGCGCTAAGGGGAGTCAAAGGACGCGAATTTAATATGGCTTCGATTAAGGTCAAAACAGTGTAAAATTCTTCATACGTCAAGATCTGTTGTCCGACTACTCGGGTTAAATGTGTTTTAACTGATTTAACACCCGCTTCGCATAACCCATTGAAATGAGGGGCACCAGCAGGACTTGGATGCCAAATAATTTTTTCATGGATGGCAGCATTTTCCATCAATTTGGATAATTCTCGATTAGCGCCGAGAAAATTGGTGCCACAATCACTATAAATATGTTGCACACGACCCCGGCGAGCGATCAGTCGTTGTAAAGCAGCCAAAAAAACTTCTGAGGAAAGATCACTCGCTAATTCTAAATGAACCGCCTTAGTGGCGAAACACACAAAAATGCATAAGTATGCTTTACAAGACCTGACTCCCCGTTGTCGGCTAAACGAGATTAGAAAAGGTCCAGCAAAGTCCACCCCACAGCGCGAGAAAGGTTTGACCTGAGCAAGGCGTGACTCTGGCAAATTTCCCATTAGCGGTTGGAAATTTGGTTTTGGATTCGTTCTCCAACAGCGAAGGCATTTTGTAAGAACTGAATTTATCGCTCTTTTAGAAGACAAAATCCAGAACTGTTGGGATAACAAGAATTGAGTGGTTCGGGATCCTGCATGAAGAAACTTCTTGTGGAAATATTCAATCAATAGTACAGTCAATCGACTGTGTCGCGGTAGAAGTATAGGGTACTTCGCGGAATGGGAAATCGATGCGAGCTTCAGACGACCACCGACTCGAAGTATCTTGTCATCGTCTAGAAAAACTTGTAATTTTCTCAAGGGCTTTGAAAACGATTTACTCTCTAGCTCTTCTTTGAAGTGAACTTGCTGAGTTTGCTTAACAAGAATTAAAAGTGCAGAATGAAGTTCATCACTAAGTGGGGGACCAGTTTTTCTCTGAGAAGGATTACGTATATTGAAAATGAAGCGCAACATATAACACACGATATGCTGAACGGTGTGAAATGAAGAGTGATCAGAAAGAACTGATTCGAAGCAATTCTCTAGGGGTTGAGCAGTAAAAAAGGCACTTTTTCTTTCCTCGTCAATGGGAAGCTCACCCTCGAAAGTGGGGGAAGCATTCGCGGGCCATGGGTGATCTTTTTCTCGAAGAAAAGGAGGACCCTTAAACCATAAATCATTGGAAATGATGCCTGAGGGAACCACTCCTCGCGAGGCAATATCTGCGGGATTATTAACGGAATCAATATAATGCCAGGATGACTGGGGTAGTTGGTCTTGGATGAAAGCCACCCTATTAGAAACAAAAGTTTTCCATCTATGAGGAGAGCCTTTTATCCAACACAAAGCAATCTGAGAATCAGACCATGTACAAACGCGAGAAAAATTAATTTTGTTTTCAAAAATATTCAGAATGTAGCGAAGCAGTTTCGTGAGAAGCACAGCAGCACATAATTCAAGGCGTGGAATTGTAATTTTTTTAATTGGCGCTACTTTTGATTTCGAGCAAATGAAATTTGTGATAATTCGATTTGTTTCATTAAAGACCCTCAAATATATAACACAGGCATATCCCTTTTCACTGCTGTCGCAAAACCCGTGTATTTCAATATTAGAAGCCGAAAAAAGTGAATCGAACATACGGGGGATTCGCAGATTGGAGAGAAGCGGTAAGTCAGCCTGATACTTCGACCATATGCGGGCTATTTCGTCATTGGGGGGGTCATCCCAACCAGAACCAGAGATCCAGAGCCTCTGAATTAAATGTTTGCAGAAGAAAGTTACGGGCGAAATGAATCCTAGCGGATCATAAATACGCGCCAAATCTGAAAGTAAAGTTCGTTTTGTGCATGACCTGTTTTTTATAGTATTCACTGAAAAGGAAAAACAATCAAGTGATGAATTCCAGTGCAAGCCTAGAACTTTCAAAATATTATCTGCAAACTCTGAAGAGAAAGTGAGAGGTTTTTGAGATAAGTGATCTGGAGGCAGATCGTTGAGTAGAGCGGGTTCATTGCTAGCCCATTTTCTCAAATCAAACCCTCCACTTTTCATGAGCTCAATTAGCTCGCGTTTCGTTAGTTCAGCTTCACTTCGAGTGGGAAGTGACATAACAAAATCATCTATATAGCAAGAATTTCGTATAGCAGATGCAGCACGAGGAAAATTCTCACCCTCATTATCTGCCAAGTGGCGTAGCGTTCGGAGGGCCAGATAGGGTGAACAATTTATACCGAAGCAAACCCTAGTTTGACGATAATCCTGAATTGGCGAATCCGGAGAAAATCTCCAAATTATTCTTTGGTAATCACAATGGGCAGGTACAACAGAAATCATTCTGAACATTTTTTTTGCGTCGGCACACAGAACAAATGCATACAAGCGAAAATTCAGCAAAATTTTAACAATATCCTGTTGCAGTTTTTCCCCAACGTAAAGATGGTCATTGAGGCTTTTCTGGTTAGGAAGCTTAGCCGATGCATTGAAAACGCATCGCAGTTTGGTAGTTAAACTGTCAGGTTTTATAACGCAGTGATGCGGCAAGTAATATGACTTGAGAGGGACAGTATTTTCGACTATAACTTCCATGTGATTCGATTCGATGTAATCTTTCATGAAATCACAGTATTGCGAATATAATGAGGGATTTTTCAGGAGACGGCGTTCTAAAGAATAGAATCTTCGTAAAGCGAGGTCTCGAATTCCTGGAAACTCAGGCAATTCACTCTTGAACGGAAGTGAGACAGTATAACGTCCTTCTTTATCGCGAGAAACATTCTCCAAAAATAATTTTTCACAAATTTCGTTTTCCGGAGAAGTACAAAGTACTTCTGGAACCTTTTCTACTTCCCAAAATTTCTTTATAGCGTCGTCCAGTGAGGGAGACTCTAACGCTTCGCAAAAATTAGACAGCGTTTTATCAGCATTTTCAGAGAATGTAGAGCAGCGAGTTTTTCCCAATAAAACGTATCCAAATACAGTACTGATGGCGTCTGGTTCATTATTCTTTCCCAGTATAGAATTATTTAGCAAAATTTTGGAGAATATTTCAGCGCCTAATAAAATATCTATATTTCCTGGACTATAAAATTTAGGATCTGCGAGTTGAAGGTTAGCGATGTGATTCCAATTCCTATGCGAAATAGTAGTATGAGGTAATTTACTACAAATGTTCTTTAAAACGATTGCATCTACATGATATACAGGAGATTGATTATAAAGAGATTGTAATGAAATTGTTACTCGGCCATTACTGGTTGATGATTGCATAGAATTGAGACCTTGAATTTCAATAGAAAAATTAGTTTTAGGCAATCCGAGCTGTGTGACTGCCCTTTGAGTAATAAAACAACTCATACTCCCACTGTCTAACAAACATCTCATAGGTTGATAATTTCCGGAAGCGTCGAGGACACCGATGCACGCAGTGGCCAATAAAATCACATTGGATTTTGATAGTATACCGGAAGCAACGACTGAAGAGTTGGCTGAAGCTTCTTGTGCACCTTCAGAAATAGCGGTATGCGGGGGGGAACTGGAGGTTTCAGCGGAAGTACTTGCAGAATTTGTATTCAGCTTATGAGACAATCTCTCTAAATGCAATAAAGTGTGGTGACTTTTCGAAGCACATTTTCTACAAGTATAGCTAGAGCGGCATGATTTGAGGTCATGTGATGCACTCAAACAGTTAAAACATAAATGTTTACTTTTGCAAAAGTTATAGCGTTCTTGTGGTGCTATGGCAACGAAAGATTGACAGGTGTAAAGAGAATGGTTTTGCTGGCAAAAAATACAGCAACGAGCAGGCGACTTATTTGTAAACATCGCAGTCGTACGTTTCCGAAAAGGCTGTGGCTTCGAAGTGTTGGACGAAAGCGTTTTTTTACTTCCCGGCATCGAGAAGTCTACAGTATCTAAAACGTCACAGTGGTTGTTTAAAAATTTCATCAGTTCATCATAAGAAGGAATTTCATTTGATTTATGTTCCCTTTCGAAATCAGTTATAATAGAACTATCCAATCGTTTCAGAAGCATCATAACAAGAATGAAACTCCATTCATCTACAGGTAGATCAAAATTTTTCAAAGCTTCAAGATTATCTGAAAATGTATCCAACAACTTACGAAGTGCCACAGGATTTTCAGGGTCGACTTTCGTCGTATTATCTATCTCGGCCCAATGAGCTTGAACCGTTAACCTTTTGTTCGTATATCGGCGTTTCAAGTTTTCATAAGCAATGAAATAATTAGCATCTGTAAGCGGTAGCGAGATAATTGAGGATAAAGGTTGGCCTTCTAAGGAAGTGATCAAATAATTGAATTTTTCAATGACTGATAGAGAATTATTGTTATGTACGAGTGCATCAAAATGATTAATGTATGACGGAAAAGACTTATAGTCACCATGAAATTTTTTCAATTCAATTTTACTTAAACGAGCATTGGGCTGAGCATTACCAGAAATAGGTATTGTGGAGTTATTAAATGAAGCAGATGGAATGGTGAGACTGTTTTCAAATAGATCGGCGTAAACGGATTTGATGAAATAAAAATCAGAAAGAAAACTTTCTCTGATCACATCGGAATCATCAGATTCTCCCTGCTCTAACTCAGGAGCAGAAAGCAAAGCAGTAACTATATTAGTATGACATCGCATGAATTCTTCTCTCACTGATTCGAGTTCAGCGTAGCGAACCTTGAACAAAGTTTGAACCGATTTGTCTTTTTGTGCACGTTCTGCAAGGGTTTTCAAAACAAATATATCACTGAGAGAAGTTTTGCGTAAAGTTTTGTACTTTCTTACTTTATCCATTTTCGAAAGACTGCAAAGAATTTAAAATAGTTGAAAAAGGGTTATGTGAAAATATGTAAACAAACAGGAATGCGGTACTGTCGCTGTCGATCAACTGCGCGCACAGTTCACGAGTTTAGTGACGAAGCAAATGGTACGTTGAATTCAGCGAATAACGTGAGGTGAAGCGAGGTGTGAAGCAAATCAAAAAAGTCACACATGCGCTCTCCTCACCACACGCGAATCTTGGCGAAAGAAGCAGGTATCACGGGCTCACTATCTGTTTCTGAGAATAATTTTATGTTTCCCAAAGCAAAAAATTTGAAAACTTCTGATATGATTCGTTATCGCGGCTAGAAGGACCAAAATGTAGCGGACGAAAACTCAATTTTCTTGAGAGAAAAGCGGACGTATCAGAACAAGCAATTCGAGAAACATCGAAACGACGACTCACCTTGATTTCCTCGGTTCCTTTGATGAAAGGGCCCTTTCTTGATGGTCGTGTGGAAAGCAGCACAGAAAACAGTCGAACACGTTCATACAAACACAATGCAATAATGCAAGCGGATTTTGGCACAGTTTGATAGCAAAATAATTTATAGCATTAGCACATAATTTATAGCATTAGCGACAACCTGTCATCAACCGGCACTCAGGCGTACTGCCTTTTTTGAGTTCACGACACTCACGTTCAAGGTCGCACTCCTTGTGAGGGCCGTATCGATGTTCTGTTTCGCGAAAATATAATTTTTGAAATGAAACAAAAGCAATCCGCAACACAGGCTATCTCCCTCAGAGAGTCTTCCAGTGGGACGTTGGTAAGGTGGCTATATACTGGTGTTTTCACTCCATATAAAAGATTGTCAGCAAATCAGACGACCGATATGGCCAACTTGATGAAAAATTTGATGATGTAGGCGTATTAGTACTGCAAAAAATCCGCCAGGTACCGGCACTCTTGCAGTGGAGATGACAGTCCTGTGTTGCCAAGTGGCCATGTCGTTGCGAATTCTGGTCCAGATCAGTAGAAACACAATGCAAATTTATTCCAACTGAGAAATTATTTTCAAACTACATGGAATAAATAACGCATAAAGTTAAACACAAATTTGCCGCGTTTTGGTGTTTTCAATAACCTCGCATATCCAGTCCCAATAAATTCTCTATCCTTTAACACAAACATCAGAATTGGCAACAGCGTGTTCCATGGATCGAGTGATCACGAAAATTAATAGAAATTTTTGATTACCAGCGCCCCTCATGGCCACTGGTGAACTAGAACGCCTTGTCCACAGGTTTGTCTGAAACAATATATCGCAACATTAGAAACACCAGTATATAGACATCTTAGACGTTGGTAAACATAAGGACACAACATCGAAGCTGGCCATGATGTCGGTCGTGTTACGTTGTACGTACTAGATTATTGGGTGGTAATATTTATATTACAATCGTGTGAATTGAAACACAGCTGGATTCTGAATGTTTTATTTCGTCGTCCCAAGTCTCTCGGTAAAGAAAAACAAGATACATAAAAACAGCGCTTTTTATGCATACAAAGAATGCGTGCGTGTACGAGGTGATTTTATCCGAAATTTACCACAATTCCTTTCCTCTTAAACACTGCTACAATATAACAGAAAAAAAATGAATATAAATACTATTCTAATAAGTTCACTATAACCTCACATTAAATCACCTTAACATAATAAAGGATACAATTTCAATTATGATATAAGAATCAAAATACAATCAATTCATTTACTTATTTCTACTTCTGAGGTTATATCTAGAGCTAGAAGATCGTTGATTATCAGTATCATCAATATTTTCGTTAGAAGATACAATTTGATCGAGATTTTCACTCGAAATTCTAAGTATTTCGGTTTTTGAACTTTCATTTGTTGAGTTATTTTCATTTTCGGGTGATTCAGTGTTCACTATAGAAAAACGATTTCTGATTTGGTTTGAATGTCTACGTATAGTCTTCCCATCCCCCACATTCACATCGAAAGTAACATTTCCCGATTTATTAGAAATTTCGCCCGGTATCCAGCTAGGTTCAGTAGAATTTGAAAAATCTTTAATGACTACTTTATCTCCCAATTCAAAATTTTTTTGTTTACCACCAAAAGCGTCAATTTGACTTTGAATTTTAGAATCTACAATGTCTCTGCGCGAAGGACGAATAAGATCTAACCGCGTTTTGATATTTCTACCAAACATCAGTACAGATGGACTGAGTTTAGTTACACTATGTTCAGCAACTCTATAATCGAAGAGAAATTTTTCTAATGCTTCGTCAATATTTTTTCTTTCAGACTTCGCTTTCTTTATTGCCGTTTTAACATTTTTGACACAAATTTCAGCGAAACCGTTACTCTGTGGATGATACGGTGGAGCCAGTAAATGTTTGATACCATTCATTTTCAAAAACAATTCAAATTCTGTTGAAAAAAAGGTGGTCCATTATCGGACACCAAGACATCCGGAAGTCCGAAATGTGAAAATAAGAAACGGAGTTTTTCGATGACCGATTTTGCACTAGTATTTTTCATCTTGCAAACTTCTAGCCATTTTGTATACGAATCTGTTACAAGAAAATATTTTTCGTCATATAATGGACCTAAAAAATCTACATGAATCCGTGACCAAGGCCTTTGTGTCTGTGGCCAAGGCTGAAGAATAGTTTTAGTTGGATTTATTTGAAATTGTGAGCAAATAGCGCAAGACTTGCATACATTTTCGATTTCTTTATCGATGTGAGGCCAATAACAATAGGAGCGTGCTAAAGATTTACATTTATTGATTCCCAAGTGACTAGAATGAATTTCATTCAAGATAGTTTTTCGAAATTTTTCAGGTATAACAACTCGTAATCCCCATAAAATGCACCCATATTCTAAATGTAATTCATTTCGTCGGTGAAAATAAGGTTTCAATTCATCTGATACATCTTGATTATCGCATGGCCACCCTGCATAACAAAATCTGTAAACTGTATTCAAAATTTTATCACGCGCAGTTTCTTTCGCGATTTGTTTATAGTTTATCGGTAGAGAACAAGACTCGAAATAAAATATGTGTCCAAAATCTTGTATTTCGCTTCCTTCGTAAGGAAGTGCTAAACGCGATAAAGCGTCTGCGTTACAATTCTTTTCTGAACGAATATATTTTATTTCATATTGATATGCAGCTAGAATAATGGACCATCGCTGCAATCGACTTGCAGCTAGTTGTGGAATTCCTTTTTTTCCCCAAAAATCGCAAGCAACGGCTTGTGATCCGTATATAATCTAATTTCTAAGATATAAATAATCGTGGAATTTTTTTACCCCAAAGATTATGCTCAAAGCTTCCTTGTCGATTTGACTATAATTTTTTTCTGAAGAATTCAGAGTACGCGAAAGCAAAAACTATGGTCTGAAATCACCATTCGGGAAAATATGAAATAAGCAACTACCTAAGCCTGTCGAACTTGCATCGCAAAAAAGAGCAATTGGCAAATTGGGATTGTAATCTGCTAAAACTTTTGGTGAAGCCAATTCTTTCTTGATGGCTTCAAAGCACTGTTGACAATATTTATCCCAAATCCAAGGAACATTGTCATGTAACAAGTTATATAAACAATGCAATTTTGAGCTCAAATTCGATATAAATTTCGCATAAAAATTCACGAGACCTAGGAATGACTTGAGTTCTGTTTTATTGTTAGGAATTTTCATCTCCAATATTGCTTTTACTTTGTCATTTGTGGGATATAACCCTGCAGCATCAATGCAATGCCCTAAGTAGTTTATCTGTTTTTGTAAAAATTTGCATTTTTCCAAATTTATAGTGAGTCCTATTTGTTTTATTTTCCCGAAGACATTACGTAACCGGAAAATGTGTTCTTCCATATTACTACCCGTTACTATAAAACATCATCCATAAAAACACTAACCCCTTTCATATTCCCGAAAGTCATATCCATTAATTTTTGGAAAATACTTGGACAAGAGGCTATTCCATAGGGTAATCTATTAAAGTAGAAAAGTCCTTTTGATGTGTTGATTGTTACAATTTTCTTCGAATCATCATCGAGCTCAATTTGTAAAAATGCTTGAGAAAAATCAATTTTGCTGAAAAGGACACCACCAACTAAATTAGAAAATATTTGTTCTAATCTAGGGAGTGGATATTTATTAACATGTAAGTTCGGGTTCACCGAAACTTTGAAATCTCCGCAAATTCTGATTCCTCCATTCTCTTTCAGTACAGGGACGATTGGACTGGCCCAGTCACTGTAATCTGTTGGAGTCAAAACGCCCTCCTCAACTAATTTATTTATTTCTGTTTCAACCTTTTCTTTTAAATTCATGGCCAAAGGTCGCGCTCTGCAAAATACAGGTATGGTGTGAGGCTTCAAATGTAAAGTTGCTTTGAAATTGTTAAATTTACCAAGTTTATTTTTAAAAATGCATTGATATTCTGATATGAGATTTTTTATTTGATAATCGTCAGTGGCAGTAGCAATCCCATATAGCACAGGACATCTTAAAGATATCTTATTTTCGCCCAAATAATGTCGTAATGTCTTAAGACGTTTGAAAGATATCCTTAAGATATCTTATTTATCTCATCTTTGGGATATCTTATATAATGCATCTTTGAGATATCTTAAAAATATACTTCATCACACCAAATAATGTCGTGATGTTTTGAGACGTTTGAAAGATATCCTTGAGATATCTTATTTATCACATCTTTGAGGTATCTTATATAATGCATCCTTGAGATATCTTAAAAATATACTTCATCAGACCAAATAATGTCGTGATGTTTTGAGACTTTTGAAAGATATCCTTGAGATATCTTATTTATCTCATCTTTAAGATATCTTATATAATGCATCTTTGAGATATCTTAAAAATATACTTCTTCAGACCAAAAAATGTCATGATGTTTTAGGACGTCTGAAAGATATCTGTAAGATATCTTATTTATCATCTTTGAGGTATCTTATATAAATTTACTTCTTCAGACCAAATCTTCAACACAAGATAACTGATGAATGGTTTCAAGTGCAATGAATGAATCTCTCCCCCCCCTCGATACCGTAGCTGTTTTTGTGAATATAATGTATATTGGGGAAAAATGTATATCATATTTATGTTTGAATGGAAAAGACGATAAGATTATCTATTTACTAATGTTCGAATGGGAAAAGACAATCAGATGAACTTGTACCATTTAAAAATTCGAACCAGAGACAGTAATTTCGCGCTCGATGATTGGCTGAAGCAGCGCCACTTACCATCTCAAGACGGGGCGCCGCTGATTCTGGAACGTAACCATGATACTATTGTAGTATCATGGAACGTAACCTATAACTTATAATAAAACCTAACCTCATTTGTCTAGCCGTGCTTGGTGTTGTTTAAGTTTGTTTATTATCTCTGTTTTGTGGAGTGTAGTTTTGTAAGTATACAGTTTAAAATGAAAAGAAGTGGTTTGCAGAAATTCTATATGCAGGCTAAAAGAGCCATGCAGCTTAACCCAAGTGAAACTTATGAAAGCAACAGTGAATCTAGTTACGATTCTCGAAATGTGAACGTTGCTATTTTACCTAGTGAAATGATCAATGACCATGATTCGGAGGAAAACTCGAAAACAACACTGGTAATTCGTGCCAAATTATTTTGTTTCGTTTGAAATAAATGTGTGATAAGATTATATGGTGTTTAAATTTTCAGTAAAATTGTTTTGAGTACCTGATTGCTGTTTCATTGAAAAATCCATTCATTTTTTCAATTCGATCAAAAAGATTACTCAATATCTCAATATCTTTCAGATTATCATGAAGACAGCTTCAAGGTATTACGGAAAGATACCTTTAAGATGATTTGAAAAGACATCTTCAAGATGTTATGGAAAGATACCTTTGAGATACTACGAAAAGACATCTTTAAGATGTTATGATAAGATATCTTCAAGATTTTATGGAAAGATATCTTTAAGATGCTATGAAAAGACATCTTCAAGATGTTGTGAAAAGATATCTTCAAAAGGTCTTATTTTGTAACATGAGTACATTTTTAAGACGTCTTAAAGATGTATCAAAGATATTCATGTACATCTTTGTGATATCAGAAATGTCTTGGATAAGATGACTTCAAGATTCCTTCAAGATGTCTTAGTGCTATCTGGGATATTATTACATGCAACGTTATTAATTATATTTATATTAAATTCTGAAAGCCACTTCCGACCAACTAGTGCGGGTCCACCCTTAGGAACGACATAGAGTTTCAGGGGTAGAGAAGTACATTTATACGTGACATTCACTAGTATATAACCATCAGTTTCTATTTGACCTCCAGTATAAGATGACAATTTCACATTATTATTGAAAATTTGTAGATTAGAGAAATATCGATTATAAATTCTTTCGGAAATTAAGGAAACCGCTGAACCTGTATCAACTTCCATTTTCAATATTACGTTTTCAATTTTCATTTCCACTTCGATGGGCTTACATTCGTTATTACCAATGATATTATACAAATTGACAGATGAGTCAGAATCGTAATTGAGGCTCGGTGAATTGGATTCTTCATAAAACGTGAGATTATTATTGTCACCCTCATCTCCAACAAAATGATTTCTATATCTATTACATTGTTTGACCTTACTTTGGCATACATATTTGAGATGTCCCTTTTTTCCGCAATTTGCACAAATAGCATTTCTGTAGTAGCACTCACCAGAACGATGGTTTTGCCTACCACCTACCACACACTACACATTGTTGCACTGTCGATGACGTAGTTGATGACGTTCGATCATGACGATGATTGGAACTTGAACCCGGTCTAGAAGGACCTCTCTTGACAGATTGATTAACCTTATGGATACTTTGATGGTTTCCTTCGACTGCAGATACTTGCTTTTCGGCAGCTTCCATGTTTCGAGCGATTTCATACGCTCGAGCAAAGTTGAGGAACTTTTCCGAGAATAATCTTTGCTTGATGACTTCATTGAAGAGACCGGAAACAAATTGATCCCGTAGATTTTCCTCCAACGTTTCTTTGAAGTCACATGATTTCGCCATGTTCTTTAGCGAAGCCAAGTAATCTGAAACCGTTTCTCCCTTTTCTTGGCGTCTGAGCCGGAATTTGTGTCTCTCACCGATTACTGAGGGATCAGGTTCGAGGTGGTTTTTCACGGTCTTGATTAGGCTCGTATAGGGTACTTCTTCCGGTGAATTTGGACTGCACAGGTCTACCATTAATTCATACATCGAATCTCCCACCACAGTGATCAACGTAGGTACTTTGAGTTCGTCCGGTATTTTATTGACGATGAAATATTGTTCTAGGCGGGCAACATACGTTTTCCAGCACTTTCCAGGTTGGAACTCATTAATTTTGCCGACTGACATATTCAGGTATTTTCACAATGATAAAGAGAAAAAAAATCCTCGTCGCCAACTGTTACGTTGTACGTACTAGATTATTGGGTGGTAATATTTATATTACAATCGTGTGAATTGAAACACAGCTGGATTCTGAATGTTTTATTTCGTCGTCCCAAGTCTCTCGGTAAAGAAAAACAAGATACATAAAAACAGCGCTTTTTATGCATACAAAGAATGCGTGCGTGTACGAGGTGATTTTATCCGAAATTTACCACAGGTCGGTTCCAAGGTCAGGCCTTTAATTTTACCAACGAAGTCTGTTGATTCCTTGACGTAGGAATTTGTTCTTCCGACATGAGGCTGGAGGAGTGAGGCCAGATGTTTTGCCAAGTGATAGGTAGGTGAGCCTGGGGCACTGACTATAGGTCTCAGTGGCATGTTGGGTTTATGCACCTTTGGAAGACCGTAGAGCCTGGGTGGAACGGCTTCAGTTCTGATAACGGTTTTCTGTATGGTTTCCGACAGTGAGGACGACTTGATGAGTTTATTTACATTCCTCAACCTTGATATTGTGTCGGGTCCCTTCTAAGTTTGCGGTAGTTCGTGGGTTCTAGGAGTTCTTCAATTTTGCTATTATATTCCTCCGTTTTTAGAAGGACCGTGGCGTTTCCTTTGTCCGCTGGAAGGATCGTGATACCCTCATCAGAATTCAAGCTCCTCAAGGCTGCAATCTCTCTTTTTGTGATATTGCATTTTGGTGGCCGTGCCTTGCTTCGAATGTTCGCTGTCACAATCCTGAGGAAACGCCACGGTCCTTCTAAAAACGGAGGAATATAATAGCAAAATTGAAGAACTCCTAGAACCCACGAACTACCGCAAACTTAGAAGGGACCCGACACAATCAAGGTTGAGGAATGTAAATAAACTCATCAAGTCGTCCTCACTGTCGGAAACCATACAGAAAACCGTTATCAGAACTGAAGCCGTTCCACCCAGGCTCTACGGTCTTCCAAAGGTGCATAAACCCAACATGCCACTGAGACCTATAGTCAGTGCCCCAGGCTCACCTACCTATCACTTGGCAAAACATCTGGCCTCACTCCTCCAGCCTAATGTCGGAAGAACAAATTCCTACGTCAAGGATTCAACAGACTTCGTTGGTAAAATTAAAGGCTTGACCTTGGAACCGACCGACATCATGGTCAGCTTCGATGTTGTGTCCTTATGTTTACCAACGTCCCACTGGAAGACTCTCTGAGGGAGATAGCCTGCTTGTTCCCAAGTGATATTGTCGGACTTTTTAGAGCATGCCTTACGGGAAGCTACTTTCAATGGTGGGGAAACTTCTATGAGCAATTGGATGGAGTGGCGATGGGAAGTCCACTGAGCCCAGTGATAGCCAACTTCTTTATGGAACGGTTTGAAGAGAAGGCAATCGACGCCTTTGATTTGAAGCCGACCTTGTGGCTACGCTACGTGGATGACACCCTCGTCGTCTGGTAACATGGAAGGGACGCTCTGAACCTTTTTCTGGACCACCTAAACGCTCAACACCCCAGCATCAAATTCACCATGGAAACCGAACAGAACCAGCAGATAGCCTTCTTAGATGTTCTGATTGAATGATGTGGCGCTAGACTAACTTACAAAGTATACCGAAAACCCACGCACACGGATAGGTACCTGCACGCACTATCGAACCACCATCCCAGTCAAAAGAGAGGAGTCATATCTACCCTAACTGAACGTGCTCGAAGGATTTGTGAACCAGAACATCTAGAGCAGAAACTGGAACATCTTCAAGTGACCTTGAGGTCGAATGGGTACAGTGTATCTGAGATCAACAGGGCCATGAAACCGAAGAGTCCCACGGTTCATGCATATCTGCCATATATCCCGAGGGTCACTGACAGAATTGGAAAACTCTTGGGGAAATATAACATAAAAACAGTTTTCAAGCCGACCAAGAAGATCCAGCAAAGCCTCAGGTCGGTTAAAGACAAAAGAGACCCACTGTCAGCGGCAGGGGTTTATCGCATACCGTGCACCTGTGGGAAGGTTTACATCGGTACCACGAAAAGATCCATGGGTACAAGGCTCAAAGAGCATCAAAGGAACTGCAGGCTGGGGCAAACCGACAAATCGGCGGTGGCGGAACACGCATTGAGTGAGGGCGACCACAAGATTCTGTTCGAAAATGCAACACTGATTGCCCCCAACCAGGGTTACCATAGCCGACTGGTACGCGAGGCAACAGAGATCCAAAAACATGCGGACAATTTTAACAGAAAGGAAGAAGCGTTGACTCTAAACAGAATTTGGAATCCGATTCTGAAGAAATCAAGAATAACTAATGAAATCACAGCAGGTAGTGCGGCAACTAATAATGATGATTATTCCCCGAACCCGACAGAAGTAATTAACACTCCAGACTACCTGCATCAATATAAATACGCCTTGAGAAATCAAACTGTTTAGTCATCGGAGATGAATAAGCCTCTGAAGAAGCTGGCCACTCGCGCTAGCGAAACGTCAGGAAGAAATTCCAAAGAACGACGGCCTTCAAGCCCGAAGAGCAGTAGTTATAACCTCGGCCGCGAAAGCCTTAACCATTTCGTCAATTATTTCATGTCCATTTTGGGGTTTGAATATTCCTGAATTAACGAAAACTAGGTATATGATATTAGCGTGGTTTGATCACAAAGATATTTATACTTCAGACGACATTAGCGTGGATGTATAACAAAGGTGATGCTTCACGCGAAATCGGCGTGCATCGATCAAGAGCGAAAGATCCACGCGAAACTTTAACGTCACTCTCTTCATATGACGTGGAATTTTAGAACCAAGATCCACGTTAGCGTGGTTCTAGACGCGACCAAACTTTGAATCGGTGTAAAGTAAAGGTACCCCATACTGTATCACCCCGGATTTCACAAAAAAGTTTTCAATAATTGATATGAATAAGTAATAAACTCTAAACCTTCAATTTTCAATAGAAACGTTTACACAGTTGTCATAGTAAAGTTGGCCAATTTCCATCTCTGATTACTTAATGCTTAATTAAAACTGCTGCATGAATTCAGGGTGAGCACAGCACATTGTTGCATTTTTTATTGAATATCACAAGTCGACGTATGCATTAAGAAGACAGGATGGAATTCTATTAATTAACGAAATGATGGGATTATACTTATTTTCCTTATCATTTCAATTTTTTCCCTGAATAATTCTTTGCAGTATCTTATGACATATAGAGTGGTCCAACAAAAAGTATGCTCCTAGCTTTTCTTCTTTACTTATTGGAGTTTGAAGGGAAAAGACTCAGACCTAGACTTTGCTTTCGCAGGGGACACATTTTACACATATTTTTTAACCCCTTCCTCAAACCTCCAGAAAGGGAATTTCACAAGCCTAAAGGTACAAAATTTATTTTCAATGATGCCCTATTCATTGAAATTCACCCAACCATTCAATAAAAATCAGCGTTAAGTACATCAACCCGATAATTTTGGCAATAATGAAAAGTACAAATAAGTTTTGGGATTCAAGAATCAGAATAACTACAAACATCCCTGAGTTACTCCATTTTGACGACAGATTCAAATTCATTCATTCAAGATTAATTTCGTGCCTTGTCAACTGTCTATCTCTCGACCGCACTTTCCATTTGAAATTTTAGGGTTGTAAGTGTTGTGAAACATACTCGCTAGGGGGTTGAATGTATGTCCAAAATGTGTCCTCCTCACAATCAAACTCTATGTGTCTGAGCATTTCAGTTTTGAATTACAAACAAAAGAAAAATGCTAGGTGCATAATTTTCTTTGGACCATTCTATATATAAATTGAATAATTCATGAAGACTCGAGACAACCGGCCCCTACCTGAGTGTATATTTTATCTCTAACTGAACGGAAAAATGTTGAAAACTCGACTAGAACGTACTAGTTATTCAACTGGTTGTCAAATGTACAGATGAACATTTGAGCGAATATCCAGCCTTTGGTAGGAGTGAATATGACACTGAAAATGATAATGGAGCTCTACAAGTTCTCTGATTTGTCATCCTTTTACTTTTCTTCAAACTATCTAACTGATGTGTCTGCCAATCTTGATATAAAGTAGTTTGATTGATCAAATGATATGACCTAAATGGATATAATAGGCAGAAAAACGCCTCTGCCCATGAAATAAATCAACCGCAATTCTTTCAGAATATTTATTTCATTAACAATTTCAATAAGAGAAAGGAGAATGCAGCACTAACATTTGTTCAACAGTAAAAATATTAAATAGAGGAATTTCCCAAAAATAAATTATCATACCACCATCTATAAGTACTTATTTATGTATAAAACTGAACTATTGAAAATATAATAGTTTCCACCTGATAAATTGTCTAAAAAAATAAGTCAGATTCTCAATGCCAACAAAAATAAAAGTATCTGTAATATAAATTAACTACTCTTGCACCAAATTAGGTGGTGAACCAAATTAGGAATTTCAAGAACCTGTAAATCCCTATGTAATACATCTGTTCTTCATAATGCTGCTTCAGAGCATTATCGGCATAATCTAATTGGTAGGAGATATCATTACTAGGAAGTTTGGCAAGATACATCACTGGTTTTTTCGAATTACAATTGCTCAAGATAGATCCTCTCAATCTGTTGACTGGGTTAGATGGATCACAATCAATAAGTTCCAGAGATTTGTTGAAACAGATGCGGATTTCGTTTATCATCGAGTTTTTCGTTCTCCTATCAATAACACATTGTACCATTGGATTAACTTTGATTACTGACTTGACAGCTCCATATATCTGCTCGGGTGTGTAACCAGTACTGCTAGGGGTGATATTACTTTGCGCCAAAATATTTGTGAGTTTGAATTTTTTGTTCCAATCCAATCCCTGAGTGAAAAAATTCGTGACACTATCTAAAGCAGGCAAAGTTGAAGAGCATGTGCCATGCTTATCCCATTCGTGCTTCCAAAATGAATATAATTTTGTGTTAGCTTCGACATTAGTCCAATGCTGCTGAAGCTCAGTCATCAGAGGAGCTAGTTGTCCAGGATCGAAATGCATTGCTGAGGGACAGAAAAATGGTCCTTCCTTACCCAGTTTCGTTGGCCATATGCCATGAATCGTCCACTGACTTCTGTCGTTGGGCAGGTTGCAAGTGTTGTCTGGTTTAGTTTCTTCCCATTGACTACAAGAAGTGATGGGCCATCTCTGTGAAAACATCAAGTAGTCCCAGTCATGGTAGGGGGTGGGTTTGGGACTATGTTTTCCAAGGGATTGATATGAGCTAAAAAATGAAACAAATATTTTACTATATAACATGGTGGATTTCATTTGAGGTGTGTTTTGTCTAGTACAAGATATGTGGACGAAAGTAACTAAAAGTTACTGAATCGAGTAAGGATTATAATATATGATATTCCAAATGTCGCAAATAGAGTCAGTCAAGTTATAACCAGTAATTTAATATTAAATCACATTACAATTTTGTTGTCATTTGGTAGTGCTCTAAAACAGGTATCAAAAACTTGCTGATTATTGTAGATTCATAATGGATAAATGTCAATTCAGAAGATAAGTATATAATTTTACCTCAAATAATGACAATATCGGATAATGATGATTTCTGAATAATATAAAATTTGAATATTTTTTATTCAGTTAAAGTTATACTTATTACTGCTTGAAGATCATTGCTTTGTAGCGGTAAATGCTTCTCATTTTAGCTGATGATATATCTACTTTGACATTTTTATCATTACAACAAAATTAAATTTCATACGTACAGCTTATCGAATCCAACTTGTTACGGTAATTAGTTCCACATCCGGTTGCGCACTGAATTGACAGCAGATTTCAAATAGCTGCTGTCCCACACTGCGCAATGCGTCATCATTACCGTGCTAAGATGAAATGAACAAGCTTTACTTATATGAAACAATCAGAATAAATGAACAATTATTTTTTTTTCATCTAGCTCATTCTAGATGTTCTAGACAAAACAATGTAGGTGTGGGAAAAAATATAGGTTAAATAAATGAACTCCCTACAAAATCTCTATCTATAACTGAGTGGAGGAAAAGCTCTAGTGTACCACATTTGGAATTCATTAGATTCATTGTGCTTTCTCCCATCTATATGGCTGAAATGGATTCATCTTCGTATTCAAAATAGTTTTCAGTACTGAGACAATTAATTGTTTTTTATCACTTGTCCATATTTTCTTCATTTGAGAAGTCCAGAATATGAGTATATGTACTTATAGCGGGACAGACTGCCTGAAAGCGAGACTGTCCTGCCCAAAGCAAGACGTATGGACACGTTAGACTGAGCGCATACTGGAGCAGCGAGCAAAGCAGTCATGAGAGCGGAGAGCAAAGCAGTTATGAGAGCGGAGAGCAACGCGAAGAAAACAAGCACGTGCTTCTAAATTGATGCTGCCGCTTTCCTAGCTACAATGCGTAGGTCAATTTAAAAGCTCGTGTATACTTTCGGCGCATTGCTTTCCGCCTTGCTCACTGTTCCATAATGTGCTCAGCCTTATGCTGAAAACATAGTGGGGCGGCGAGGAAAGCAACGAGCAGAGCGGAGAGCAATGCTTCGGAAAAAAAATACTAGGCTCAGCTATATACAGAGAAATGCCTTAGGCTGAGAACATAGTGGAGCGAACGAAAGCAACGAGCAAAGCGGAGAGCAAGGCGCCGAAAACAAACTCGTGCTTTTAAATTGACGCTGCCGCATGGCCGCTTTCCTCGCTACTAAGGGTAGGTTTATTCGAAAGCATGTGTTTGTTTGCGTCGTCTTGCTCTCCGCTTTGATCGTCGCTTCGCTTGCCGCTCCACTCTTTTCATCCTTATTTCATTTGAAACAAGTGTGGAATGTCCTACCTCCAAACATCAAAAATGTTGTACATTAATAGTTTGAAAAACATATCAAAAGCATATCTCATAGATAAATCATATAACTTTCAAGAGTTCCTCCTAGATCAACAAAATTTTTTCTCAATATGAAATCTCCTTCGATTGTTTTGTATGCTGTTTTTAAATATTTTCAAAAATATATTACAGTTTCCCGCAGGTATAGGCGGTTTTGTAAACCCATTGTAAGTGGAAATCATACAGGAAACTAATTTATTTTTGTTAATATGGATTTTCATCAAGTATCGGCCAGTTCAATTCAATTTTCAAATATTTTGTTTCTTTTTTTTCCAAATTGTATTGTAGGTAATGTATTATAGCGTAGACTATGTGTTGTTGTTATTATGTATGTATATATGAAAAGATTTTTTTTGTATGACGTGCTCAACATCCTATACAGGGTATTATTAATGAATAAATAAATGCTCGTCTCCTTCTTCTATCATCATAGTTACACTATCAATGAATCTATGTAAGTGTAGAAGGGTCAAAATAATGTTAAAACTCACACCTATTCAGCAGTTCCCTTTTCCAAGAGAAATTCAGTTTGTCATATCAAAGTTTTAGATATGTATTTTTTTCGTTCTTCAATTGTCCAGTACTGTAGTGTTAGTATAATTCTATGTATGTGTATGTATGTAGGTATATTGTATATATTCTATATTGTTTCTCGTTTCTGAGATAAAGTATTATTGTCTTAAGGAAATAAAAGTAATCTAATCTAATCCGCCAGAATACATTTCACTGATACTGTGTGAATCAGATCTCTAAAACAATTTTTTCTCGAATTTTCCAAATAGTACATACATCCTATGTTTTATTTCTCGTGTGAACTACCCTTGAATAGTACTTCCTAAAAATATCAAGTTGAGTATAAAACTAAAAATCACACTTCATAGTCTTCAAGTATCAGCCAAGTTGATCAGTGAATTCAATGAACTGGGTGGTGAAAATGTTGCAAAGTTGTTTTTTTTTATATTTTCAGGCTGCTAACCTCATATTATCAAGTGAAAATCCTCTATTATCTTTCAAATAATAAGTATATTCAAAGATATGAACCTTGGAATTGCTCTTCATTTTATGGTTAGAAATAATTTTTCCGGTAATCATTTACAGTAAGTGCAATAGTTTTCTTTCACTGAGTGCAACTGGTTATATTCACGGAGATGCTATTTGTGATGCAACACTATTCTCTGAATGTATGTAAATTTAACTAGTGTGTTTTACCTTCTCCTAATCGTCCACTACAGAGGCATGGTACTTGATGGCACAATAAATAATTGCTGTATTTAGATGTCTTTGTTATGAAGTTTTTATCATTATGATAGAAGCATTCATATTATCAATATGAAGTCTCCTCAGAAAACTGTCACAACAAAATTATCTGTTTTTCATATTTTAGTAGGGGTAGCCCGAAGGCATAAAAATTCAACTTTATATCAACCAGAATTTATGATGATTTTGTTTACTAAATAAGTTACTATTGATATGAATAAACCATGTTTCAAGAAAGTTCATTCAAAGTTAGTGAAAGTATACTATATATAGGATTTTCCTCTCAAAAAACTCCAGAAAAAATTGGTTTTAAGTTCTGATTCACCCAGAATCAGGTTTCTGGGTAAATTATCGTTGACAAAAAAAAACTCATTTCTATAATCTTGTCATGACAAAAGGGGCAGTTTTTGTTGCAAATGGAAACTCTTGAAAACACGCCTTGACGTTTTGGAGAGTGCTTTTACGTCGTTCCCTTTGAAAAAACGTAACTTTGATCCAGGTTGTCAGCACTCCTTTTAATAATAACAATGTGTTTTTATAGTTATAACCTTACACAATTGAAAGAGGGAAGCGGAATTCAACTGGGTTGAACCCCCCAGGTAACCAAAAAAAAAATGCAATTGAGGATATATTCTGCATCATGAATATACTCAAACAGAAATTATACATACATATACCAAAACATAAAAATTTAAAGTAGAATATAAATACACAGATTTTTATATTATTACTATAATATGAAGTAACTACAGTCATTTCAAATTTCAAGTGCACAGGAAACTGTTGAGTGGTCAATGATTTGACTGAAATTTTTAAACGAAACATTATTTGATAACTTCACTTCTTCACCTAAATGATTTTGGTGGAAGTTCAATATTATAGGCCCACTTTCTATTAAGTTTCAGGTATAAGCTGGTGAACTTAATATCAGATAAGGAAAACTAATATTGAAAGCTGCATCAACACCAAATTTCTTTGGGAGTTGAAAAACATGAACAAGAAGTTAGTATTTGTGAATTTTGCTGTTAGACTGGTTACTGATGCACTTGATACTTCAAGATGAAATGTAGGGTATAATACTTCACACACGAGAGAGAAACCCCTGTATAATGTTTGTTGTGTTTGTGAAGGTACCTTCGACCTGGGGTTGGAGAAAATTTTGAATTCAATTTGTTCGAAATGAATTGAATTCATTTTCAGAGATTTCATTTAATTGATTTCAATGCATTAAAAACTTGTGAATTGTGAGTTGCCGAGTGAGTTGCTATATTTTCATCGGGGATTTGTGACTTCTGGATTATTTTTCGTGAATTCAATTCCAGATTGAACAATATGATTTATAAAAATGAAATGCAATATAGGTAACATACCAAACATTTGCTATCATTAGAATCGTGAACAATACCAGTATAATCAAGTCATGTAACATCTTCCCAGCTGTATCGTGTTTTGTTTTTATAAAAATGCTTGCTCTTATCAAGTATGAAGTATTTATTTTTATGTCATTTTTTACTAATTGGCATTTGTCTCGGTCTGTCATTCACAACAGTGTAGTGGAGCAGTCGTAATCATTTAGGGGTGTTCTGTGAGATAAAGCATACATTGTAGTGTGACGCCACAGCGCACAGACCACACTTTTTTCTGTATTTTTGTGGTCTGTACACTGTCATGTCATAAGACATTGGTATAGGTACTGTGGTGCAAAATAGCTAGCATATAGCTATTCTACAGAAATATATTTCCTACTGACCTCCCACTCACCCCGCACCTCCCGGTCGCACGTGTTCAATAAAAAATATTTGATAAAATTATAAAATTACATATTGGTATGACAGCTGATATAGAAAATATTTATAACCTTTTCTAATTTCATCACGGCGACGAAAATAAAATTTTTTCAGCAGCCAATTTATTCCGAGAATTAGTATACAACTCCGACAACCCAGAATGTTACATTTGGGATATGTCATTCTCTCGGGAGCAATCGTTGCACAACAATGGGGTTTGTGTGATGAATGTATATACCTTAGGCGAAAAAAGCAGTAATGAACTATATTATGAAGTAAACATATTTTCAGAGGGATCTGATGGGTGAAAACATATATCCAAAAATGTGGAATACGGACCTGACTGACAGTGAGATATTTTTACATTTTGAAAAATCTATATACCCACAGTTCCCTCCTATAATCGACAGAAATGAAATATAGATAAAAATAAAGCGACTCACCTAAAAAATATCAAGACGTGAGATAAGACTGCGTGTGCCTAGCACAAGTTTAGATTGGGATTGAATGACTTTTAACATAATTAGTAGCACTGATAATAACTAGCAACGTCTTGGAAACCCCCTAACAAGTTTCAGTTCTACCAATAGTACCAATCTGATGAAGTAAATCGGCGATGAAGCAATAAATTGAATATTTCACTTGGGTATTGTTTTGATACACCGGGATTCACAGATGCATATCAGTAACTCAGAGCTATATTTTGGCGATTGGATTTGCGTGAAGCGTCTTTGAGCGGTGCTATCAGAGCGAATAATTCAAGACGTCAGTCTTCAAGACGCTGTGAGTGGAACCTGGCGGTCTCTAGAAAACGCCTGTCATATCTTAAGCGGAAAATGGAGAGGGAGAAAATAACGTTTATTTTGATTGACTTGACCACCCGCTCAAGCCTCAAGCCATTCTATTTTCGCGACAACGAAATTAATGACGTTACACATTGTCACTCAAAGACATATAAAATAATAAATGAGCAAACAAATGAGATTAAAAGAGTTATTTAAAACAAACATGTGTAGTAGCGTAGTGAACAAACGCTAGGTTTTAACGTTTCAACTTCAACTGCTCTCATATCCAGTGCTGAAGCTGAAATGTATACTGTATACTTTTTGGGTAGAATGCTAGAATTGTATAGCATCAATGGTCGCCAACCACAGAACTCATAATTATATCATATCTTATGTCTGTGTCGCCAACACTGTCATCAGAATAATTGACAAGTAACAGTTTCCCGCATGATGCAAAGATCGAATGAAGCGTTTCACGCATGTGCAGACATGCTATTGTATGTGAAATGTAAATGTTTTCGAGTGGTTATGACAAATATATTGTATACATTTATGGTTCTTATTTGGTAAGCATACCAAAGAACATAACAGAAGTATAAACAGGTTTGCAACTCTGCTGTAACCCAAATGCGCCTACTCTAGGAAGCAACGGCCAATAAACACGAGAGAGAGAGAACTCTGCTGTAACTCATATTTTTTGACATGAAAACATCAAATAATTCATGGATTGAAATCAGAAATATTAAACATTAAATTTGAATTTGATATATGTGGATTTATTGAGTTGATATGTAGCAAAAATATATAGAAAAATGGATTTGAGAGTAAGGGCAATTGTAGTACATTGGCAAATGATGAATTGTGAAAGAAAGGCGAGATTTTCAAAAATTATAAGGCTTCATAGAAGAAATATGAGAAAATATCAGGAATTGAGAATAAAACAGGTGAGGAAAATGATAAAACAACGAAATACACAGAGCTCGAACTTACGCTTAGCAAAGATTCAAACCAAATTTTGCAACTTGCGGATAGTCAAGGCCGTAGGTGTTCACACCATCTTGGTCACACTATTTTGGTCTGGTACGCAACAATTTTGGGTACCAAACCAAGCTGGTCACCTGACTAAGTTTACTGTTTACACCAAGATGACCAAGACGATTTGGTTAAAATAAAGTCATTAGTCAGCTTACCAAGCAACGGTATAAACGTGGCCATTATTGATTGGATTACTGTGGATTCATTTTCCTTTTAGCGCCAGCGGTTTTCGATAGATTTGACTTTTGACTGATCTGAAAATTAGGTGCTCTGTGATCGACGTGATCGTGATCTATGCGTTCAGCCGCGCTAGCGCTAGGCAAGCGCTAAGTAAGCGGAAGATGA
Organism: Zygogramma bicolorata; assembly: GCA_032362365.1. Lineage (NCBI taxonomy): Eukaryota > Metazoa > Arthropoda > Insecta > Coleoptera > Chrysomelidae > Zygogramma > Zygogramma bicolorata. The sequence continues at coordinate 1,005,984 of JAVJAQ010001076.1, read as the reverse complement.
ATTTGATCGCTAAGTGACAGCGCTAGCTCTAGCGGTCGCCATTTTTTCCAGCGAATTTATTTTCCGCTAAGTTGGTCAGCGGTTCCATATGTCAACGACAACCAACAATTCTAACCTAAACCTAACCTAAGCTCAATTTTTGTATTTGGGTTTTATTAGTGTCTGAGGAGTAATTATGGCGGAGAATAGTTATACAACCGTAGAATTCAATGTTGACGGAAAAATAATATGTGGAAATATACCTACAATATTTTCCTATACTTACAATGAATATTAATTCAAATGTATACTTTCTGATTCTGTTACTTATTACTTACTTCCATAATATTTCTTGACATTCTAAAATGTTCACAAAAGTCTTGCGGTGGGTATCTTGGAATTACTTCCTCGAAATAATTTAAATTTCTAACAGGATTTTCTGCTTCTCCTAATGCTGATATTTCTAAATTTTCTTCCTGCTTCCTGTCTTTCAAATACAGGTGGAATCAATTCCACAATATTATTATATCATCCGCAAGTTCTTCTAAGATTTAGTAATTTATAGGGTTTTTTATGTGATGTGTTTATCTGTTTGTCAGAGAGCATCAAAGCCAAAGCATAGACGTTCAGCCACCTTCTAGCGCTTTCATAGAGCGCCGCTGCCAGCGCTAACTTTGCGCTAGCGTGGCTGAACGCGTCCTTATGACTTCTATGAGTTCTATGACAGATCGGCACGCAGGACACGTCATAATGAGGCGGAAGACAGAGATAGACAGATTATTCGAATATCGAAGTGATTGAAATTTGTAAAAATGTAAACGTGGCCTCGTTCGAATCAATGACTTAATGCAAAACCAAATGAAGTCAAAATGTATGCTTTTTGTTAATGTGGTATGTAGATACGAAAAAATATTGAACTGTATAGCAATTCGTACAATTGTATAGCCAGGAGCAGCCCTGCATGTCACAAATAATAGACATGCGCAGGTAGCGATGGGCATAAAATTGACAAATTTTATTTATGGCCACGTTTTAGGTGATTTGACCGCTCTGTGAGTCGCTACAACGTGGCGCGCTCTGTTTCCTGGAAATAAGTTCTGTTTCAACACTGCGAACAGACTCCAATTACAATTTGGAATGGTATGCTTTCTGTCGAGTTGTTAGGGAGGCCCAGGTAGCAGCAGATGAAGAGACGGTATTCCAGGGGTCTGATATAGTGAGACCTATTATATAGAGGCTTTCGCAATACGGTGTGAGCTTTTAATTACACATTGCTTCAAACAGGGGTACGGCTACGAAGTAATCAAATAATGATATTCAATATACTCTATTTGATATATTCAGCGAATTGGATAACTGAAATAAATAAATTTCGGTGAAATAAACGGCTCTTTGCAATTTTTGTTCAATCAGTTCTTTTCGTTATTTCATCACTTGGTATTCAAAAATGCACAATCAGTAACCAGCTTATACACTTCCAAAATGTCGTTAAAATATAAACCCAGCTGAAACGGTGAGACGACTGAAGAAAACAAAATTGAAATTTCGATCCAATGCGGTATTCCTTTGCAATTTGTGAATCCTTCCATTTCAATTTTATTTCTTATTTTATTCCAATATGTTTATAAACGTTCCCATTTAATAACGTATGTTCGAATTTTTTATCTCATTTGCTGTAAGAACCCAAGTTTACTACCTATTATACTAGTTCCTTGTCTGCTCGAATATTTTCACCAAATTCTGAAAATATGGTTACGATTTATAAAGAATGACTCGAGGTCTACCCAGAAACTTCAAGACAGTTCGCGAACAAGGTAGGTCCATCTGCAATAAATTGGTCCTCGTAACAATAAGTTCATATTTCAATATGGATCTCATAGGTGCGTTAGACCTTGCAATATTATTACTTTTTATTGATAAGAAATGATACATACACTTACAGTAATTGGATGATGGGGGAAGGAATTTATCGCCTCTCAGTAGAATTAGTTCGAAATTTAAGTTCTTGAAATTTCTCCTCAGCTTCCTCAGGTTCAAAGAGATAGCTTTTTAGCAAATATCTTAGATGTAAGCTTCTAATCATTTCAATGTCTTGACTTGTCAAGACAATTACAATTACTTTGTAACTTGATCAAATAAATATATCATATCATATGCAAATGCAAATTTCTAATAAGGTCGAAGTAACACTTCACTTCTCCGGCTGAATTCAGACAGATCCGGAACTCGATCGTACGATGATCTGATAGCTCTCTGATTGGTCTGAATTTTAATTTAGTCCAATCAGAAAAGCTATCGGATCGTCGTACGATCGGATTTCGGATCGAATCCAGCCTTAGCCAAGGAATCAGCCAGAAATATGTCGTCCAGGACTCTTCCTGTGTAGTTCAATCGTATCTATATAAAATTTGTTTGGAGCATCCTGTGCCTAGTGACCCTACTATCCCTCAGATTACAATGCCATCTGTGGTTCTACCCTGGAACTGTAATAAATGTTTATAATATCATCATTTCAGAGTTACACTCACCGTACTCCCCAGCTGTTCTGTTGTTATACTCCAGGGCTGCAATTCTTGAACTAAATCTGTATACGACTTTGTGTTGTGTTGCAGTTCAACATATTCAATCCATATATCTCTACGTCACTCTATTCGTATGAAAATGAAATCCGTATGACTCAAGAATGGGAGCATCTCGTTGCACCCACATTTGGTAACACCCACAATGCGTTATACCCACATTCCGATACACCTACATTACGTAATCCCATAGAAATAATAATAAATTCAGTGCGTAATCCCCACATTTCATAACACCCACACTCTCCGAACATACCCGATTGATGCGCTGTTGCCAAATTCATCCTTCTTTTAGGTTAGGTTAGTTAGGTTAAGTTAGATTGGGTTAACAGAAAATTGCATAATATCCGGTAAATTTTGCAACAGTGTATCATTCGCGGGTGAGAATTGCAGCCCAGTTCGAAATTGCAACGTCCTTTGGGCGGGACCCTGGGAGGGTTTGTGATATATTTGGACGAGCCGCTTCATATAATTAATTGAACTTCACTGATGAGTTCGTTAATTCGAATAATTATATTTCAGCGGCTCATCGTCTTATATCACTCGATGTTGACGTTCAAAAAAAATGTTGCAATCATCTTCCATCTAAAGATTAAAACTCATATGGAGTAAACAGTTCACAAGCAACTCTTATTACTTTACCAATTTCCGGGACATACCTCTGCCCAAGTCTAATACTAATCATTCTAAAGTCCATTTGCCACACAGGAAACTTTTGTAAAATCCAACATTTCTGGAACATGTTGGCATTCAGCACCAGTAAAGGAACACACCTTGATCCTATTTCCCAATGCTGTATATATTAATGCCTGCTTCTTCTTGGGTACTTATTTAATCGGATCCAACGAGTTATGGCTTGAATGCTGCTCGGATGAGTTGATTGAGAAATGAGGTTTGCCACTGAACAAGTAAATCTCATGCCTCGTTCATAATGGCTGTGCTTCGTTCCATATATAGGCGAGTATATAAAAATATGCCAGCTAGGCTACGTGGCCTCACAAAACTCAGTTAAGATATCTTTGTAAAAAAGTTGATTATTTTCATCATTATCAGGGCCAGAATATACATCGGAGAACTGACTGAACTATAATAAAAGAGTTATAAAATAGGTAACCTGCTTTGAATAAACTTCTTCAAGGTAGGTTACATTCCATAGCCAGGTCCATTGTTCTTTGTAATTATAATATTTACCTGTAGGCACCTAGTAAAATTACAATTTTCTCATGAAGAAATCCAGATATGAAATTTCTTTAGAAAATTACAGAAATTTGTGGTTGATATAACCAACCCTCCTGGTAACATTAATGCATTCGCAGATCTGAAGTGAAACAGGTCTTACACAATTTTGTAGCAAAATTGCTCATGTAGGAAACCCATAACCTTTGTAGGTGTCCCTCGATTCTAGAAAAGATGAAATTTTCTTCTGATAAGGTTTTTCACAGCTACCATGACAATCTTGTTCACCAGTGTATGGTACGTATGCCCTGCAAATCGAATCCAATTATTTGATCACCTGATAGTGAAAAAAAAAGCGTCTGTATGGTTACTGAGCCTGAATCGGAATGTTAGGATACACACTCGAACGATATGTCCCTGGCGCTAAGAGGCCAACCAATATATTTATAATTTTTACCTTTTCCAATTCTCCAAACGTTTCTAAAACTTGGTTCTTTTTTTTGTCAATTCTGACTCTGATGACACTGCAGATGAAGCCGACATTACCTCCGCTCACACCAATGCCAAAATATGTGGTTGTTAACGACTTGAAATATAGACTACCTGTATTATATATTATACTGATGTTCACTCTCAAAGAAATAATGATTTTCAGTAGATCATTTCCTGTGAAAAAAACTCAAGTTCGAGATGATTTACGTTTCCTTTTTCGTTCCCCATCAATTTGTTTTCTTGCTTCCGGCACTCTTGTCCATATTTGAAAAATTACACCAAATCATATATAGGTGACAGACAAAGTCACCATACCGTACACCTACTGCTAACTTTCTTCCTGTTTGATTGCTTTCGAACCTGAAATGCGAAACCACTAGAGAGGAAGGAATCGATTGCTCAGAGTCAACTACAAGGACGTGGTATTGGACGACCGTAAATTCTATTATCCGTTGTACCGGATAGCATTTTTAACAAAATATGGCCTCCACTCGACTTAATGAAAATTTGCAATAGTAAATTGAAGTTGAAAAAACTGTGTCCAAGTTTCACATACACAAATAAAATCCACCCTTTTTTATGTTGTGTCTTTTCGATTCACTCCTCTCTGAAAATTCGTTTCATTAGGCTTCACAGACTTTATGGATTAGTCTCAGAGGATGCAACTTCCTCGCGATTTATTTTGAAATTTTCAGGCCGTCTATCCTTGATAGTAACTGTTTCGGGGCAGTTGTTCTTGTATCTGACAATAACATTTTCTCCATCTGCTTTGCGTGCATTGAGGGTTGGGTGAATATTTTTAAGCTCTTCATATTGCTTTGGAGTTCTATCAGATTTCATCTTTAGGTTTGGATATTGCGTTACAAGCTTTTGTGTATTTCTGATGACCCCCAGCTCAATTTTCACAGGCCTAACAGTATCTTGTTCAACAAAACCAACCCTTTCAATTTTTATGATATTGGTCGTATCCTGAGGGGCTGATCACATCTGTTGCTGCCTTATAGTTGTATTCAATGTTTCGCTGAGTCCCAATATTATTACGTTATTTGTCGTTTCCATCCTCATCCTCACTTCATTGGAAACTCAAGCGCCCCAACCCTCAAATATAAGTCGTTAGTAACCCCCTCCAACGCTTCTATTTTGCCCACGCAAGAGTCGAGTTTTTCGAATTGACCAGCTAATAACGACCGTAGTTCTGCTATAACGTGCGTTAGACCAGTGAGCGTCGCTTGTAGCCTCTCGAGTTGTAAATCCTTCTCTGAAAATATATCACTGTTGGCTCCCCGACTATGTCACCCAAAACGTTATCTGTATTCCAGATAAAACTGCAACCCCGGGCAAAAACCACGTAAGATGATAACGAAATGGAATTTACAAGACTGTCAGCTATTTTCAATTATGTTTATGATGTTTAAAGGGCTATCTTCCAAGTTTGAAATGAAATGATCAGCTCACCCAATATTTGATATATTTGCTCGTACTGAAACCAGCAGTTGCAGTATTGCACTTAAGTCGCATTTTTAATGTAGGAGAGAGCAATTGTGTATTTGTCCGAGAACTGAATTCATTCGGAATACGTATTTCGTGTTCCTTTTTAATTTCACTCAGTAAAGTTTTCGAGTGACCCATCATTCGTATGATTCTGTGCAAGTTCTCGAGATATCTCATTCGAATTATCCTATCACTACTCCCGAGTACGATTTGTGAGTTTTAAATTAGGTACGCATAAAAACTCGTCGACCTTATTCGATGCCCTGGCCGATCCCTTGGCCTCTCACTCAATGTATACTCTATAATCTCCTGAATATTTTTCCTGATAACTTCATTATTAAATTTTTTTTAATCCTGAAAACGCTGAAAAATCCAATTATTAGGTATAAACTTCGAAAACACTATGCGTTCATTCATGCACGCAAAGCTAATTTTTCAGATGAATGACGCACACTTGGTTTCCGTGTTTCCGAGCGGTGGCTAGACCTGCGTTGTAGGGAGCACTGTGATCATCCAGTACAGAACAGCTGTACTACATCTAGTGATATAAGAGAACGAGCTGCTGAAATATAATTTATACATTTGGCAAAACAGACTTTCAAAGAACGTTAGCTTTATCAACTAAACTTTATATGAGAAAATTCCCAATAACGAAACAAGAAAGAGATAACGATGAAGACGAATTTTTAGAGAGAGGAGAATATCCGGGAATATTTAGGGCAATAATCGTCGTACCATCGGATTTTGGTTCTGTCTGAATCCAGTCGCCAAAAAGCAGACTCGCGGTAACCTAGTCAGTGGTATAAAGGGTGTAACTGAATGTGTGAAACATTTAAGGAGATGATTTCTCATAAAAAAAAGATAGGATCTTTCATATAAAGAAACTTCATTGGAGCATCCCTTGTTAAGATACAGCCCCTGAAACGGGTACATAAAATTTGTACAACAATTTTTTTGACAAGCACTGAAAAAGTTGCAATATTGAAATTGACGTTTTGTACTACCAAAAAGATACTTAGCCAGTAACATATTTGGTTCAGCCCATGGTTGTAAGGGGTCGAAAACGCAACCCCTAAAATTTAATTCCAATGTAACTTTTTGTCTTAATTGTTTACCATTCAAAAATTTATTGCGAACTGGATTTATTATTTTGTGGTTAGTACCTGCATTAAACGATTAAAGGGTAATGAACAACACACAATTAGTATCAATTCAATTTCAAAAATTCACGAACTGACAGCGTCATACCAATATATTTTATAGAAATTTTATGTACCTCCTTTCAGGAGCTGTATCTTAACAAGGGATGCTCCAATGAAGTTTCTTCATATGAAAGATCCTATCTTTTTTTCGATGAGGAATCACCTCCTTAAATGTTTTACACTTATTCAGTTACACCCTGTATAGTGACCTTATCCGAAAATACCGATAATTAGTTGGCAAGTCGCTCCATAAACAGAGCTAGAAAACAAAAAGAAGAAGAGATATTTCCTGAGATTTGACATAATTTGTCACAAGTCACCATATGACACGTGACTGACATCTGACGAAAGGACACTAAGGACAGTTGTGTTGTGTGTTGTGTTTTGTTTTACATCAGTTTATCACTATCATCAGAGTTGTGTTTGTAGTAAACTACAAAAACCTATTAGAAAAATGGCCCTGGCTATGCAGAAAAAAGCAAATGTAAGTTATATTAACTATATAATACGGGATTAACACAGCATTTTTAGGTAATAAGCTAGGTAAAAGAAGGTGAACCACTTTTCAATAGAACATTTATACACCTGCCGAAAGAAAGTTGGATAATTTCCATTTGTTATCACTTGAAGCTGATTACTTATTACTTGAAACTGTTCTTTAAATCCGGTGTAATTCAATTTCATAAACGTTTTGTTTAGCTTACACTACAAGCTTTTGACAAAAAAGTATAATACCTATGTATATAGGACACATTATGTGTATAATAACCAGAAAAGTAGGATTTTGTAGAACCCATAGGAGGGGAAATAGAATGCTGTACACAACAGTTCACAGATTTCCATTGCTGAATGATTATAATACCAGAACCAACAGAAATATCCATGTAGGAACCAAAAATAAGAAATGTACTGAAAAATCGATTTATCATGCAGGAATGTTGGCTTTCAATCATTTGGATGATAGTTCAATTCAAAAGAAAGATGAAAATGCATATAATGGACGAATGATTTTATTATTATTTTTGGGTTTAATTATCCCATAGCTATTCTAAGGCTTTAAAAGTGTTGTATTTGTTACTTTGTATCTGTATCAATACTTGTGTCTTATCTTTGTTACCCACTTTTATATGTCGATATTTTACATATAAGTAATTGAATTTTATTATTGGTGAGTGTGACCATTTATTTATATTTTTCATTCATTGTTTGAATATTTTGACATTAAATTGATGTTAGTTAGGATCAAACATTGTACATTAGCCTATGCTATGCTAAATGAAGGAATAAATACATTCAAATCACAGCACTCTCCCTTCCTATGGATAGTATGGTCTTTCAAAAGAAAACTTGTGGTGCATGCTAAACAAAACTACCTGCATTTCTGATGATGATTTGTTTTTAGGTTCGATTGCCTCCCGAAATCAATAGGATACTCTATGTAAGAAATCTTCCCTACAAAATTACTGGTGAAGAAATGTATGATATATTTGGAAAATATGGAGCAATCAGACAAATAAGAGTGGGAAATACCCCTGAAACTCGAGGGACAGCATTTGTTGTATTTGAAGACATATTTGATGCAAAAAATGCATGTGATCATTTGTCAGGTTTCAATGTCTGTAATCGATATCTTGTTGTATTGTACTATCAAGCTAATAAAGCGTTCAAGAAGACTGATATTGATAAGAAGCAAGAAGAAATTGACAAAATGAAATCTAAATATGGAATCAACACATGAACTTTCAGATTCATTCACAACTGTGACATTAAAAAGGATTTGGAAATCTATCTATTCTGGGATATTGTCAAGAATTCACATCAGTTGTATACAAAGTTCTCATGCTCAAAAGACTAAACACCCTTTGTATATATTAGCGAAAACATTAAAGGCAGATTTAGTGAACGCATAATGCATAACCGAAAATTCCCAGTTAAAAAAATTCAATTCCGTCACCTGATTACATTTTTTTTTCAATATAGGTACCAAAGCAATGATAAAGTATCAGAAGTGGCAGTTTTCAGCTAGTAGATGCGATTTCCCATAATTTGAGTTATGTACAATCTGCTATGCATTATGCTCCACTAAATCTTCCTTAATGTTGATTCTTGACAATTCTTTGTTTAATAAATTTTTTTTAATTACATGTGGTCATTTTTTTCCCTTCTTCTGGTGTCTTATTCAGAAATTATAGTGGTTGACTTGTTTAACAATTCAAAAAGAGATGAGAAAGTTCACAATCAACCTAGTGAATGAGAAAGCAATATAGAAAAATACCTCAAAAAAAATTCAATAGGTCTTTGCAAAGGTTTAGGATGATCTTAATCTTCCGCTCCAGTAAATTAAGTATTACGAAGGTGACAAATGCTTCACTTCATACGGCCACTGGATGAAATGAGTTAAGTCATCAAGTAAAACAAAATTTTTGGAAAAAGCTTATTAATTTATAGCCATTTTGTAATTCTTGAAAAATTCCCGATTTCAGGGAGTTGAACTTGTGGTAACTCATCGATACATCGCCGTGTGTATGAGAGGCTGACTAGAAACGGAAAAAAACAAATTATTATTGATCATTCAATCCTGTATCTAAAAGACTATTAAAGCATATTCGCTATCTTGGTTTAATAAAAATAGTCCAAGATCCCAGAGCGATCAGACAACTTATTTTCACACAGATGAAACCTTAGGTTCTCAGTAGCGTTTCCTGTGCTTTGAATACCTGCGTGGTTGTGGAGCTCGCTGTGTGAAACCTATAAGCAGGTACCAGGTGAGAAAGGTAACGATATATAAATATATATATATATATATATATATATATATACGGGAATAAATTGAAGAAATTTTCGTTAAAAAAAGTTAATTTTGTTGACGTTTTGGCTCCCTCTTTGGTGCTAGACTTTAGCGTGACTTGAAGTGGTCTAGTCTCCTTAATTACCAACTCTCATCATATCCAATACTATTATAGGTATGAACACTATAACGAATAATTATTAACCTTTCTAGGACCGTCCTGGAAACGATCTGAAAACGCCTCTTTATTGATGTTTGTTTTGTAACTGGAGCACAAATTCTGTCTCTGTTCTGAACGTGAAGGTCATTTGAAAGTAGAAAATTCCAAGATCGTATCTTTCCGCGGTCAACCATTAACATCTTAATCTTGTAGAACAGTTCACGATATACGCCCGAGTAATAGCAAAACTGGTACCCTGGTGTTCTGTTTTAACTGATAATCTGTCATTTGTGATTTTGTTACAAACATGGCCTATGCAGGACGTGTTATTATTTACGGGGGCAGAGGAGCTCTTGGTGCAAAATGTGTATCTCAGTTCAAAGCAAAGAATTTTGTAAGTACAAAATATGAAAATTTATTGAATAATAAAATACCTAGGTACACTTTCTCAGTGGGTTGGATCAATCGATATGGCTGAAAATCCAGACGCAGATGTTAATATTTTGGTGAAAAAGGATGAAAACTTACAACAACAGGTGAGTGTTCATCGAATATCGAATGATATCACATAACCTAAATATGTAAATGTTGAGGTCTATTCCTTCCAAATTCAATGTCAGTCTGTGAATTTAGGTAGTCGGGTTTAGTGAACGCGTTAAAGCATAAAAGTAGATGATGCATAACTCATGTTGTGTAAAATCAGAAAATCACATCTACCAGCTGAAAACTATCTGACACTTCTGATATGATGATATTGCTTCAGTATATTGAATGAGAATTATTCAAGTGACCCAAGTGATTTTTTTCAACTGGGAGATCCAATTTTCGGTTATTTGAGTTGTGCATTATGAAAAATCCGATTTTTGTAGATCCAGCCGTATACCTCCAATTTTCAAATCAGGGTAAAGACTGCCAAGCTATTTGCATCTAATGAGAATACAATACAAAATGTTGCATTGTTTATCAAGAAACATATCTCACAGATATTCAAAAAATGAATTGAGCAACTAAAGAAATGTAGGTATGTCTGCAATATCAATTGAATATAGCACTGGATCTGAGACTGGTTATATTTCTTGAACATCATATGAATTTGCAAAATATTTTATTTTCGAAGATATTCCATTCAAGTTTTTTACTATATTGATTATGTGTGTATACCAATGGAGATGCTCATGCTTATCCCCAATTGTTAGCACGGCTTTAGACAGAAAAGATCTACTTCAATAGGAATAATCGAACTGTGTAATAATATCTACACGAGCCTCGATATCAGCCTTAATAATGAACAATCCCCAATTGGTCTATCCTTTGACCTTATGAGGGAATTTGACACAGTCAACCACCAATTAGTTATGGAAAAATTGCTTCGAATGGGACTAAGAGTAGTGACTAATGAGTGGGTTGCCAAATGTTTATAAAACGTCTCGGGTAGTGGTTATTGATTCAGTGAAATCACAACCTGCTTCAATTTCAATCAGAAGGCACAGTGCTTGATTTTGGTCAGATCAATCTTTATTTTATTCATAAGTGATATCGAACTTCCACCTGCATCACCACAGAAAAACATAAAATATATCCTATGCTACCAGAAAATAATCTACATACTGCAATAGCTGCAAACACAATTGCCGTGTCGTGCACAAATAAAGGGTTGACAGTAAACAAAGAAAAACAGTGCAGAAATATCAGTTATGATTTTCCTTCCCTAGTGAAGATTGATCATAAATCTGTCGAACAAGCAGGCCAATTAAAATATTTACAATACACCATGAGATTGGATCTTTTGGTGTAAAAGTTGATACTTTTTCTCAATCACCCTAACACCAAACTGATATTTTTGCACTCAACGCGCGTTTTCTAACAAGGTAGGCATCTTTTAGGAAAAGAAAATTGAGTATCAAAAATATCAGTTTGGTGTTAGGGTGATTGATCTCTAGAAAAAGTTTTAAAATATTTAACATGGAGAGCCCCCTAGGAGAGAATTTAGTTATTTTGGACTATAGTACAGTCCACATTTTCATATGGCTTGGTTGTCCTGGGGGGACTCATCACATATGGATAAAGTATTCATAGTACAAAAAAGGTTATAAGGTGTCTAGCTGGCTTACATTATTAATAATAATATTTCACGTGTTCATCAATTCATTGAATAATCTTATTGCTGCATAAGATAGATGTTTTTTTCATTGCTTATCGATGTGCTGGATAAATTATATTTTTACTGTAGGTATGAGAATCATGATTCTCACTTCCCACTTTGTATTTTGATCTAAAAAAAATAATACATCATGAATATACAGACCTAATATTGTATTTTATTCAAAGATGCCACATGCCTTGGCAGGTTTCTCTCTATTAAAATTTAAAACTACTTCTAACGATTTTTTTATTTCGAATATTTCAGCTTATATTTATATTACTCGCCTAAAATATGGCAAATATAGATGATGCTTCAAAATTTGCAAAATATTTGATTTTCAAAGATATCTCATTCAAGTAGTTGCTCACAACTTTGGTACTATAACTATAACATATTTCATTTAGCTGTTTTACTATATTGATTATGTGTGTATACCAATGCAGATGCTCATGCATGAATATACAGGTGTGAATCCCACGCCTTTTCAGCCACGCTTTGACAATTTTGCAACACTGTGCGCCCGGAATGAATTTTATAATTTTTGCAGTTTTGGTGGTTTTTTCAAAGATTCTAGGAATCGTTATGGTGGAAAAAAATTAAATGTATATTTTTTCGGAGGACTAAGTTCATCCACACTCTTGGAAAATTGACTACAATCTCATTTAATGATGTCTGTGGATTTTGATTTATGTCTGGGCATTCCTCTTAATATCTTTTTGTGATTCCGAAAGGGGTTTAAATTCATCCACATTAAAAAAAAACACTATAATCTTATTTGACGATATCAGCGGAAATTGATTTATGCCTGGCATTTCTATCAATGTCTTTTTGTGTATCCATATTCCAAAAGTCATTGTCGGGTCGTCGCAGAAAGGGGCTATGTTCATCCACACTTTTGAAAAATTCCCTATAATATTATTTGATGATATCGGTGGAATTTGATCTATACCTGGCATTTCTATTGATGTCTTTCTGTAATTACGAATGGCAAAAGTCATTGTGGTCTCGTCCTATATCCATCGCCATAATACGGTTTTACGAGTGCTTTATTATTTTATTCGGTATTCGCATGAGAACGACAGGACACCGGAACTCCTTATGCTCCAGGGGATATTGAGCCTGTTGTGTAGAATGAAAAGTGCCGAATTTGTTGCAACTTTTCATTCCCCAACCTGAGGCAGATACAAGCCAATAACCCTGACATAGTCATCTTCAACCACGAAGTATTCGTTATCGAACTCTTGGCCGAAACGAATATCGTCCGACAAGAGGAGGAAAAACGAACAAAGATTCACAAGCAAGTTGGTTGGGTAACAGTATCAATTTTTCTTGAAAAAACCAATTGTTTACTTGCCGACGTTTCGAATTTTATTGAGTTATTCAGGACTATGTAACAATGATTTTTCATAACATACCTCCTACATAACTTATATGATTATTTTCGTTTCAATATTCAAGAAATTATGAATTCCTCATTAAATTTATTATTCGACTTTATGTTGATGATGGCACTACCTTGTAATGACGAGAGACCAAATAGCCCAAAACAGGTCTGTAAGTGTGTCCCGTCCCAATAATTAAATACCGCCAAGAGCATGTGCAGGAATTTGTTCTGTGAAGAATCCTGTAATAACACCTTCGTGGTATTACCCAAGGGAGTAGTTCTTTTCTGATAGGTATCAGTCCTTCAAACTATCATGTAGGTAAGTTGAGTTGAGCCTGAACAAATGGTTCATTTGGAATATTTGATAATCTTATAAGTTTGTGGAAGGTATATTTATTTATGAAAATTAATTGTTACAGAGTCCTGAAGAAAAATGTAATCAAATTCGGAACGTAGGCAAGAAATCAATTATTTTTTTGAGGAAAATTGTTCTTGTTACCTAACCAACCTCTCTTGAAAATAATTATTGGATTACTCAACTATCAGGAAGAACTCCGCATGCTCCGACTATTCTGTCAGATTAATGGTTCTGATTATGGGTGTTCGCGGTGGTTCCAGATCAACGCTACTCTCGGAACTCAAGACCATATCGGCGTCCCAAAATGCAGCAGAGATGTTGGCCGGTCGCATGCATGAGGTAGTTTTTCTCAGTTCGTTGCGGTTACTTAGGACTCATGATTCTCGGAGCCAATGATTACTTAGGCCGGGTGCTCACCAGATTCGGCCAATTATTATGATACCCGGAGCCAATGATTACTTAGGCCGGGTGCTCACCAGATTGGGCCGATTATTATGATCCCCGATTGCGATCGGTCCGACAGAAATCTAGTGAACATATCCACCATATTCTGTCAGCACGACTGGTCAGGCGATGATGAAAAATTCATATTTCGGATTGACAGTGGCCGCAACAGCCAGAAATACATAGTCTCGACCAATAGCTATCTTCTGGGGCGGGTACCATGCACATAAAAATCTCATATTAGTTGGCGTTGACTATACTTGCATTTGCGCTCGTGAACTTGCAAACGACGAAAATGAGTTGAAATCTATATGTATCGTAAGTCTAAAGACCTTTGAAGTGGTCAGCTAGGGTGTTTTTCTACCTTCAGACACAAGTTAATATTCACTTATTGCTCTTCCATCTCATGAACAATTGAAAAACGTAACCTTGCCCGTAGTCGTAGCCAACTGCCGATGTAGACCGTGCACTCAGCGTCTTGCATGACTATGTTGCCAGTCTGTAATCGGTTACGACTAAAATCGTGTTGAGTGAACAAAAACACTTTCAAAATCGGGAAGATAATGGTCGGGCCGATCTGATGAGAGCACCCGGCCTTAACCCACGTGCGGGCGGGAGTGGCCATTGATTAATGTTACTAGGGTGCTCGCTCACTTGAGTCGGAGCAATGGTGAGTACGGACCCGACTAAGTTAGTTCACACGAAAATAATGATAAAAATGAATGTCTTCATTAATTTATAGTGTTTAAAAAAATGTTTCTAACCGTAAAAAAAAATCGAGGGAAGTGCAGTTTGTGTGTCAACCTTTGCATATTGACTCACGTCTGCTCTTCCACCCAACCCAAAAAGGTCGCCATATACGCAGTGACATCTTACTTTTTGTAACTAAATCCAATACAAGTGATTCATTGGAGTATCATCTGACATTCTCCCAATAAATGCTGATGTTCCACAAGGTACACTTTGGGCGCCCACTATGTTTCTGCCTCATATCAATGATTTGCTGAAGAAAACTTCTTGCTCAGTGCATAGGTTTTCGGACGACAGTACTCTCTTTCATACTAGTTTCTCTTCCAGAGTTTCAATACCAGCACGAGAAACAAAAATTCAGAGAAGCACTAGCGTCAATATTATTAACGATGATTCGGCAGGATAATCAACTTGGTGGAATTTAATGCTGGGAGAACCCAGGCATGTCTCTTCTCAAAGAAAGCCGATATATCTATATAATCTTTCTCGCTCGAATTTCTCTCGCTCAGTGATCTTTTTTCAATAGAATAGCCGAACTTTGGAACTCTTTGCCAAGGAAGGTTTTTTCTGAAGCTTACAAATTTCGAAAATTTTAAGTGAGTGTTAATACGTATCTCCTGAACAATACAGGGTTTTAACTTACGTGTGAATCTGTATATATAAAAGAATATTCACATAGTAATGTCAAAAATACATAATTTGGATTTGTGTTTTTATATGACTCGAACATCAGAAGGCAATTTCTTCATGGAGGTTCGCCAGCATCCCTTCGCCCGCTCTTTCGCGATTAGGGAATGTAATTCCGGACCGGAATCAGTGAATCGGGATTCAGGATCAAAATTCTTCAAACCCGGAATCCATTTTCCACCGGAAAAAACATTTTAACTCTGTATGAAACATTTGATTTTATTCAAAACGTAAATAAAATGGAATAGCAGTTCATGTTTTGAAGTTATTGCGAATTGGCAATGTATCGATTTCAAAAAATATATTCAGGTTGACGTATGTGACTACGCACTATATATAATAACGAACCTGTTCTTTCTTATGACTGACATATGAACTGTTTTTTGTGGCTGGGGTAGCTTTTGTGCTGTGAGATCTCATTAATATTCTCATAGAAATATTTCTTGGAGAGAAAATATACTTATTTCAAATCCCGGGATTGATTTCTCACAATCCCGGACGATTTTTTCTTCCGGGATCCCGTACCCCGGGATAGCATCCCCTATTCTCAATTTGCCCAGATTCACCAAAGCTGCCGACCGATCGTCGCGTCGTCTGTCTCATGTTTTGGTAGATTTTGGTGCTCACCCGCGCAATGCCACCTGGTGAGGTCGCACCGGGATAGACCGGGAGCCGAGAGGGTTTTTGCATGTATTATATGCCCTGCGGTGAAACTTTGAGGGCTGATAGAGAACGTTATTCCCCACTCTGAATTCCCGGTATGGCACCTCTGTAGTGTAACTTTTAGAGGGGTGAATTTTCAAACGTCTAATTTATATCCATGTCCCTGTATCATGGGCCCCAATTTTGACTTTTGTTTTATGTCGTTAAGGAGGTTGCCAAAATCAGCGAACTCTCACTTACCGAAACGTGTAATTTTTCCACTGTGGACATGGATCATGGGCCCCACGTTGTTTCGTGATCCTTGTGTTAACAATGAACTCTGGAAAAAAGATTTCAAAACGCCATACCGCTGTCATTTTTAGCAGTGAACATGTATAAGAGGGACCGGTATGGCGTTTTGTTTTCAAGATGATCTGCTGGGTCACTTTAGCGAGGATCATACTGCCACACCGATAGCGTGTCACTAAACACATCAGAAATGAGCACATGTTTTTTCCAAATATCCATTGAAAATTTCAAAATGTTCACTTAGAAAAATTCACCATTCACACTGACACTGACAACAGTGACTGTCATAGTGACAACATTTTACCGATAACGCACGTGATATAAAGCAAAGTTGCCAAACTGTTAATTGGACAATGTCGTATTCGAATTGCCATCAAAACATAAACTAACCTAGCATCATTTGAATCACGTCTGATTATCGGGATAAATCAAAATCAAACCTAACTAACCTAACATCACTTGAATAACGTCTGCATGACTGATGAGAAAAATCAAAACCAACTTATCTAGCATCACTTTAATGAAGTCTGATTAATATAAATCAAAATCAAACCTACCAACCTAGCATCACTTGAATAACGTCTGATTATCGAGTTAAATTAAAGTCAAACTCAACTAACCTAGCATCACTTGAATAACGTCTGATTATTGAGAAATATTAAAGCATGGGACCAAATGCAATTATGGTGCAAATCAAAAATTTTCAATAGTAAATAGGATTTTTCGATTTTTTTTGAGAATTGAATATTATACCATATCGAAAAACCATCACCTACAAAATATTTCAGAAATCGCGGTGGTGCATCATAATATTCGTCTATAACAGTTTTCGATTATTTTCAACAACCAATAAAATTTTATCTTCTCATGTATTACCTATATATAATAAGTGTATGAAAATGTATTGAAATTAAATATAATTGAACAAAATAAAACTGATTACGATCCAAAATGTGCAAACATGTGAAAGAAGAAGTCAAACCTAACTCAACACAGTACCTTTACTCAACAAAATGTTATTGAACTGCTTCCACAGCATCAATAATAGTCGCTTCAATCCTCTTCCATTAAGTCTAAATCTTCAATCGCATCGGCCAAATGCAAAGAAACATCTTCATCAAAAAATTCATCTTCATAAAAAACATACTTACCGTGTATTAAAACGCGTGTGGTCCGAGAGATTTTGTGGCGCTGAAAAAGAAGGCAGAACATATCCATTTTCGATTTTTAAAGGATATTAACTTGCAATTTTATACCATTCGAATATAAAATAGAACATTTTGGAATTGTGGCAACATCGTACCGGTTATCTCTATGCAGCAGCTGTCAATCAAATGACTGAAATTTTATGAATGTTGATGTCAACTTTTTGACTTGCAGTAATTAAATTCCAGCAATGAATGCAAACTGTATGAGCTGAAATATGTACAAAAACATAATATTTATTCAAGAATAGTATATGTAGATATAATTTCATGAATGTAGTGGTAAGTACAAGGATGATATAACAGTAAATCTAAGGTATTTTTTCGTACCCTCCGCACATTATTTCTCATTGAAATGAGGTTTTCCTATGGTTTCCGCACGAAAATTTCATGTTTTTCATTCATTTCAAGGTATCCTGAACTTCCCCTGCAATTTTCATCAGAATCTGAGATTTGACGTATTCTACACCTTTACCGAAATATGTAATATCATTTTATATTAACCTTGCTCGATTGTTTTTGTCGTTTCCTGTACCTCGTGGTCACGCCCCTCAGTCTCAAAATTTTTCATGACTACCTATTTCATTAATGGTGTTTGGCATAGCTTCACCGCGTCAATCCACTTGAAAGTGTAGCCATCGTCAGACAAATCCCAACCATGACGGGTGACGGGAAGCATTTTCGTGTACTGTTTTAACTTTCATCGAGACAACATTTGAAAGCAAATATCTGACGTTAGCGACATCGCATTGGTACGACAGTGATATACAGGGTCTCTCACGACGAGCGTTCGTTAGGAATATATGGAGAACGATTCAAAATATAAACTTGAAATTTTGTGGTAGTGAGTTTTACAAAATGGCCTTCTCAACTAAAATATTTTTAACTTCCGGTCTCTTACCGTTATACCGGAAGTTGAGGTCAACTTCCTTATTTCGAATGGAACACCCTGTATTTATTACATTTTTCAATTTTTCATCACATTTTAGGCCCACTTTCTATAACAATGCCTATACCCAAATTTGTTAATTTTCGAGATATTGATTTTTTTCTGAAAATTTTGATAGTGACAGCACCACTCCGAAAATATCATAACTCATAGACAGTAACAGTTGAAAATGTGAAATTTCACAGAATCACACCTTAAGCATCAAGTCATGAACAGGTTCTTCGAATTTTCGAAAATAATTTACAGGGTGGTCGAAATTTCCACCTTAAACATAACATCGAGAAAACTGATGAAACACGATTTTTTCAAATGGAAACCATACACTATTCTATTATTTTTGGATACTACGAATAAAAAGATATCAAATTCATGAAGAATGTCCTATACCTAAAATACACCCCTGGCAAGATATATTTTATTTTGGGAAATAGAAATAGAAATCAAGAAAGCTTTGAAAACAAATGAACTAGTATCAACTCTGTCGTTGGTAAAAGGTAACTCAACGTGGAAATGGATGGATTGAAATAAAATACTATCAGAGAGATGAATTATATCTTTGTTTATTGATATCGAATACAGTAATTTCATTTTGTTTATATTTTTTAAGGTTAGATTTTACTTTAATTTTAGAATTTAACTTAATTTCTTTAAATTCAAATAATATTGTGGTTCATTTCAACAGATGTTCAAAGACATTGCCGTTTTGTTCTATACAAGAATATATTCTTTTTCGCATACCACTATTTGTAGCTTTCTGTATGGAGTCAGGACTCAAATTATTGAAAAGCTCTCAGAACCCTTCGTTTCATGTTTTCTATGTCTTCCTAACGAACGCTCATCGTGAAAGACCCTGTATTCGTGCTTTATACCTCAAAATACATATAAAAATGCCGGTATGGCAGTGGGGCCTTACACTTGACCTGTGAAAATGTAACAACTTTTAACGCCAATATCTGACGTTGGCGACATCACATCGGTATGGCGCTTTCAGAATTCTGTTCAAAGCATCAAAATGAAAAAAAAAAGGAAACAATTTTCATGGTGGAGCCTATTATACATATTCATTGCTAAAACTGACGTATTTTGTCCAGTATGGCAGCAACTTGGCGACACCCCATGTGTATGGCGTTTTGAAATCTTTGTTCCACAGCTCGCATTGTTAACAAGGATCACGAAACAACAGCCTGAGGCCCATGATCCCCCCAGTGGGAAAATTACACGTTTCGGTGAGTGACGCCAAATTAGTATGGCAGTATGGCATATTGTATTCGCATAGATATTGATTACATGTTCGAGAATTCACCCCCCGCCCTCCTAGAAGCTACAATTCAGAGGTGCCATACTGGGAATTCAAAGTGGGGAATAACGTTGTCTATCAGCCCCAAAAGTCTCAGCGTGGGGCCTATGATACATGAAAACAACATCTCGACTCTCTGTCTAAGAGCCGCCAGTGAGAAACTGCAATGTATTACCTTCACTTTGACACTCCATTGGTACCATTTCTATCATCCAGGATAATCCTGTTTAGGATTGAATCTTTTTTTACGTTTAAATATATCCACAAATTCCTGAACAATTCTGTGTCCTTCAGAAACATATGTATTTTTATGGTTATGGCTCTTGTACACCTGACGAGTAAGCGTTAAGCACTGATGATAACTGTTTAGTCGAAAGCGCTCTGCTAATAATAAATAAATAATACGTGGAAATTTTTGCAAATATTGACAATGAAAAGGTTATACCTTAAATTTGTCTTTTAAAAGCTTTTATGTCCACCAACTTCATTGGTTCAAGAGAGTATACAAAAAACTTATGTTTCTACTGAAATCGGTGCATGACTTTCGTATTTACTTGATGATGTTGAACATACTTATATGAAAAATGGAAACACTGAATGTCTAATAGATTCAACTGGTTTGTGCGGCGTCGGCCGCTCTTATCCTTCCTCAGATTTGTTTATTTCTATTGATGTGAATTTAAATTCATACAATTATACAAAAATGTAATCATACCTCATATATTGCTTTCAATTCCACAAATAACATTTATTTTATTGAAAATTGTCTCATTTTTATGTGCCAAAAATGTTTAAATATATTTCGAATTCGAAATCATTTTTGTCTTGTCGAAATTAATATCGGACTTTTTTTTATCTCAAAAATATTCCGATACAATACAGAAAAAATATATCAAAGATATGCATTGTCATACAAATGAAGCGTTAAAATTTTAATGTAAAATTATATATATTTGAATTGTTCATACCACGATTGTGTATGTTTACATTTGTTACTTTTTGAATGACTTATGATAATGGGTTCAAGAGGTATATTTGTCAATAGTTATAAATATTTTCTTTATCTCCTTTTTCGTGAATGGGAATAACAACTGTTGTTTTGGATTGAACAAGAAATAAAATTAAGTGGAATACACCACTTGGGTGAAAAATATCACGTTCAACGTCCCTCTTTTTTAACTCAGACACAAACGATAATAAGGGAAAAATACTCAGACATTTTATGGAAATGTTTGAGCTGAAACAATATAATGAAGTTACGAATCTTAATAATCGCATCCTAGATCTCATATTATCAAAAACTCCTCTTAATATTGAGAAATGTATGGAGCCACTAATTAAGGAAGATAATCATCATCCCGCCTTATTTTTCGAAATCAGAATTTCTCATAAAAACTTAAATAACTTTTCGCATTCCAGTGATATATCAAAAAACTATAACTTCAGAAAGGCTAATTTTCCATTGATGTATCAACTTGTTGCAGAGGTCGACTGGTCCCATGTTCTAGAACAAACCGACGTTAATACAGCCTGCCATTATCTGAACAAATCACTCTATGAAATTTTCGACGCCACTGTTCCATTAAAATCAAATCGCCAACGTAGATACCCACCCTGGTTCTCTTTTGTTATAATAAAAAACATTCAAAAGAAAGAGCGCGCTTTCAAAAACTACAAGAAATATAAAACATCTTTTTATCGCGAACAGTTTGTTTCTCTGAGAGCTGAAACAAAATCACAGATCGACATTGCCTATACAAAATTCCTCAATAATGTTGAGAACAATATTAGTGAAAACCCTAATGCATTTTGGAATTATATTAAAAATAAAAAGGGCAACTCAAACATTCCTGGAGTTGTAAAATATGAAGAAAATACGTTCACAAAACCACAAGAAATCGTGGATGCATTTGCAAATTATTTTAATAGCGTTTTTATATCATCGGATTCAACCTCGGCCAATGCTTTGAATAACACTCCGAATAACTTTCAGGGGATCAATATCGATGTTATCAACGAAAAAGATGTTCTCGAGGCCGCAAAAAAAATCAAAAATAAACTTATTGTCGGGCCTGATCAAATACTGAGTTTTCTAGTAAAAGACTGTATCCAACCATTGTTAGCGCCTCTGATGCATATTTTCAACATGTCTCTGAAAACCTCAATGTTTCCTGACCTGTGGAAGACGGCTCGCGTCTGCCCAATCTTGAAAAAAGGGGACATAACTCAGGTAACAAACTATAGACCCATCTCAATATTATGTAACTTTTCCAAGCTTTTTGAAATAATTCTGTATACTTTCATTTATAATTCGGTCAGGAATGTTTTATCCGAGGATCAACACGGTTTTGTAGAGAAAAAATCCTGCATTACTAATCTCGCATGTCTATCACAATGCGTATCTGAAACACTAGATAGAAGACAGCAAGTTGACGTAGTGTACACAGATATGCAAAAGGCATTCGATCAAATTGATTTTTATATCCTTCTCCAGCAACTATCATCGTTTGGCTTCTCTGTGAATTTGGTTGAACTTTTCAGAAATTATCTCTTTAACAGAAAACAATACGTAGAATATGAACATTTTAAATCAATATGTTATACCCCAACTTCCGGCGTACCACAAGGTTCGAACTTGGGACCACTTTTGTTTCTGCTATTCATCGACGACCTAGCAAAAAAAATTAAGTACACAAAACTGCTATATGCGGATGATTTAAAGCTATACAGGGTTATTGAGGGCTATGATGACTGTTTAATATTACAAGGTGAAATCGACATAGTGTTTGATTGGTGTTCCACTCATAGACTGCAGTTGAATATATCAAAGTGTCACGTTCTATCATTCTCAAGAAAGGAAAACACAATAGAATTCTCCTATAAAATTAATGGGAAACCAATCAGTCGCTTGAACCAAATGAAAGATCTCGGTGTCACCTTCGACCAAAAATATTCATTCATTAGGCATGTCGACGAAACAGTTTCATCAGCCAGCCGCATGCTTGGCTTCATAATGAGAAATTGTAGAGAATTTAAAAATATTGACACAGTTATTACACTTTTCAACGCATACGTTAGGTCAAAACTTGAATATGGAGCAATAATCTGGTACCCCATTTATAACTCATACATTGGCGACATTGACGCAGTACAAAAAAAATTTTTGAAGTATATATCTTTCAAAGTCACTGGAATTTACCCCCCTAGAGGGTCTGATTATTCCGTTCTTCTTAGTCAGTTTGACATAGTATCTTTAAAAGCACGCCGCCGTTATATAACTATTGCATTTCTCTATAATCTATTGCATAACAATGTTTCATGCATCCCACTTCTTGAGAAAATAAGCCTACGCGTTCCTCGTGTAAACTCTAGAAACACGATAACATTTTATTGCAATAATAGGAGAACTAACATTGGCTGTAGGGCACCAGTCACGATAATGTGCGAAAACTTCAACACAATATGTGATATATGCGACATCAATTTTGATACCCTGGATTTCATTCTACAATGTATACTCATCAGAACCAACCAATGAAACTTATTTGAATGAATTGGTATTTGTGATATCTTTCTTTTTTTCTTTTTTATCGATTTTTCAATTGAATGTATTATTGTATCACTATATTGTATTATATTTTTGTATCTCTTTCTGTATTGTATTGTTGTTATAGTATTATTGTATTACTGTTCTTATTTAATATAATGTAATATCCATACACATTTCCTGTAACTGGGTGTACACCTGTTGGAAATAAAGTTCTATCTATCTATCTATCTATCTATCTATCTATCTATCTAAAATATTCATCACTAATAAAGATTGTCGTCTGAGTGTGAAATTTTTATTTTTCTATGATTATAACATTACCCTTCAAACGATCTTGAAATTTAATATATCTTATGTGATTGATCTCTCTTTACGTAGAGGTTTCCTTTTTGGGCATTTCGTGTTTTAACACATTTACAGGTGATCTAGGTAGATTGAGTGGAAAAGTCATTCAATTAAAAGATATTACCCAAGTAGATTGACTAACCCAAATCAAGCATAGTTTTTTTTAGTCCAGTTTAGCTTAGAAACATTCAGGCAAGGGAAATTATTTCAATTTCAGCTAGATACTGCGAATTTCTGAATTTATTCGCTTTGTTTCATTTCATTTCACTTTAGAATATAGAATGCTATCTAAAGACCCCTCTTGCTGGTTAAAACTTAGCCTTTTGGAGGTTCGCGAAAACCCTGTAACCAATCGCTCAATACTGAAATCGCCAATTGTTATTTTTGTTGGCTCGTGTGCAGATTACAATGCTATTGAAATACCAGCTCATCTACCATACTAGTTCGAAATCTTTGGGTGGCAATACAGAATTCTTGATTTTTCAATTCGACTGCAAAAGACACCGCAGTTTTCTTGTAGAGAATATCTTTCAGCTAATTTCTCTGAAATTTTGCATACAGGTAGTTTTCACCATGGCGATCAAAAGTCTCCATGGGCCCAAGTCCGGAAACCCATTTCCTGTCCTACTACGGAACCCTGAAACCCCCGCAAGTAGGGTGTATTTCAGCCTAATTGGCGGCCTTATAACAATCTAACGTTGAGAGTGAAACATGCTTTTGTTAGATTTTATCCTTGTTTTCCAGTAGTGATGATGGATTTGACCTCTACGCGTCATTCAAGGTCATGGTTTAGGTCAATACTATAAAAAGGACACTCTATTTTCAAAATTAATCGTCTCCGAGATAACCTGGCACTGAACGAGAATACGATTTCCCTTCTTCTCATCGTCCGCAATCTGCTTGTGAAATTACAAGAAAGAAGCTGCTGTTGACCAGCAGAATGTAAAAACTGCGGCAGCTGAGTTTTACAAAACAAGTAAAGAATACTCGAAGCAGTGGTGTCGAATCAACAGATCCAGAAGTGTTTGAAACGGCAAATTTAACAACAGTGCCTATGTGGAAAGAGGTACAGAAAGTGCTCAATTCACTGATCACGCAAGGGTTCATTAGCAGCAGCCAAGATACGAAAGTCTTTGAAGAGTTTTCACTTATTTTCAACTTTGCGAGAGATGAAAATACCGAGGAAGTTTCTACTGAAAACCGTTGGGTCGAATTTTTCGTACCCACAATATTCATTCATTCAACAAACTTTTCTACAATTATTGAGTACGTAATGTGTCTGTCTGGAAGTATAACGCACCTGTCGCAAGAGTTTTTTGTAAAATGAACAGAATATGGAAAGCGATAAAACACAGCTGAGTATCGCAGTAAAGAAAGCTATTTTGATTACGAAGATAAAAAAAATGTTCTAAAATTGTTCGTTACCGTTAACCAGCTGACGAACGCCAACTGAGTTCCACACTTATCTGAAAACAAGACTCGATATTTTGAAAGAAATTTGTTCAGCAGACGAGTTCAAAAATACGACTTAGAAGTCACGTCACTATTGGGTCTTAGTAAGCCGTACCTACTTGACTATTTCGTGTTAAGTGCTTTGATTATTTTGTGTAATTTTATTTTCTATTGTAAAAACTTGTGAAACACTGAAAACTTTTTTATTATATAATTCCGCAGATGTCCCCGCCCTGACAAAAAAATGGTCACGTTAGGTGCCACATACTTGTATTATTATACCACTTTGAAGCATGTTTTTAGGATGCATTTTTCTGGGGTGATATTATTTTCAAGAATTTATCATCCCTGATCCCGGAACATCGTATGAAGTTTTAGAAAATCTGCCCATTAATAATGCTGCATCTGATTTGCTCAGAGTTATAGGAGATGAATAATAATGAAACAAAGTTCGATTGCAAACTCTTGCACTATTATCATTCATCCTTTTTCGTAGTTTTTTTTCTAGTTTCGAATAATTTTCCATTTCATCAGAGCTTGATTCATATGTAACTGAAGCATAGGTATTTCATTATACCAAAAAAAGAGTTATACTTACTATCTCTAAATGATCTATCACTTTTGTCAGCTATCGTTACAAAATAAATGATTTCCTATATCTGCCCTTTTTTCCAGAGTTATCAGCAGAAAAACATTTTTTAATTATAACCTTTCAAGTTATATCCCGACTTGAAAATAAATCACGATAGTTTAATATTTGTCATGTGATAAAGGTTGGAAAGTGATGATACCTTCAAAATTGATTTTCTGCGTTTCAATTCAGGTGGAATTACCACCTCTAAGCGTAGCACGGCAGTATTATAAAAACGACCAGGGAGCAGCTTGACCATGACTTTAAATGTCAAATCCATCATCGCTACTGAAAAGCCAGGAAAAAATCCTAACAAAAGTTCGTTTCGCCCTTTTTCATTAACGTTGGAGTACGTGTTATAGTGCCGCCACCTACCTTCTAATACCCTACTTGCGGGGGTTTCTGGGTTCTGCAATAGATCAGGAAATGGTTTCCGGAGTTTGATCGCTATGTTGAAAACTACCTCTATGTGAGCGTAGCTGCTCCTCAGACCGTTTCTTTTCATCAGCGATGACTTTTCCCTCATCTAATGCATGCTCTGGAACGTTTTTTTAATCCTACGTGGTTTCTCCCCTGATGTTCCATTCTCAGTTTTCTTCTTCCTCTCAACTATCCACGACTTTTCTTGCGAACTACTCGACACCTATTTGGTTGCTTGTCTTTTCCGTTCATTTTTAGAACTGCTACTCACTTGGCACTTCTCTGAACGTGTCTTGTCTGACCGCATTTGTAACTGACCCTCAACTTTTTTTTTGTTAGGGGACCTTCCTTTATTCAAATGATTTCGAAGTAACTTCAAACAGATCAGGTAACTGTTCGTTTATTTCGCGGAGTTTTCAACTCCACATTGATACAACTCAGAAATTTTCTTGACCTCAATTATGGTTTTGGAGTAGGGTATCTACCTGCGTCAAAACAATTTTTTTTCCTGCGACTCTTAGGGCGACCTTACACCAAGGCAACAATTGGCAACATGTAGCATGCGATGTCATCGCATACCACATATTGCCAAGTATTTCCATTGACGCATGCGACCTTGCTACAATATTTTGCCGGATGCGACCTGCTGCTGCCGATCCACAACAAAGTGGAAAAAGAGGCAACTAGTTCAAACGTTTTTCCGTAAATTTTTGACTGCTTTTGATCTAGGGATGGAATGGTCAAACGAAAAAATGGTAATATTTATAGAAGATTATTATTGTCTTGTTTTGATATGTGTAAGGATCTAATTTAGTTAATATACAGTGAAAAGAGCTCCGTCATCTGCATTCAATTGAGGCCAAAAACTGTCTTGGGGTAGGTTTCGTTGTGCAAACAACTGTTTATTCCACCACCTTTGTTTTTCCGCTTGTTTACTCGTTGAACCGAAACGAGATAAGCCGCAGCTTCAATTTCTTTGTCCGATATAGTAACTATTGTTTAGTTTCGGCTGAACTGAATGTTGCAGACAATTAGTTGCGACTGTTCTCGCCTCTGATTGCTTCTATTGTTTTTTGTCTTTCGAAGTGTAGAAATAGCCTTCTTCTTGTTCTTGCCCTTGCAATCCACTTCAGAAATGCTGAGATTCCCTTTGTTGGGGGATATTTGGTGTGTAGTTATAAAAGTTTTATCTACCCCTGTACTATTATAATACACTTATATGCTCATAACTCGTTTTATAATGAAATCCAGTACGATACAGATTTCCAACCAATAGAAATCCATTATTGTTCAATCAAGCATGATGTGCAAGCTTTGCATTTTGACGTTTGTCAAGTCAAAATCAGTACCTAGGTATTGAATTTTTGAAGAATTTAGTCAATTTTCGATAATCGTGTGAAAATGTCTTATAGCAGTGATATAGAAGAATTAGCAGCGACTCCTCCACAGATGTCTTAAACAAGAAAAAATACAATCGAAAGGATTATATTTGTTTTTATTTTCGACCAAACCTAATAAGCTCTTATGGCCGAGTGGTCAATGGCGCTGGCAGTGATCAGCCGAGCCCAGATTCTATTTCACGAATTCGATTATCGAATTGTTTAGAGTATGCGTATATTTTCGGTACAGCGATTTCTACAGTCACAGTCTGAGCTACTCGACAATCGAATTCGTGAAATAGAATCTGGGGGCAGGAACGTCCGGGTTCAATTCCTGACCTCGGCAGAGATTGATTTTCATTTCTTTTCTTCTCTTCATTTCTCATTGCTGTATGGTTATACCATTAATTATAATTTTGTAGAATTTTTCAAAGAAATACAATTGATCACCTACTATTATTGTGTTCAATATAAATACCTAATAATATAATATTTATAGTTCTTATTGGGTGTAGATGAAATAGCGTATGCAACTATCATGTAATGGTTATTAATACTCTCGCATAAACCATACGAAACTCACCTTCGGCTCGTTTCGTATCTCGGTTAATGCTCATGTATTAATAACCATATTACACGATCGTTACATAATATACTATTAGATGTTGAATTTTGTGAAAATTAGTCAAAAAAAAAGTTGTATTTTCGAAAGGTTTCTTCAACTTCATGCATTTGAAATTTTGACTTAATTCGTCATGAAAAATACTCTAAACGGTTCTTTATATTCAAGGGGAACTTGAACTCCCCCCTTATAACTAACAATTTCATCCACTTCCAACTTTGTTTAAGGAAACTTCCATTCTTGCCTCAGTAAATTCAGTGCTGAATGGCTCGAAGCTTGATGGTATTTTTTGTGTAGCAGGGGGATGGGCTGGAGGCAATGCAGCAAAGGGTATGTAACATATAAACCTTGAATAATCGACTATTAACGAATTTTTGTTTCGTTCTTTCAGATCTGGTAAAGAATGCCGAGCTGATGTGGCAACAAAGTGTATGCACTTCACTTATTACCGCCAGCATAGCTGCGAAACATTTGAGAGATGGTGGAATTGTCCAACTCACAGGTGCAAAGGCTGCTTTGGAAGGAACACCAGGTAAGCATGTTGAAAAAGTTATTGAGTTATTTTGGATAGGGATAAGGTTGTTGGGTTGGTGAACGTCTTGTTTAGAATGAGTTTAACATGGCAAACTCGTGATCCCAAGATCAACAAAGTGATTTATATAACAGGGCTATTGAAGCCCTTAACAGGGCTATTGAAGCCCTTTAGGCCACCCCTAACATCTTCCTAGCAAAAATTCATGCTATAGAAGCCCGTACGCAGAAATGTCTTAGTAGAGGCACTTGCGCACAGGTATCTATATCCTGTCGGAGAGCCTAGCAGCATCACATGCTCTTATATCTGTGAGTATAAGCTGACTTGGGAGAAGAAAACTTCATGTGGGTAGGAGAGTAGGAGGGTACAAGGGAATCAAAGGTAATTTCCTCGCAGAGGAAGGAGTCACTCACACCTCTTTCCCTGAGCCGGAACCTTCATGCGGGCTCTCAAAAACTCACATAAAAGAGCGTAGGCAAGCGAAAAGATTAATTAGTTTACTACCAAAGAAAGCTGAACAGGTCATAGAGTTGACCACCAAGGTTCTACTTCAGTAATATGCTCAGATCAGGTAGTGAGAGTTGCCGGTACTATGGCATTGCCACCGCCACTGGAAAGGGTTGAAACTATTACCTTCTGACATAAAAAACTAGCCACCAGAAAACTGATCAACTTTATCCGAAACTTTGAATATATTTTAGGATGATCTAGATATGAAAAGGTGATGATTCCATACTTCTCAAATAATCATTAAAACCGTCCATGAAAGTGACTATATCAACAAAATTATGAGAACCTAATTGTTTTCGTGTTGTGTTTTTGGCGTCTTCTCTAAAATTAGTTGAATGTACTCGGCAGGTTCACAGCTGAGGCTGATGATATGCATTTGTTGCTGTATCAAACACTATAGCGATATCAAGAACCTTGGCGTGGCGATTTGCCTGATCTGAAATATATCTTAAGGAATGATTAGACATATCCGACTTTCAGGAAGGATTTATAAGTTCAAACCACATAATACCAACATTTTTGGCTCTAGATTATCTTTTCTGTCGTATAAGTGATTCCTTAGCAGATGTCATCCTTAAATCCGAAGCTGTTGCCGTGTAGAACATTTCATTCACTTATCACTTGAAAAGTAACTTGAGTACATCTCGCTTGAAAATTAAAATAGAAATGCATTTCACTTCTATATTTCATTCGAAAATAAGTATTCGCCATTACTTCTTTAAATTTTTAAATTAGATAGGGAAAGAAAGGATGTCACTAGAAGTCGACATGATGGCTCAATTAAAAGCTTGATTTATTCAACGTTATATTAAATAACAACACCTGAAATGCATAAATAATAATGTCTCTACATACGTCATAGACGAATTTTAATCTGTGCAATGTGCTTTCCCCTCACTTATCGACCCTGAAGATTGATTCTTCGAACTGTTGGGCGTTGATGTAAATGATCAGCCATGGTTTTCCAATGAAACGCTGTGGTCAGTTTCATTATCCTTTTTTTTTTAATTTATTATGTAAGAGCATGCGTGCATTCATACCTGCACACTACCTTGCGAAAGTGATAATTTCTGTAAATTTCAGATTTTACTCTTGATTATAGTAAATTTACTCTGTTTCATATATCGTCAACCAGACAACTCTGCCGATGTATTGAAAATTAATTAATTAAATCATCATATTGAGGTTGCAACAACCACTGAAAACATAGACATCAATTTATCTTTGTTCAACTGGAATGGACTGGTGGAACATTAGAAATATTGGAAATATATTTCTGTCTGTCATCTTTCCTGAAATGAGAATACACATCTGCAAAATTGTTTGATAATTTGTGGCTGCTATAAGTATGTATTCATTTTCTCCAAATTCAAATTATCGTCACCAGGGATATGTTTACTTTAAAATTCCGAAGGATTTAAATTTTTCACGTTTAAATTTTTGTGTACTTGGGAGAAAAGTGATTTGTGTAGCTGGCATAGTGGATGGACTACTCAACTGGTCGATGGTTACTTTTCATCACACAGATGCCATATGCTGTTTTGTTGAGAGATAACCGCCTAATAGAAACCAAGTTGGTTGAATCCATTGAATAGAACGGCCACCTCAACTTATTTCCTAACATTTTTTCTCTGTTATATCTTGTTATATCAACAAACTCATGATCGTTTTCAAATACACAATCAACAAGCGATGACTCAAATATGTCATAATCAACATGGGTTTTCCATTTTGTTCTTTGTTGCTCTAGAAATCAGAACTGCTACCCCGGTTCCGATTTTGAAGGGTTGAAATAGCATAATGATGACATGCAAAAGTAAATATCATCACGTTCTATCCTGTTCTTCAAAGTTCTACAAGAAGATACTTCTAGAAAAAAAAACGACAAAATATTCATCTAGTGAATAAAATGATCTTTCAACTTATTACATTATTGAAAAATACCATTTTGTTCTTGCAGGTATGATAGGATACGGTATGGCAAAAGCTGCAGTTCACCATCTCACGAAATCTTTGGCTTCGAAAGATAGTGGTCTTCCAGAGGGTTCTATTACAGTTGCTATTCTGCCCATCACACTGGACACTCCAATGAACAGAAAATGGATGCCGAAAGCGGATTTTTCAACTTGGACTTCCCTTGAATACGTCGCACAGTGAGTAGAAAGCATTCGGGTCTTACCATATCAGTATTCCAAGAAAAATGGAATTTCAGATATTGTGGTTTGTTCACATATCGATTATATTTCTTTATTTTAGATTGCTTTTGCTTCCACAATAGATATATTCCACTTTCTTCTGACATGAGAGTTCACGTGATATGAAAATGAGGCCCCTGGTACATTTTAAAATTATTTCCCTACTGAAATGAACCGACTGATTGCTAAGTTTTTATTTGATTGGTGAGCTGGTTTTTCTAGGCCACATGTCTCAATAACGTTTTTTTTTGTAGTATTTGTCGTTCCCTCCTGTTTTCATGTTGCTACTACAAAAAAAAAACGAATTCTGAGGTTACGACCTTTAATGTTTTGTTCACATATTTGATAGCGAGGTGAAATAGTTCTCGTGTTCTTAGTTCTCTGTCTATCCTCAATATCGCCACCTGGACTGCTGGTTGCCTATAGAAAGGTTTGAATAGTTAACCTTTCAAATGCTAAATTCGTTCTCAAACCGAGCAGGTTTCTTTTATAAGTATATTATCCTCGGGTAATTGCTTGCTTTTCCCTGTTATATTCGAATCCAAGCTTCACAACTGAAGTATTCTATTTTGAACCTTTCTTGGTTTGATCCACAGATGATTATCGTTAATGATTTATAGTAGTCGCCAAGATGAACTTCAATAGTTGTGATTGAAAAAAGCCATTATACCAAACAACCGAGTCATCTGTTTGACAAAGACGGGTGTCATTTCTATGAATGTCCCAGTTAAAGCAGTCAAATCCATGAGTTTGAGTTACCCGAAGCCCTGAGATAGCAACGGTGGTGGTTCGCTCTTCCACTGTTCAAACTGATAAATTATTTCGAAACGTATTAAAAAATTAAATGATGAGAACTTGGCTATTTTTTGTGGAAAGCGTGAAATTTGATTAAAATTTGTAAACAAAATAATAAAGCCTAGATAATAAGCAACTTGAAGTGATTCTCAATCTTTTTGATTTTTTTTTTCGAAAGTTTTGAAGTTTTTGATGTTACTTTTTCAATTTGTTTACTCTCGTTTTGTCAGGCTCTTTTATTTCAATATATTTGGCTTTTAATGCAGGTTTTGCATAATTTCCCAGTGTAATTTCAAGGATAAGGAGGCTCAGACCTCAGCGTCAGGTCACGCAGAAGTCTTAATGATGGCTTCAACGTGGGAGCCGAAACGTGGACAAAACAGCATTTTCTGTACAGAAGGAACTTACCGGATAAATATCCCGCATAACCAATCTTACATGAATGAAAATCCGTCAAAACATTCATTTCTACATCACACATGAACGTGTAGGATATCTTCAGAGAGCGATGGGAAACATGATCGATCAGTGATGTATGACCATGTATGTCGTAAGGGAGAAAGGACAGTCTGATAAAAAATTCATAAAGAGGTATTATAAACACCGGTGTCTTCAACGCAGAACAGACAATTGCCTTCAATGATGTGTCTTGTTTTGCTATTTAGTATGGAAAGTGATGGATTGGGACAGTATTGACATATATTTGTTTTACAATTCTTGAAACTTACTTCAGAATGGAAGTTGAACGTGGAACAGTGCAGAAGAAATCTAGAATCAACGGATAACAATCCCGGAGAGCCAATCTTGCTAAAACAAAAATCCGTGTACATATTCATTCCTACATCATATCTGAACAGACAGGATATCTTCAGAGAGCGACGAGGGACATGATCGATCAATGATGTATGACCAGTTTTCGGGTAAAGGATTCGGAATTCGGTGCTGATACAGTGAGGTTGCAGTAAAAAAGGGTCCAAAAGCTTTTTGTTATCTGTCGAGCTTTCGGTAATGTTTTTTTTTTTCTTTGGGATAACTATAATTGACTTTTCTATAGTAGTCTTGGAGAAGGTAATGAACACTACCAAAATCTCGACAGATACTAAGTTTTCTGCGGAAATCAGCCCCTGGCTGCAATGAACTTCTATCAATTCAGAAGAGAAAGATGGAATTTTTGAAGAAGTCGTCTTCGCCTACGATTTTATTGTTGAAGAATGTGAAGGTATAATATATCCAGTCACAAAAAACACTTTTCCACACTATGAATAAGCGCTCAATGGCATTCATTTGTCCTGATTCATTCACAACTTACCTCCTCAGCAGGATTGTTTCAGAAACAACTCGAATACAATGTTTTCTCTAATTTCCAAATGGAACACCCTATAGGGTATTTTATTTGTAGATTACCTTTCAAGAGTACTCTCTAGAAATGAAGGGTTATATGGATATATACTGAGTGCTCAATAGTTGCAGCAGTTATACAATGAAAACATTGAATTCCTGAGCACAAACTTCAATCGACATTCCTAGATGATAGGAATCGAAGCCATACTTTTTATATCTCTAGGCTGATAATAGGATAATAGCCTGATATAAAACGAAATTACCATTTTTGAAGCACAAAATACATTGAGCATGAGCCTTGGGAATACCTCCATCAGTTTTGAAATAATTTTTAACATTTCTGACACGATACAGAAAAGTACAATATTGTCATGAATCTAGTAGTTTTTTATCCTGACAACAATGATTTATGTGTTGGTAAATAATTCAAGCTGAGTTTATCACAAACCTGAATAAGATACCAATTTTTTGTATTGTTACTTTTGAAAGATTCGAGGAGGCCACATTTCCGGACTCCCTGTTGCGCGAATCAGCTGAAGCTTCAACAACCAATCTCCACAGAATGTGGCTTTTCCTTCTGGGTAAACAATGATTCTGGTTATCAGTCACGGTTATTGTGCCTAATGAAAATAAAAATTTTTTTCGTCGATTCATACTGATTGTTTTGAATTTGTTTGCTGGGAATTTCGTATCTTTTTGTATACTCAGTAATATGATTCTCTGTATACTTTTGTATGAAAATACTAGATGTGTTTTGGCATATCTCAATCCTTCCTTTAGTGAACATAGAGCATGTTAGAATACCTGACATGGATAACTATGTTTATATTATCATGATGAAGCGTCCACAAAATATTGCCAAAACAAAGGTCAGAATTTCCATGTTCGAAATGATTGCATTCACAAATCCAATGCCAGACAGCAGTTTCGACCTACCAGGTCTCACCAGTGACACTTGGCTGGACTATGAACACAAACATCTCGAACTTGTGTTCACAGTCCAGCCAAATGTCACTGATGAAATTGGTAGGTCGAAACAACTGTCTAGCATTGGATTTGTGAATGCAATCATTTCTAACATAGAAATTCTGATTTATGTGAAGGAATGCAGCTTTCTGCAAGTTGACCGAAGTCGATTCTCGATCGCGGCGGGCTATTTGTTGCGGCTTCACCGTACGAGGTCTCCTCTGTCTTGGGCAGTGAGAGTTTGAGACTTTGGTCGTCTCCCAGCAGATGGCGTTGCCTCTTGGAGGTTTACACCATCTGCACCAGTTCCAAAACAAAGTTATTTTCCTTTATATTCTAGTGGGTCCAGTAGCAGTACTTTCCAAGAACCATAAGTAATTCGACTTGAATATATGACTGAATATCGAAGAAAAAAAAGTAACGAAATGAAAATGAGAGCATATCATAGTCATAAAAAAGAAAGAACAAAAATTCAGTGGAATGAATATTGAATGAAAAACTGCAGTGAATATTTTAGCAAGTTCTAAAATTGTTCGTTTCCGTTAACCAGCTGACGAACTTCAACCCTCAGAAGTCGAAACTTGGGCGAGCAATGAATTAACGAGAACTTAGCTTGGAAGATGTGTACTCCAAGCACGGTTCCGGCGGGGAATAGAACCCCAGTCTCCTGTTTGATAGGCCGACGTGCCTACCCATACACTCCCGAGGCTACGGAGTTGAAATATTTGCTGAAGAAGTTTATTTCAATTTCTTTCCATTGAAAGTAGCTCATATCTTGAATAATCTTCCATTTGAAAATCACTTGTATTATAAAAAAGGTTTTTGCTCGAATTATCATTCGATAATAGAAAAAACTACATTTTTAAAGCTCTATCATGAAAAAATCAAGAACTTTCCAGTGAAGGAGTATTTATTCTTATTATTGCTTTTCGATTAACTTCTGCTCATTCGTTTTCAAAGTTTTGACATTTATATATATGATTTTCCATTATTCGTCATTTATTGTTTTGATTCAGATTATATATAGATTTAATCATATAGATAATGGAATTGTGAACCAATATACCACACATGATTATATTTGAGGGTGTGTCTATTGTTTGTTTTGCTTACCTACTTTTTTTGAAAATTATGTAAGGGCAGCAGTACATCCAGGAATAAAGTCGACGTGGCAGAAACCTCAGATGTGAAAACTGAATAATAAATGAAATACTCAAAATTTGTATTCAATAGCTTGGGAAATTCTACTTGCTTTATCCGAAAATTGTCAATACATTGATTTTGAATCAATAAACTCCAAATCATTGAACTGGTCCAAATGGTAATTCGCCAAAAAATTGTTCTATTTGTTTTTTCCCAAGTATAATTTTTATGATCATCAATCAAAGCCTCGCAACAGAGAAGGCAACTTCGACCATTGCCGCCTCGGCTATTCAGAATGTCCTGCTGCAGATGCAGAGGAAAAGTCAGGCCCAAAAACCTGCAGACCACGGCTCAGACGCCCGAAAACACCTTACAATTCACTATAGATATTCTTTTCAAGATGTTACCGCATTTGTTGAAATAACTTTTTTATTTATTTTGAAGGTTGTTTTTGGATTGGGTTTCCGGAGAAAAACGTCCTGAAAGTGGTAGCCTGCTTCAATTGGTCACAAAAAACAACCAGACTGAGGTCGTTTCATCTTGAGATTTCAAAGAAGAAATGGCGAGAAGAGGAGAATTTCAAATAATACAGAATATCCGATAATATTAAATCTTCCTGTATCCCATATTGAAAGCATTTTGTATAATATATATTATAGCTTATAGTATATATAGCTCTCTATTATTGTTATGTTATTTTCTGATTATATATTTGATTCATGGATATCTTACTTTCTATTGAAATCCTCTTCTATAATTGTTTTTCCGATCCAATCAGATTGAACCCAAATTTACAAATAACCAAGCGAAGTTCTGCTGTATTGAAATAGTGGCCTATTTTCAATTAAAGTTATTGTATTGAAACATTTCTCGTTCCCATGCTCAAGAATATAATCAACGTCCATGAATGCCATTTAGGTCACTGAACTGAACTCTCTCTCAACTGAAGTCTTCACTTTGTCTTGCTCAGTCATTTTGTAAGGGGAGGAGTTGGCCAGGATGGAATGGACAGATATTCGTCTGATAGTTCTTGAAAATTAGTTCGAAATGGAAGTTAAATCGTCGAACAATTCGATTCCATTCAGAGAAAGGCAATTCGTTTTGTTGGTGATTCTTCGCTCACTTCATTCATTTTATGTTTTCACATCTAATCGTAAGTAAAATCTGACTGCGTATTTGAGGTTAGTCCTATCCAAGTTGTAGTAAACAAGGAGTGACCACTACTAGTAGACCAGACCGCTGTCAACCAAAGGTAAAGAAGTGAAAAGTGTTTGCTGCCACCTCAAGTAATGCTGTCTATTCCTTTCCTCTACTTTCTGGTCCTTTGTGATTCTTATCACATATTGGCCTACGGTCTTTTTCTTCTTCCTTCCGGTACTTTGTGGTTCGTACCACTTGGGCTTGCTATACCTGTCTCGTTGTGAACTGAACCATAGACAAGAGTTGAGCAAAATAGTCGAGTGAATAGCTTACCTACCCCCGTCTGATAAGCTTGGTTAACGTTGTCGGTGCATGTTTCAGTCACCGCCGCCCCAGCGTGATTCCGTAGATCCAACCCCCACCGATTTGCTATACTAACTTCGTTGCACGACCCTTTGCCGCTTGTTTATATTAGTGTGTACTTCGCTCAAAGAGAAGTACTCAAAGGTTATTATTATCATATATAATTAGAATATGATTGGTGTTTCATTCATAATATATCTAGAACTGTGCACGGGCGTAGCCAGGGGGAGGATTCTGGGGGTTTAAACCCCCCCCAAAAAGTTAAGATAAACATTCATAAAATTAAAACAAAAGACAGACTATATCCAAATATTTACACATTGTTGCAAATATACAAAATGCAAAACTACTTGAGGAACACAATGAGTGAAAACAGACTGAACGGCTTGGCTCTCATGAACATTCACTATATGATAGAAATTGACCCAAGTCGAGTAGTGGATATATTTAAAAAGAAAAATAGAAGATTAATTTTGTAATGCGATTATAAGAGAACGTTATTTTTTTATAGTCTATAGAGAAGTTTATTAGGTATATGGTCTATACTGTACCACTGCTCAAAAATGGATTTCCCCAATTCTCAATTTTCTTATGAATATAAGGGTTATTTTATGTACTTTTGATCTCTTTATTTTCTTGACCCGCCCCCCTGAAACCAAAATCTGTCTACGCCCGTAGAACTGTGGATATATTATGAGTCGGTAAACAGGATATGAACCCAGCAATAAGGTCAAGTAAAATCTGGCCACTGAATTTGTCTAGACCACGCAGACCCTTGGGTCACCGTTTCTTCACTGCAGCTAGCCAGAGTAGTGGAGCTTGGTGACACTATAAAGTACGAGCTTACGCTCGAGGTACCGTCCGTACCGATAGAGGGCGCTAGATCTTGTTTAACGCGCAGAAAAGGAGTTACAAATTAAATACGACTATCCTCAAATACAGTGAGTCACATTTTACTGATGATTTGATGTAAAAACTTAAATAACAACCTTCGTAGCTTTTCCCTGAAGATGATAATGAACATTATCGAAATAGTGAAAAAACTTCTGTTCTGCTATTCACCCAAATATTTTCAGTTTTGTTCTTAACTGGTCAGCAAACTGAAGTGAAGACTTTGTCAAGATGAGAGTAAGGGACATTCAGACCTCGGCACCAAGTCGCAAAACAGTCTTGGTAATGGCTCCGAAGTGAGAGCCGAAACGTCGACAGAAGAACGAGTCCAGACACACACACACACACATATATATATATATATATATATATATATATATATATATATATTTTGCTTTCCTGAACAAAAAATTCAAATGAAATTTTTGGGGCTCTCAACTACTTTTCGGAGGTATGGCCCCGAAAAGACAGGAAAACCAGGGTTGACGCATATATTTCTTTTCCAGCTGATATATATATATATATATATATATATATATATATATATATATATATATATATATATATATATACATACACGTCTTTGGCAAACAATATGTTTCTCTCGAGCTAATTGTGGCATTCTCTGCCTCTGCATAAGTCATCAGCATAAGTCGACGACTTCCCATAATTAAAAATCATATTCGAGTAGAGTATCTTCCCTAGACCTAGGCTGATACAAACAACTAGCAAAATAGCCGTGGCACTGCCTTGCACTGACGAGAGGCCAAATAGCCCGAAACCGGTCTGCAAGTGTGTCCCGTCCAAATAATTGAAAATCAATTCTGGTAGTTGTATCGCCAAGAGCATATGTGGAATTTCTTCTGTGAATAATCCCGCACTAACACCTGTTGGATGTAATCCAATGCCCTTCGTGGTATTAGCCAGGGGAGTAGTTGTTTTCGTAACTCGTAACAAGATTCGGGGTAGAAGAAGACCTACTCGGCAAAGTGACGACGTTATCGTTAGCCCTAAAAAATAGCTAAGTTTCGAATCGCGGTTACGACTGGCCACCACGATGGCGCTAGGCCGGACCAGAAGTGCCCTATCGATCCCTGAAGCCCTATACGACACACTTCGCGACTTTACCTGCCTGCCCTGCTCGCGAGAACCCGTGTCCAGCTCTCCGGGCGCTGGAGGTGGCGTTTTTAGCCGCGAACCCTCAGTGCAATGAATTCCGTCACGGAAGAGAACTCCTGAGAATTACGGTAGGCATCCAATCCTCGAGAAACCCTGTTTTATGAGGGTGGTTCGACGACGGTTTCCGGCGGTTCCTCATCGTAGCCGCTGCCCAGACTCAGACAGCCGTGTAGTTCCGAAAAGCTCTTCCCATAATTAAATATCATATTCGAGTGTCATCTCCAGCCTTAGGTGGGATTGTATAAAATTTTTCAAGAAATTTATATTTTAATATTTTACGATAATAATTTACCATATTCTTGAAATAATTGATAAATTCAACGCGAAACGCAAATAACTTAGGGTTCCGCCCACTTTCGCCCGCTCCGCCAATCGGCGCGCGCGAGCGGTTATTTAAGCGCGGCGATTTCTCGCCTCGGCAGCATTCGCATCCGAGCTAACAGAGCTTCAGTAGCAAAGTACTCAGAGCGTCTCTTGGAGACTACAAGATTATTATTTTCAGTATTAGGATAGCGAATGAATCGAGCATAGTGCTCATTTTCTCTTTTAGGCAATTATTCTAGAAGTTGAACAGAAGAGTTCAAGTCGAATATTATTGAGAACGCCTTCTATCGTTCTCATACCAGAATAGGAATATATATACGATCAGCTGGAGATCTTTTGAAATTGTAAAGTTTCCTTGACAAATTGCCACTGCCGAAGTTGGAAGCACAAATTGCTTCCAATAATGAATTCGTAGCTCTCGTTCTGAGCCTAAAAAGAACAAACGTTCCAGTGTGCAGCTTCGGCTCGCATAGATCCAGTTTGCTGTTAAATAAATTCGTTCCTGTCTCCCGAGCCTCTGGCCGGTCGAGAGTTTCCTACAATTTGAATTCGTATAATCTACGGCCCGCTCGCAGGGCA
The DNA here is from genome assembly GCA_032362365.1 of Zygogramma bicolorata. Lineage (NCBI taxonomy): Eukaryota > Metazoa > Arthropoda > Insecta > Coleoptera > Chrysomelidae > Zygogramma > Zygogramma bicolorata. The sequence goes on along the minus strand of JAVJAQ010001076.1, from coordinate 965,592 downwards.
GAAGCAAAGAAGAAGAAGCCATCCTCGTAGTTTCCAAGAGCTTTTCGGAACTACACGGCTGTCTGAGTCTGGGCAGCGGCTACGATGAGGAACCGCCGGAAACCGTCGTCGAACCACCCTCATAAAACAGGGTTTCTCGAGGATTGGATGCCTACCGTAATTCTCAGGAGTTCTCTTCCGTGACGGAATTCATTGCACTGAGGGTTCGCGGCTAAAAACGCCACCTCCAGCGCCCGGAGAGCTGGACACGGGTTCTCGCGAGCAGGGCAGGCAGGTAAAGTCGCGAAGTGTGTCGTATAGGGCTTCAGGGATCGATAGGGCACTTCTGGTCCGGCCTAGCGCCATCGTGGTGGCCAGTCGTAACCGCGATTCGAAACTTAGCTATTTTTTAGGGCTAACGATAACGTCGTCACTTTGCCGAGTAGGTCTTCTTCTACCCCGAATCTTGTTACGAGTTTTAGGGACGTATTTTGTGTTCCTCCAGGTAGTTTCCTACCCGGAGAAGCGACCCTCCATCGGTTTCCCTTCGGGAGGCGATCGGTGGCTCTGGTCGTATCGACACTGCGCTGTACTAGAATTAGACACCGAACCCACGAGTTAGCCGGCATTAAAGAAAATGGAACATCCCAGCCAACACAGGTCCATCGCAGAGACGTCCCTGCGATATCACGACGAGGCGTGTGACGTCCCAAAACTTGTCGCAGGGAACTTGCATTTACGTCGCTCACATGTCGCGATGTCACACTCAGGCGACATCGCCTGTGACACAACTGCGACAAGTTTTGTGACGAAATTGCGACAAGTTTTGTGACAAAATTGCAACAAGTTTTCTGACGAAATTGTGACAAGTTTTGTGACAAAATTGCGACAAATTTTGTGACAAAATTGAGATCAATTTTGCGACGTAATTGCGACAAGATGTGCGATGACTCTGCGATTTATTTCGCAATCAATCTGCGACGTACTTTCTGCCTTTAATATGTGGGATATATTCTGAAATCTATCCAGAAATATTGGCAGGCCTGTATTCTGTATCATCGATATTTCATGGATATTACCAGAATTATATACACTGGACATCATAAGAGTGACATCTACTGGATATCATAAGAGCGATATCTACTGGATGTCACAAATATCACATCTACTCGATATCGCAATAGTTACATGACAAATGTGTATATCGCAGCGACCTAACAAAAGTAATGTATCAGTGTTACTTGATAGTGAAATCGCAGGGATGTCATGTCACAGATGTGTTGGCTGGGATAACGCTCTCTCTCGAAGCGAGCTTGGCTTGCCAAGTTCGCAAACTACAAATTCTAGAACACGGAGTAGTGGTCACGAGTAGAGTATCTTCCCTAGACCTAGGCTGATCGATACAAACAACTAGCAAAATATCCGTTGCTGCGCCATCTGCCCGTAGACTAGGTACTAACCAAGAGCATATCCGCATGGTCCCAATTCCTTGTACAAGGAAAATCCGAATAAAACAAATATTCATGGGTATGCTTGAAGACTGGCTTTAAATCAAATTTTCAAAAAATGAACAATTTGTTCAGGCCAGCCTCAACTCACCTACACTGTTGGTTGACGGACTAACACCTATTAGAAAACAACTACTCCCCTGGCTAATACCACGAAGGGCATTGGATTACATCCAACAGGTGTTAGTGCGGGATTATTCACAGAAGAAATTCCACATATGCTCTTGGCGATACAACTACCAGAATTGATTTTCAATTATTGGGACGGGACACACTTGCAGACCGGTTTCGGGCTATTTGGCCTCTCGTCAGTGCAAGGCAGTGCCACGGCTATTTTGCTAGTTGTTTGTATCAGCCTAGGTCTAGGGAAGATACTCTACTCGAATATGATTTTTAATTATGGGAAGTCATCGACTTATGCTGATGATGGCACTGCCTTGCACTGACGAGAGGCCAAATAGCCCGAAACCGGTCTGCAAGTGTGTCCCGTCCCAATAATTGAAAATCAATTCTGGTAGTTGTATCGCCAAGAGCATATGTGGAATTTCTTCTGTGGAGAATCCCTCACTAACACCTGTTGGATGTAATCCAATGCCCTTCGTGGTATTAGCTAGGGGAGTAGTTGTTATCTAATAGGTGTTAGTCCGTCAACCTACAGTGTAGGTGAGTTGAGGCTGGCCTGAACAAATTGTTCATTTTTTGAATATTTGATTTAACTTTGTCTACGGAACTCGCAGAGTTCTATGGTTCGAGTTTTGAGTCCAATTGCCCAGAAATATGTTAAAGCTGGGAACTATTTAGGCAAAATTGGAGTTTCTACTCCCTGCTCCTCTTATATTGCTGCATAGTTGGTCTAATTTTTTTTAAATGGTGTGGGTATGAACTATCAGTACCAAGAGGCATGCCCCTTTTGGTCGAAGAATGAAGCTAATAAACTGGAAATGAGAGCAAAAGAGAAAAGCATGCAATGAAAGTAGTATTAAAATAAATATAAAATAAGTATAGGTTCTAGGAGGCCGTCCTCTGCAATCCAGGATTTTATTGTGGCTTGAAATAGATATACAAAAATGTAAAATTAGTGAAATCAAATATAACTTGAACATATTAAAAAACTCATTTTACATATTCTATATTTATTCAAATATTATTTGGTTCTTTGCTCTTTTTCATTTAATCAATTTCTAAATTGTATGCTTTGACCAAAATTCATTTGAATATTTATGACAAAATAGTCAATATTGCTTTGCAAATCATTTATACTCGCTCTTTTTTCGTTTTAAAATATATGTATTCTTATTGTACCAAGTGCATTTCAAATCTTTCAATTTTAGTTTACATTTCGTTAAATCTGAAAAGTTTTTTGACTGGTTTAGAGTAAACTATTATTGACAATGGAAGTTCAAACCAATACCACTCAGCGTGGAACAGTGTAGCAGTTACTCGACCTTTTTGTAGAGATCAATTACCCTAACACCACACTGATATTATCTGCACTTCACCTGCATTTCGCAAATAAGGTTAGCATCTTCAGAAGAAAACTGATACAGTATCAGTTTGGTGATGTGTTTCCTACAATATATTTTTACTTTCACACCAGAGGTTCCAATTTCAATGTTTATAAAGTTAATAGTTGAGAATACTGCTACTCGTCCTGAGAATCGCCCTTTTCCATAATTATTAATACTGTTACAGCCGATTGCACCGACTTTCTCTTATGTGAGCATTATGCTAATGGGCCATTGAAGGTCATTTTAATGTGCTGCAGCGATTGCACCATATTATTAGTGGTCTCATAGGAAAAAGTCCGTGCAATCGACTGTTGGTCTGTTTTGGTTCATTCATAACATAGTGACATAGAGAAGTATTCATTTACAATATCTACAAAGTTTTGAGATAATTTACAGATTGAACATTGTATTTGGATATTATATTTTCAACTTATAATTAAATATACAATGAACAATTAAATGATAATCTCTGTATCTCCTAGTTCTTCATCTGAAGGAAGCTCAATTTTTGCAGGATCTATTAAATTCGGATCAATAAGGGGCAAATTATTTTCTTCCCTTCTTCGTAACTCCAGGAAGGCTTCCCGCTGTGCCCAATCCTTGAGGTTGAAATCTGGCATATACGCCATGAAGAATCCGCCAACAACTAAACATAAGGTAACGGACACGAACATAATCGAATGCATAGCATTTTTATCGGCTTCTTCGGACTCAAAATTGTAGCCATAGCTCATCCAGTTTTTATTAACTGCAGGTTTAACTTGAGTTCTACTAACTTCTACCGAAACGGTGTCATTACTTTTTTTGGAGGTTGAAACAAATCTCCTACTCACAACAGGAAAAAGTTTCTTGATGAAAGTACGCTGGCCAGCGATAAGCCCTGCCATTGTTCGAATAAAAAAGCTAGTTACACTTATTAATATTGTAGGTTATGAACTATTATATCACTTCAATCTTCAATTCTTCAATCACTTGTCTTGTAAAAATAGACGGCTGGCATGTGACGTCACAAGACAACTGTCAATCAGCCTGCTGGACAAACAAACCGTACTTCCATAGGCAAAAATGGTAATTTAATGAGATTATGATCGTAATTATGAAGAAATTACAGGTTTACCCTAATTTTGGGTATATCCTTAGTGTACCTGACATATATAAATGTCTATATATTGCAATATATATTCATTATTCTTCCTGCTTGCAAGGAAATTGTATGTGAAACGGCTGATAAAAGTGATTATTTCAACACCTTGTCTATGGATATCCAGAAGAGATATTAAAGAGAAACTGAAGGGAAGTGATGGATGTGATCCTTATTTATTGAAATTTGGGGATTGTAGTAATGCTGTGCAAAAACTTTCCTGAAGTTTCATGACATGTAGTATGACATTATTAACTATTTTGTATATGAGAGTTCATGCACAGAAGACCTCAAAGGCTATAAAAGTTTGGATTCATACAATATGTTTATATCTAAATGGATTAGAAGGATTGGAGTGAAGCTTTTTTGAAAAGAATACTGAAAATGTACTTTAATAAATAATAATTTTGAAAGAACAGATTTAGGGTATGTTATATAAGGCTCTACAAACTTATAAACCACAACCATCTTTTCATATGGCAATCCTGTATAAAAAAGGCATTTAGATGAGTTATGCTTTAAACTTTCCAATGTGAATGATCAAGTCTGCAAAGTTTCCCGGAGGTGATGGATTTCACGATAACAATTCTGCAACTCGAAATCAATATCGGGACATGGGTGTTCACCAGAAATTTGTGCATGTTCCACTTCTTCAACTGGTTAATTTATATCATTCAGAGTTTGATTTCGCTCATCAATAATATTCAAGTTTTGAACAGCTGGATCATTCACACAAAGGATCATCATCAATTTTATCCATATTAACTGGAGTATTTGCGATCTCATTTTTATCACGCTGCTCCCTACGATACAATCTCTGAATACTTTGAACTGCATTGATAATTGTTTTGTAGCCTAGTAATTGATTCGATACCCAGTCCATATTTTCAACATCTTTGAGTGCACTTGGCTTGCCTGAAATGAAAAAAAGTATAAAATTATGTTGCCTATGTTTCCTAGATTCTTTGAAAATATCTCCTACAAAATGTTTTGAACACACCGTTGCCCATTGCAACTTATAAGAAGTTAAATCTGCTCTTCTAGTTGCCTGAATCCACAATTCACATCTCTTTTCAGCAAGAGGATTAATCTTTTTTTCTATTGTCGAAAATAGAAGGGAATCGGTGAAATGAAACATTATGCCTGCCGCTATTACTTCCACATTTCACAATCGCACAAAATTGAGCCTTTATTGAGAAAAAGATTTTAAAATATGACATAAACACACACTTAGCATAGGTAAATCAGGTTTGTTTGTCCAGCAGGCTGGATTGACAACTGTCGTCTGTCAGATATGCCCGCGGTGTATAAACGATGAGCTGATTACTTCTTGTGTGACACGGACACGAAACAAGAAGCGGAAACTGCTGAAACTGTCACAGAAAGTTCACTTTAGAATCAGTTTTGTCAAAAAGAACAGAGTGAAATTCAAAAATAGTGATATTTTTCAGGTGTGGAGTTCAGATTGTGTTTTGTTTAAGCAAATAAGTCACAGAAATGGATGATTCAATGAAAAAATCATTTTCACATTCGAAGAATTTGAAGAAAAATTAAACTTATTTTCATAACAGTAATAACCTCACTTCCTAATTCAAGAAATCGCTCTCTTCCTCTTCTTCTCTTACGCATTTAGCCAAGAATCAGAATCGTCGCGCTATAGAACGCGAGATTAATCTGACGTCTGATGAAAACAAACACGACCTACCTCAATGTTTACTTGGTTTGAGGTTATGATTTTTGTGATTTGCTGATTGTTTTTCAGAATTTCCCTGTTAAAAAATGTTTTTCCATGTTCCAGCATAAAGGATAATGGTTTTTAAGTGCCGAGTGAAAGGATGAAAAAACTACAATTTAAAATCATGGAATAAAATCTGCATTTTACCCAGGTAAATGAAGTAGTTATGAAGACCATAGTAATTATCATTTTTTATTCAATTCACTGAAATGATACATGATAACATCTTGATCTCTACCTGGATTCTTAATTGATTTGTTTCAGTAATTATGGAATCTGCTATAAAATGAGGTGACCATACCCTTCCAAGCTCATTACTTTTCTGTGCTTCCTGTATTCAGATCATTAAGATGAGTGATCTATCTGAATATCATTCGACTCTCGACGAAACTCATCGTAGAAGATATTCATCTAAAATATCAGTTTTGGGTATTGATCCTCATGTAGATTTCGAAGAGTTTTCTACCGAGCTCTCAATGGTTCCACATATCATGTATCCAGATATTGTCAATTAGCTAATTCACACTAAAAGTGCATATACACTCAGTGAAATGAAAGCTTACAAAGGTTTGGAGGCTTACAATCAGGCAGCTTGTGGATGGGTTCGGAAAATATTTGTCAAGCATTATGAAAAACCCATCTTGGTTTTAGGACAAGTAAGTCAGTTACTCTATTTTATCTATATTTGAATGAATATTTGTAAGAAAAGTGAAAATAACTTGAAAATGCCCTATCTACATTCATAAATATTCAAGAACTTTGTAATCTCATTTTCCTCGAAAAAAATAATCATCGACATTTTGAAATTCACCAGATCAATTATTATCAACAAGTTACACAAATATTCTAGTTGATATGTAACACTTCAATGTTTTTCAGGTTATGCATTCTCAAAGACTGAATGCAAAATTACTTACCCCATGGATCATAACTGATAAGGATGGCACAGTCGAAAGTGCTCTTTGTAATCGCATTGCAGGCTTTGGTGAAGTATGTACACATGTCGCAGCTGTTTTGTTTTCGATTGACAATGCAATGCGAAAGCAAGAAGATGTTACTAGAACAGGGGTGAAAACTTATTGGATGCCACCTAAAGATGTTCCTGGAGAACCAGAACGAGTGAAAGATCTTGACTTTTCTAGACCGAAGAAAATGAAGGAAAACAAAGCACTACTTCAGAGTTGAAATATTTTTTTCAATGTAGCAAACTCAAACTACTTGTTATGGAAACTGTGATGTTTTTGGAAACAATAAATTAAATAAAAAATAAATAAACCATTAGAATCCATCAGTCAAAACCGTTGTCTCAATTGGAACATTTGTTGACTAAATAACTTTTATTCCATGATTTCACATTATTGTTTTTTCATCCTTTCACTAAACACTTAACAACCATTGTTACTTATGTTATAATTGGGAAAAACAACAGGAAAATTCCGAAAAACAAGGCAAATCACAGGAATTAAATCAACTAACGAACAACCATAACCTCAAATCAAGTAAACATTGAGGTAGGTCGTGTTTGTTTTCATCAGACGTCAGATTAATCTCGCGTTCTATTATCACGTACTTTAGTTAGCGTCCTTCAGGACATCCTCCAGATGTCAGCAAATGACGTTTCATTCTGATGTCTCATCAATCAGGGCTATTCACTAAGTAAAGTGGTTATCGCAGTTGCTAACCGTCGTAGCAACTCTGATAATAACTTGCCATAATGACGGTGGTAAGCTGTTTTTCCTCAACAAGATATCTAAAGCAGTTGCCTGTGAACCAATACTCACAGCAAATGGTCATTATAGTAGCAACTTAACTTGAAAAGTGAATACCAATTTCGCGCTTAGCAACTGACCTTGAACATAACGACAATTTTCAGTCGCTATCCATAACAACTCTGCTTAGTGAATAGCCCTGAATGTTTCATTTGCACATCTTGGTGTCTTCGTAGCTTACACAGGAATATTTTTCCGTCTATTTTCTATTCTGTCACTTCATATAATAATTTGATAGTTCTCGGTTATATAGATTTGTGTTTAGGGCTATTTTTATTATTAGATAGAACGCGTGTTCATCACTGGTTGACAGCAGTATTTTTCACACCGTTAATAAATGTCATTTCAATTATTTGGATACCTTTTCTTTCAATTATAAGAGGTGTTTCGTCCTTCTAGATTACTATAATGTATTTACTAGGTAGTACTGCTCAGTACTAGATGGCGCCACAAAGTTGACAGGGTATAGGGAAATTTTTCCCCTATACCCACCCTTCTAGGGTTTTTTACCTTCTTGCTTCATAATGCTCTTTGTGCTTGATGATGGCGTAGCATCGTTTTGAACTACAGTAATTTTTATTATAATTAATAACTGTTCTTTTTAGGTCCCTAGCAATTCAAGATGGGCAAATCGAGGAAAAGGACGCATTCTTCCAGTTCTTCCGAAGGAGACCAATATTCCAAAATGAGAAAGCGTATCAAAAAACTAGAAGAGTTGGTTAAATATGGCGACCAAGGTAAGCGTCATGGCACCCATTACTCTAGATCGAATAGATCAATAAAATCAAAGAGAGTTGATCGAAGTCCCAGAGGCTCGGCGTCTCACAATAAAAAATCTGTTGGTACATCAATGGGGAGTTCTGCAAATGCTCATAAGTTTGATCGCAGTCCAAATAGAGGCTCGGCAACTCTTAAAAACCCTGATCGCAGTCCAAGTAGAGGCTCGGCAACCTTTCGGAACCCTGATCACAGTCAGAGTGGAGGCTCAACATATTCAAGGAACCTGTCACCAACTCCATCATGTATCACAAATACAGAATTAGATCGCAGTCCTAACAGTGGCTCGGCTTCTAACAATTCTGATGATGACCGAGAAGGAGTCCATTCTAGATCGAATTCACCTGCGATACGCCGGTCTCCACTCAGAGACATTGTACCTGAACCTGAAGACATTCTTCAAATAGATGAAGAGGTCCTATTATGTTTGGGGGAAGATCCTGACTCAATTGAAAATAAATCCTTTGAGTTGCATCCTGCTCTGGTTCCCAGGTGGTCCAATATACTTAAAGTAGGATTGCCCAAAGACAAAAAAGAAGAGTTACTCAAGAAGTATTGTGTACCACACAATTGTAGTCTCCTAAAAGCGCCTGATTTGAATCCAGAAATTGCTCAAATAATTTCACCCTCTTCACTGAAGAGAGATAGATATTTGTCTAAAGACCAAGACCAGTTGGGTCTTGGTATTTCTGCGTTAGGCACAGCTCTTAATATCCTTTTGAAGGAAAAAGACGTGTCCATAGTAAAAACTATACTTCCCAGTATAAGTGATGCTAGTAAATTATTTACAGATTTATTTTACAACATTTCTATTGGTAGAAAGAGTTGCATAACTCCACAGCTGAATAGCTCGGTCAAGAACATTGCATTTAAAAGTGAAGTAGACAATTTCCTTTTTGGTTCTGATTTCAGTAGTCGATGTAAAATCCTGAAGGAGATAGAGAAGTCTAGCAAGGACTTGAAACCAGAATCCAAAGTAACTTCCAAAGTTTTCAAAAAGCCAAGGGTGGCCACACCAAAGCCCTCAATAGCCCCAAATATGTCTTTAAACAGGCGGGGCCCGTCACACCAACCGAGGGAGGTGAGACAGTATGGGCAGAATCCTCAGAGGAAGCAATCACGCTACAGCAGCAGACGATAGAGGTGAGTAGAAAAGCTGGCAGGCTGAGGTATCATTTACAAGAATGGACAAAGATCAGTCCCCACCCTTCAGTTTTGAAGTGGCTGGAAGGTTATGAGATACCATTTGTATCTAGCCCACCGATTAACCAGAAAGTACCATTTTCCAAAATATCTGAACAGGAGAAACAAATTTTGAAGGCAATGGTGCAAGACCTACTGAAAGATGGGGTAATTGAACCTGTCTTTTCTGTAAATGGCCTGTTTCTATCCCCCTTTTTCCTTGTGGATAAAAGTAATGGCAAAAAACGTTTTATACTTAATTTAAAGAAGCTGAATTCATTCATCAAAACAGACCATTTTAAAATGGAAGATTGGAGAACAGTTGCCAAGCTCGTTCAAAAGAATTATTACATGGCATCAGTAGATTTGAAGGATGCCTATTTCTTGGTAGGCATCAAAGAAAATTTTCGAAAATATCTTTGCTTTTACTTCAATGAAACCTTTTATCAATTTACTTGTCTTCCGTTCGGATTATCATTAGCCCCTTATGTCTTTACTAAAATAATGAAGCCAGTCATTTCTTTCTTACGACAGAAGGTATTAATTTGCAGTATATACCTAGACGATATAATTCTTTTCGGGGAATCAAAATCTGAATGCAGCACCAACTTGAAATTCACCATTGAAATCTTGCAGTCATTAGGCTTTATTATTAATTTTGAAAAGAGCTCAATAATTCCAAGTAGGCAATGTAAATTTCTGGGTTTCATCTTTGACTCCGAGAGGATGACTATAGAACTCCCTCTCGAGAAGAAGCAAAAGATATTGAAGATCATTCAACAATTGATGAATGTAAACCTTTGTAAGATAAGGTTTTTTGCCCATTTAATTGGCCTTTTAGTTTCCTCATGCCCTGCTGTGAAATATGGCCAATTATACATAAAAAGCTTGGAGCGGGAGAAGATATTTGCTCTTGCAAAATCCAACCAAAATTATAACAAAAACATGTTAGTACGACACCCATACATTAAGGAAGACTTGAGCTGGTGGTTGAGCAGACTAGGAACAGCCAACCAAAATATTAGGGAAGATGTTTTTGACATTGAAATTTACACAGATGCTTGTCAAACAGGTTGGGGTAGCTTTTGTGAGGGCGAAGAGGCCCATGGATGGTGGAAGGATGAGATAGGGGAGCATATAAATTATTTGGAACTAGTTGCAATTTGGTATGCACTAAAATGTTTTACAAAATCTGTGTCTTCAAGTAGCATTCTAATAAGAACCGACAACACCACAGCACTTTCATGTGTAAACCACATGGGTAGTACTAGAAATATAGAGATGGACAATATTTCCAGGAAAATATGGCAATGGTGTGAAATGAGGAATAATTGGATTTTTGCCTCCTATGTTCCTTCCAAAGAAAACTTGGCAGACAAAAGCTCTCGCATCGTTTCACATGAAACTGAGTGGGAAATAAGTAATTCTGTATTTAATGAAATTGTGAAGTTTTATGGCAAACCTGATATAGATTTGTTCGCAACAAGAACAAATCACAAATGTCAAAAGTATGTTTCATTACTGAGAGATCCAGGTTCAATTGCTATTGACTCTTTCACAATTCCTTGGGCGAAATGGTATTTTTATGCATTCCCACCATTTGCACTTGTGTTGCGAGTACTCAAAAAGATTGTGTCTGACAAAGCAATCGGTATTGTAGTTGTGCCATACTGGCCTTCACAGGCTTGGTACCCTCTTTTCCAGAAATTATGTATACAACCCCCTCTTTTATTTGGTCCTAACTCTAAATTATTATCATCTCCTTTCAGGGAAACTCATCCATTAGCAGACAACCTTACCCTGGCTGTAGGGAAATTATCAGCCGTGCCTTTAGTATGAAAAACCTTCCATTACGAAGCTTGTCAACAATATTAGAATCTTTGTCTGTGCCAACTCAGAAGCAATACAACAGCGTTTATAAAATCTGGTGGAAATACTGCACAGAGAATGAGATACCTCCACTTGAGGCCAAGGTACCCCAGGTTATCGAGTTCCTTCAAGAACAACTTGATCGCAGTGGTTTTCGGTATGGCACCTTCAACAACTACAGATCAGCGCTAGCCCTAATACTTCCAGGTAATATTGGCCAGAATTCGGTGGTAAAGAGATTTCTTAAGGGTATCTCAAGATTACGACCCCAGAAGCCAAAATATAATTTTATATGGGACCCTCAAGTGGTCTTGACGTATTTTGGCACAATTCCAGACAACCTAGAACTTTCATTAGAAGATTTATCTAAAAAACTTGTAACACTCCTATCGCTGTCAACAGGCCATCGCCTTCAAACATTATCCCTCATTAAGATACAAAATGTTATAGTGTATCAGGATTACATACAAATTTTGATTCCAGACCCTGTGAAAACCACTAGAGTCGGACATTCCCAACCCTGTCTTCAAATTCCATACTTCCGTGACTCGCCAAAATTATGTGTTGCAACTACCTTATTAAACTACATTCAGAGTACAATAGACATTAGAGACGAATCACAAGAATATCTAATCATTTCGTTCAGACCACCCCATGGAAGAGCAACAAGTCAAACAATATCCCGATGGATCAAGGATGTTCTGAAGAAAGCTGGTGTTGACACAAGAATATTTTCAGCCTATTCAACCCGGCATGCATCCACCTCTGCTGCCTTCAGAAATGGTGTGTCCATAGATGTTATCAGGAGGACAGCGGGATGGACACGAAATTCATCAGTCTTTGCTAAATTTTACCACAGACCATTAATTAGAAATCTAGATTTTGCCAAATCAGTTTTCAGAGCACCTTTATAAACGCATGACAGCGTCTTAAAAATTGTAAAAGAAAAATTATTATGGTCTATCTAGAAATTTATTTTCAGTTTGACTTATGTCGGTTATGTTCCCAATAAAGAAGTGAAACACAGTTTTGGTAGCTGATTTTTGATTGCAAACGATCGAAAACAAAACCTCAGGATGATACGATACCTCATCCTGAGGTGAATTACTTTAAACATCTACCTAGTAAATACATTATAGTAATCTAGAAGGACGAAACACCTCTTATAATTTAACGATCAAACGAGCTTGCGAAGTTCGATCGTAATTATGTGAGGTGTTTCGTCCGAATAGATTACTATTCCCTCCCTGCCCAATCTGCTAGACTCCCAGTTTTGTTTTCGAAATCCAGAACTTTGAACATTATGAAGCAAGAAGGTAAAAAACCCTAGAAGGGTGGGTATAGGGGAAAAATTTCCCTATACCCTGTCAACTTTGTGGCGCCATCTAGTACTGAGCAGTACTACCTAGTAAATACATTATAGTAATCTATTCGGACGAAACACCTCACATAATTACGATCGAACTTCGCAAGCTCGTTTGATCGTTAAATGTTTGGCGAAAGTGACTGAATCCTCCCCCTTTCCTCAGTTACACCCGCGCAATCAACATGCTGGGTCAGGCGGTAACCTTGTTTATAGAAAATGACCTTGGTGATATCAGCGATAGTCAAGTGGTGTTCTATGGTTCTGTGTCAATAGATGTAAAGTTTTGAACTTGACGTCTTCAATGTTTTGATTTTTCCAATGACAAGTTGATAAAGGCTAAAAGGCATGAATTTTATAATTTTTATCAACAAATTTCTCTCTCAAAAATGTCTTGCCAGGTTCGCTTGACAGCACGTATACAAGAAACTGAAGCAATAAGGAGATGCTTATTCCCAACAGACGATCAAAGAGGTTCAACTGCTATGTTTTAATTATAATTTTTTCATTCCAATTTTTTGCAGGTACTGATAGTTGGTTACAGCACTGTAAAATATCTCTTTCACCCACGGGTGATCTTATAGCCTTAGCGAACGAAAGAAAAATTGTAGTTCTGAGTTCTAAATTGGATGAGGAATCTTCCTTGAACTGCTACTATATTACTTATTCTGGTATTATTCATGAATATGATAAGGTTAAAGCTTTGATTTGCTTACCAGTTGTTGACCTGAGTGTGAAAACATCAGTTGGTAGTGATTGGACCTGCATTCTAGTTGGTTTCGATTCAGGACATGTTCGATGTTACACTGAAACCTGTGAGTTGCTTTTCGAGGAACAGTTTCATGCTGAGAACATTACTACAATAAATTGCCAATCTCAACATAATCCCAGACCAGACATATCTCCTAGTTTACATCCAGAAGAAATTTATGTTCAATATCAAAGTAACTTGTGTATTTTGAATGGCCCAGATCTTTTCAAGATTTTGAAAAAGAACCGAAGTGAATTACAGAAAGGTGGCATATCAGATAATTCTCAGATTTTAGTTCCGAAAAAATGGGGGTTTCAAGATCAGTCTGTAATAAATGACAGTGCAGTTGTTGGCCTGAATTTTTCCAGTATATTTGATCACCTAGCCACTGTTTCAACACGAGATGGTTTTGATGCCAAGTACAGATCAAATCCACCTCATGATAGGTTAGTGTTAGCAGCAGGCTCCAAACCATTTTTAGGATATCACTATGCTCCAGAAGGTATTGTGCAGCCGGTACTGAGTGATGTTGCCAAAGCAGTTGCTAGTAAACTTAAATCAGCGTTACCGTAAGTGTTATGTAGTTTTTTAAAACTGGGGGCTATTTTTTTCATTCATTACAAATATATTCGAAAATAAAACCTACAAAGCTAAAATTTTAAGTAACATTTCAGAAAGTTTTCATTGTTTTCTACCCCATTTCACTTCAAATCGATCATGGGAAATGACAAATTAAGAATGTATTATTCAGACACTGTATTCAATACCTTTCAAAGCAAGAACACTGACACCATTTTTCTCATAAAATTGAGCAGAGGAAAAACCATAAAGACAAAAATTATTTGACGTCTCTGCAAGAGATAAAACATTTTAAATATTTTTCTAAGTCTAGAATGTCTAGATTATATATAACTTCACACCATTCATTTTTATGATCATCATACTACAGAATTCGTAAACAAGATTCATGTTGACAAAATACTTTTTTGACAGTGTTGGTGGTTTTGCAATACATACAATTTGCTTTTCATTTTGAAGCCCCCTGTACTATCCAATGTTGAGAAATTAATTGTATCAACAATTAATAGAAGAACTCCTGGTTGGATTGAGAAATACCTCTGCTGGTTGGTATCAATATTCTTCTCATAAAGATGCCAACCTTGCTAATGAAACGCGCGTCAAGTGCAAGTAATATCAGTTTGGTGTTGGAGTAATTGATTTCTATAAAAAATGCTGTATGAAATGACAATATTCTGATTCAATTCAGCCACAATAAAATCAGTTTGGCATAACTGTCTCCCAATTGGAAAGTATGGACAACATTTACTCGGATATTTGACAAAAATCTTTATATTTCGAATAGAGCTCGGGTATCCAAAAGTGAATAACTTGCGAATGAATTAATACTGATGGAAATCGTTATCTCTGGCAATCGTTCAATAGCATATATATTGTTACGGTTCATCCTTGGTTTCTTCAATTAAATCTCCAAACAACTCTAAACTTCTTTTATTACAATTTTCTATCACAACACAATACAGTACAATCACCTAAACTGCTCCGCTCACTATCCAACGCTCTGTACTGAACACTCTGATAAACTCTCTCTAATACAAACTCTCTGTTATACAAATTCTACTTCCGCACAAAGCTCTGCTCCACGTAGCTAACAATAACTTTCGCCACTTAGCTCTGAATAGAAGCTGCCGAATAACTAACTCTGCCCGCGACGAAGTCTCTCCCGTATATATACCTGCGTACGCCTATGAAGAATCCCCACACGCGATTTACAGGTTCCTGGAAAATGACGACGCGTCCCCTCATCTGCGTTCACGATCTCGTCAGGACCGGCGCTAGGAGAGCGCTAGGAGATTCGTAACAATATGGTAGTGTGGAGGTAGAGCACATTCGCTTATCAAGCTGGAGACCGGGGTTCGATTCCCCGCCGGGCCACCGTGCTTAGTAATCGCACATTCCATCACCTTATGATCACAACGTTGCCAGTTTTTTTGCCAAGTCGGGAATTTGAAACTTTTTGAGTGGAAAAGGCGGAATTCTGTAGTTGAAAGCGGGACGTAGTAAAAAAACGTATATAATCAGAATTTTGGAATATTTATCTTTTTATTTGAGTTTCAAATTGCGTTTAGGTAACACTAGATAGCAAAAAAAGTCAGAAATGTATTTCAATAAAATTATGATGTTTTCAATCAGATTTACGCTAACGTCAAATAGATGAGTCTTCTTAGTCAGAGCTTCTTTTGCCAATACTTCACAAACTATCGCTTCACTCTTCGTTACACCACATTTATTTTAACATTTTAAGCTATCTTAAAATCGGCGTAGATGAGAGGCAATAACTTCTGAAAACCACCTATACCGGCGTGATATCTAGTAGTGATTTCTGCGGCTGACATTTTGTACATAATATCGGGATCACGATCAGATGTGTGTTATTGTGTTGTCTGTGGTTGGTGAAAAAACCTGACCACCTGTGATTGGTTGATGTTGTCTTGGGTGGAAAAAAATATAGTGGTCGCCGCACTGCATCTGTTGTGAGCTTTGGTGTCTGGGGGCGGGTAGCCCGCGATTGGTAATGGTTTGAAGTTTTGAAGCTTGGGGCAACGTTGAAAAAACATGGCTACCGCTGCATGGCCTCTGGTTGCTGGACGTTGGTTGAGTGTTTGGGTGTGTAAATAAATAAATGAATATATAAATAAATGAATATATATATTTTCCTTTCAGACCATTTTCAACAGTATAGGATTCGTCAATTTACAAGGTACATGGAAGAAGCAACTAAGTAGTAAAACCTAAAAACTAACTCAAAATTAAAATACCACATCGAAAGTCATTTATGTTATACAGGCATTCGTTTATCAAGTAATCTTTTGAAGTTTCTTTGAACAGTAGATCCAACATTTTTGATATCGAAAGGTAACTTGTTATATATAAAATCAAGCTCATACATTTTTGGGAGTCAGATGTTACTTTTAAACGTGAAAATGGTACATGAAAATTTTCTCTTTGTCGGGTGTTAAAACGATGACATTCGTTATTACGAATAAAAGTGGCTTTGTTATTGAACACATAAAGACACATTTTATACCCATAAAGAGACACTACAGTTAAAATTTTAAAATTCCTGAAAAATGTCCTACAAGAAGTCATTCTAGAAAGGTTGAAAATATATCTTACTATTATTTTTTTTGGGCTAGAAATATTATGATGATGTAGAATTACCCCACAAACATATACCGTACCTAAGCCTTGAATCTATTTGTGCGAAGTAAACACTTAGGAGCTGGTTCTGAGTCAATATTCTTTTCATATTATGAAATAAATAAGTGAGCGAGCTTAATTTCGAATAAAGTGACTTACAATGCGCTTTTCAGTTTAGGTTTTCGTCCATCTGAATTCCCAAAAATTTTAAAGTATTCACCAGCTCTATAGGTGTGTTATTGATAGCAACACTCAAACTATCACAAGACTTCTGTCTGTTATGAAATCTCATTAGATGAGTTTTTGATAAATTGAAATGAAGGAGATTTTGTGAAAACCACTTACTAAGATCTGAAATCAACTCATTACACTTATTCTCTAATATATTTTTCGATTTGTCTGAAATAACAACAGATGTATCATCTGCATAAAAAGAAAAATGTGCACTACGGGACAACAAGTCAAGCTCGTTGACATATATACAGAAAAGCACAGGCCCCAAAACCGAGCCCTGTGGCACGCCCATTGCAACCCTTTGAATTTCGGAACTAACCGACCGCAAACCTTCAGGACATGCATAATTCAGGAATTGTTGGAGTAAGAGGCATCTATATTTGCAATGAGTTCGGGGTACAGATGTCGGTAATGAGTTCGAGGTACAGAATCGGGTATCGATTTTGGGGTGCATATCTAGTATCGATTTCGGATATTGATTTGAGGAAAACTTGGACGAAATCTGGAGCCAAACTACTGTTTTGCTAACCTCGAATTCCTATGACGTGTTACATTTTAGAGTTTTGTAGTGAAAAATGCTTATAATTCTGTTGGAAAGTGATGGAAAAGATGGTAAAGAATGTTTATATTGTGCTGATAGAAAGGAGAAATTTAGAGCGGAATTAGCTGAGAATCAAACATAGACGTAAAACCCCGTTTTCCTGTCATTGGGGGGCCGTATCTCCGAAACTAGTTGGGAGCCCCAAAAATTTCATTTAATTTTTAAGAAGGCCAAAATACGTCACTTCCACCGAAAAAATTTTATTTTCGAGGCAGAGCCCGAATATCGGAGTTTTACCATCACTTGTTTTACTTGATATTGAAAACTTTTCATATAATACAATTATCCTAACATTAAAATGATATCATTCGCACTTGACGCACGATTCGCTAATGAATTTCACATCTTCAGGAGATGAAAATTGATATAGAGACAGTAACCTTGTAGATAGGCGAGTTTGACCATTAATAATATGCCGACGTTTTTTGCAGAGATTGGCTCACTGGTACTAAACCACCAGAAAGACAAATATCATTACCTATGCAACTTCCTGAACCAATGGGCTATCGTTTTGGCCTCTGTGATTTAGAACGCACTTCTACAGATGTTATCCTGTCTCCTGACCGCAAACTTGCTGCAGTATGTGATGCTTTGGGGCGCGTTTTACTGGTTGATTCTTTCAAAGGAATAACGTTGAAGATATTCAAGGGCTATAGGGATGCTCAGTGTTCCTTCACCCAAGTTCCAGAAGAAAAGAAATCCAGAAATAAGTATGGGGATAAAGTAGCGAACTTTTTGAATATCTATTCTCCTAAGAAGGGCACTCTGGAAATTTTTTCGTTGCAACTGGGAACAAGAATAGCCACTTTCACCGCCTCAAAAAATAGCAGGTTGCTTTATATCAATTATGGACTTATGGGATTCCCGTCTACAGTTAAAAGTAAATTTATTTGTCGATACACTACCATCTTCATTGACAGTGATGGGCAAGTGAAGGAGATCTTAATACCATTCCATTTCGCTTTGTCTGAGAAAAATAACAAGCGTGTCAGAGACATCCATTTGTATAAGAAACTTCGACATTTAATCAGGTCTGGTGAAGTGGAAGAAGATAAATTGCTCACTGAAGCTCTCAATACTTGTAAAGAGTTGAAAACGCTGGAATTTCAAGCTCAAACTGTCGATATATTGTTAAATACAAAGAGTATTCCTGCAACCGTCAGTTTACAGTGTCTTCAATACTTAGTACAGGATCTAGCGGGAGAAGGAGAGCAACTGAGGATTAAATGTGATAATGCTTCAAGATTACTACAGCTATATTTGTTCATTACGAACTTGTCGGATAATGACATGAAAAGTGGCGAATCTGTGCAACAAGATGACATTCTTCATGCTGATAAAAAAGAAATGAAAACTATATGCGAATTAGCAGATTTGAGTATTCTGCATCATAACACAAAACTTTGTAAACCCCACGTGACGTTTTCAGAAGACACTTTTCTTTCGCCGGCTGAATTTCTTTCAATATTCGACTTATCCAGAGCTCATGATATTTCTCTCAGGGAAAACGTAGATGAGACTATTTTATATAAATCATCCGAATTTTTTTTTAAACCTCACATTACTACTAACCACAAGTTGGTAGAGCTAGAAGAAAAAGTCCTGAAAACTGGACTACTGACAAGAAATCTCTTTAGAATGCTAATCAATTATTGGGTAAACCGGTCAGTTCATATCAGTATTTGTTTAGAGAAAGAAATGTTGAACTTATCCAATTTGTTTCAAACTTTAGTGAGGACCGCTGACAAGAAAGTTATTAGGATAGACTATAGCGAAATTTCACCATTTTGGAATGAAGTGCGTGACTTCCTTACACTTTCTGCTAGACCTTTTCCGGCACTAATTGCTGCTGTTGTATTGAGAACTGTGGCATACAATATCGAAGTTGAGTCGCAATCAGATGAATCTACTGGCTTGGATGATAGTATAGAGATGTGGTCGACAGAATCAGTTCAATGGAAAATATTGATAGGTGAGATTTGTTTGTGTTCATCTTGCGATATTATTCATGAGTATTGATGAAAATCATGATTTGTAATGTCTTGTGATTTTCACGCCTAAGTACGCTATTGTATACTGAAACACGTTATTTGAAGTGTTCAGTGAAAAACAAACAATAAAGTTATTGAGGTTGAACATCGTTTACATGTCGTTAACAGTGCCCCGTGTTGAGATGTTTTCATTAGAAATTCCATTTTTTACATAATTCTGTTGAAACCTGTCACAAACTCATTTTAGATCGGAAACTGAACTATGAAAAAAATCGAAGAAGAGAATTAAATTGCACAGTTAATCAAAATAATAAAACACTTGTCCTGATTCTAATTTGGCGTACTTCCATTTTCCCACCATAAAGAATTGGCACCCTATAATCTGTCAGTAATCACCGGAAAACGAGTGCGACTACCAGTAATTGAAATGTTGTAAGTATACTGAACTAAAATCTTGATTTAAGCATTCTTCTTAATTCTTCTTTGAATACGTTTTTCAATCTCATTATTGCTTTTTATTCAATTAATTTCGGCTAATTTTAATGCAATTTTTCTAATTTGTGAATTTTCATAGTTTCAATTGTTTGATCGACTGTTTCTTCTTAGTTTTTTCTTGTTCGGATTTTATTCTTTTAGTTTTTTGATCTTATAAGTTTTTGGCAGGTTTCACTAAAGTAAATTATATGGAAAATGGAATTTCACACCAATACAACTCATAAAAGTTGACGTTCTTCAATCTTCAACATTACCACAGTTATTTTCTACTATTGCCGACGCCGGTAGTAAAATCAATCAGTTTTCGTCTATGCAGTAAAAAATGACCAATCCCATGCTTGAATTAACATTCTGCATTACCAAATTTGATGAGAGAAGTAAAGTGTTTTGTGAATAAACAACATGTTTTAGCTATTTCTCGAAATAAACCATAGACCATATAAAATACTTGGATCGGGCCTAATAGAAGGCATTGATCTGAAGACTATAAAGAGTTGTCATCGTGGTTGGCAATATGACTATTATAACGGTAGCGTTTGATTTCTGACTTTGATCAACGCTTCCTATATTCGACTAAGTTGAGTTTTTTTTGAAGGGGAAGCATTCGGTCTTGATGAGTTCATCTTCGGCTATCGAATTTATGTAATATCGGATTCAAAAACTCCTTTCGATCGGTAGTTTTTCGGATATCTAGGCGTTAGCGGAGATCTTAACACTTCCTAAATATCGGTGTCCATTGAAATAAGCACAATAATGACGTCATTTGCCAACTTGAGCTGCGTTCGAGTTGAGGTCCGAAACGATTCGGGCGCGCCCTTAATAACCTTATTACGTTTCTTTTGAAACTCAGGGCGATTTATGTCCCATTGGTTTCAATGGTAGTAAAAGCCTAGCTGAGGCACTGAATGCTCTGCTCGCTCGATCAGCCTTCAAATCAAACGTAGCCCAAGAATCTATCCTTCACAGTATCTTTTTTTTCAATGTATTCTGCACTGACCTGAATAAGTGTTTGATGGCAAAGTTACGTGCCAGTCTGTCAGAGTCTACGATATAAACTCATTCGTTGCTTAGAGGACAACAATAACTTTCCAGAAGCCAGAAGTCTGTCCGGTCCAAAATTATTGTTGAAGTTTGTTTCTGGGTATCTGGAGAGTAATAATGAGTACCATAATTTCAATAGAATCTCAGTTTAGAACTTACCTCAATTTATTTTATACACTCAAGCTGTAAGTTTGAAAAATGTAGGCATTATTGAATGCACGTAACTTGTTAGTCCATTATATAGGTGGTACGAGAAACAAATTTGATTTATGGCACTCTGGGGGCAAGAAATTTTCTGCAGGGGATCTAATGATTCAAAGATTGGTGCCTCCAACTGCTGAGAAATATTGCATCCGAGAAATAGGTTTGACTGGGAAACGATGTAGAAAATTTAATTCTCTTCAAAAGAAGTACTTACCTATAACTACGATGCTTATCTTCAACTGGAAAAAGTTACACCAATTTGAATATTTTTCGTGTAAACGGCATATAGGCATCATTTATGAACTACAACGTTTTATTTTCGGTTAATGATAGTGTCACTCACCGATTGACTGCACTATTTCGATTATTCTGGTATTGTAAAACTTCTCTGAAATCCATTTATAACGTGGAATATTTTCAAGGTAGTATCGTTGCAAGCACCTCTTCTATTTTTATTTTTTATATTTCCCATTGGCGGACAAGGTACGGCTGATATTCTTGGGTACCGCATCAATACCCCCTGGTCTATCAGGTCAAACCAATATCGCGCATTTTGCCTAGTGTTTTACAATGAATTGAAATAATTTTCTGATTGAATTTCTGTTGGAATCTCAAATTTAGCTTAGAGATGTCTAATTCTTTTTATATTTCAACAGGAAAACTCGAAGATGTTTCTCTTCTCGACATCGTTATTTCAACTGAAATTCCTGTTCACGATTGTCCCCTTCCAAAGCTTCATTTCGACAAATTCGACGTCAGTCTCAAATATATTTTGCAGAAAGGAAAAGGTGCCGTAACCGAACTGGCATCCCAGTGGTTAACATCAACAGGAATAAATCCTGGAAATTTAGCTGTGTACGAGCAATATCGAAGCGACCAAAATTCAGATGATAGCTTGGAATCTATCGATCCAAAACGAAAGGCTCTCAGCAGAGAAGATATTTTCAAGCAGATAGATTTGTTGAAAACAAAATTTCCCTACAGCTTGAAAACTTGTTTTTTGCTGGCAAATATGGCTTGGGAATATGCACTGGCTTGGAAAAGGGATATTCAGAATTTAGAAAATTTAGAAGCAGCGTTGAAGTGTCTCGGTTTAATTCAAGACTTAAAAATTAAACAAGGTAAGCTAATCAGGAACATATATCACAATTATTATTATTATGGGAAGTTGAATAAAGGTCACACCATAACAATATAGATTCAAGATATAAACGACAGAAAAATAAGGAGATATTTTGCTTGTCTTCTTTGATTCAAATGAATCAAAGCAAGTTTTGGTTACATTTATAGGCAGAAGATTAGAAAACGCAAGCCATTTATATATTTCAGCATTTATAAGTTGAAGAGGTAGAATTTGATGATGTGTTGGATATGTGATATTCGTTACCAGTTTGTGTTTGCTGCATTGCGGGAAGAAACCTCTCACGTCTTGAATAATATTTCAGCGAGTAAACAGATAAGTCGCGAAACCATTATCTGCCAAACCCGTGGACAGTGAAGGACACAGGGACTAACCGAAACCTTAAAGGAATTTGGTGCCGAAATTGAGACGATGGTAAGATTGGTCTATTCGAACGTTCCTGATGACTTCATGAACTCGATTTGCGTCAACAGCTTTATCGAAGGAGTCCGAGATGTAGACCTTCAGCTACATTCGAGACGGATCTCCTACGAAACATTGAAACTGAAAAGTCTAACCACAAAAAATCGAATAACAAAACAGCGAAAATACAAAATATCGAAATTATGAAAAATGTCGAATTCACGAAACATCGAATCATAGTTGGACTACAAATTAAGATGACAGATCACCCGAGGGCGTATCGCTTATCTTGAATTCCCAATATAATTCAATTAATGAAATAGCGAAACCATGAAACATCGGAAGAAAAAAAGACTGGGGCGCGAGATCATCCGAACCAGGACATCGCAGTTCGGAAAAATCGGATCCAGCTTCTTGTTGAACCCTCAGGTCTTCGAATTAAACGAGGAGACAAAATGAAGAAGACTTATTTTGGAAGGAGTCGTTGAGTAATCACTAGTAGAGGAAAGAACCACAAAAATGCAGATAGCACAAGGAGTTCTCGCATCGAATCATGTCACTGTCAAGAGGGCAAGAATACCCAGTTACAAATGAGGCAAGCTTTCGAGAGACATGACCTCTGGCCCAGACAGTAACGAATTGTAAGTGTTCCTTGTCTCAGGATTTAGACAGAAAAGGTTATGAGTCACTTGAATATATTGAAAGATCTTTGACTACCCCTAAGAACGACACGACTACCCGACGAGGCAAGACATCAGTACCGCTCAAAGGAAAATCCGTTCCTGAAAATCCCATGGGAATGAATCGAGAGAAGTGAAACTTGAATAACAAGAAAGCATAACCAATTAGCTGATGGTTAGTAGCTCCAATGGGATTCAATATGCCTTGCCTGAAGATGTCTTTTGGACGTCCTGAAACAACTGCACGGTGTTCGTGCCGGGGGACATTTTGGATTCGACCGAACTCTGGCACGGGTACGCGAGAGGTACTATCGGATCAATTGCTCTCAGGATGTAGAGGAGTGGTGCAAACTCTGTGACCTATGTGCTTCTAGAAAGGAGCTGTGGACAAACTCACAGGGAAATTGTAGCAGTATCCCAGCTGTTGTCCCTTTGAGGTAATTGCTGTGGACATTCTGGGACCGCTTTCTCTGACGATATCTGGAAACAAGTAGCTGATCATCGTGATGGAGAACTTATCAAAATGCCTCGAAGAAGTAGCCTTAATCAAGGGGTTGAGACGGTGGCGGAGCTCTTCTACATAATCTTAAGGTAATGATTGCCAGGTATGGAGTATGGAGGTAGGAGTGAATCAGTTCAGGATCGCAACTTAAGTCAGATGTGTGGCAAGAGATGATGACTCTTCTGAGAATCAATCATATTGTCTTGGAAAACAAACGAGATTGGGACAATTTGGTGCCTATTTTTTTGTTGGCGGATGAACTGAGGGTGATATCAAGGACTGCCCAGAAATTCGCCAGATCCAAGCTGTAACCAGTTATCAAATCAGATTCAGAGAGTCAGAAAAAAAGGCTCCTCACCTTGATTTCATTGACACTTGATCGGTCGAAAATTATTATAATGGTAGTATCTGGTCCATGAGGAACATCGTATTTTGTACCTTCTGCTGTACGTTCAATATAACTGCGGTTCCGCGTTCAGGTCGCTTCGGAAAAATATTATAAAACCAAAACCTGTGCCTATTCAATGAATGTTCATTCTATTATGAACAAATTTTTAATTGCTGCCCGTAGAATCGTAAAAAACTATCAGTCCCCTCTTGGGAGAGATAGTAGGTAATGTAGATTAATAATAATGAATGATTTATTTTCCAAGAACCATAAGGTAATTCGACCTGAATATGTGACTGAACATCAAAGTAAAAAATGAAACGAAATGAAAATAAGAGAATATCGTAGTCATAAAAAAAAAGAAAAAAATTCAATGGAACGAATATTGAATGAAAATCTGCATTGAATATTTCAGCAAGTAATTCTTCAAATCAATTTTAAATTTGACTTCACTATAAATATGGCGACGTAAGGGCAGGATCTCCATAAGAGTATTGTACTATCACAAAGTGATAAGCGCATATGTAGATATGTCCTCCTGTACAAACTCCAGGAACATTTATTTCCATCGTTGGACTACATCTGCGAATGCCTTGCTCTGAGAAAGTATTTCTAGGTGATACAGATACCAACCCAGGTTATTGTTGGCTAAGTATATCGACTCCCCGTGCTAACAATTGCACATGTAAAGGAGAGACCTGGTTAATTTTTAGCTCGCAAAAGTTTCTATTGATGAGGGTTGTCAATTTGGACTGATTTGTTATTGAATTCATCATTATTTGTAACATCCTCAAGCCAAAATACAGCCTTTTGAATTTGTCGTGAACAAATGTCAGAGTTGTTCGCGGCTATAGCGGACTCTGATAATATTAATCGTGGAAAACTATACCCTATACCACTTATTGATTTTTTTTCCTGACCGGTTATTCACACGAATATTGTTTTGTTCTGATCTTATAGTAAATAATAATAATAATAATAATATTTATTCGTAATTCATTCAATGCTACATAAGTACAAAATGTATATATACCCTTTTTTTAAATATTATTTTTAGGTAATAATGTTACAATTTTTTTTCAATAACAATTATGAAATCATAATAGGGTATGTTCAAATTATAAATAAGTTTCTATAAAGGAATATCATGAACAGTCAAACAGTTTCAAACTGATGGTATGACACTGATCATGAACTTTATATTGATTACATATTTCATTGAATATTTTTTTTTCAGAATTACAAAGAAACAACAAACAGAAAAATAAAACAAAATATAGAAACAAGGAAAGAATCCATCGAATTTTATTTTCTCATTTGGAGAAAATATTTTTTTATCTTGATTTTGAATTCATTGATATTTCTACAATCTTTTATATCTTCGGGTATTTCATTGAATTTTGAAAGTGCTTCATGAGTGAACCTTTTCCGTCCAATTACAGAGTTTGCGGAATCAAGGCGGAACAAGTTATGTTGTCTCGTAAGGTGATTATGAATTTCCGATTGATATAAAATTAGATTTCATTGTATTATTAATAATAAGATATGATACTTTCAGAGTATCCATTTCATAATGCTCATCCAAAGAAAATGTGTTGGTAATTGAATAAAGTTGATGTGTTGGAGTGTCAAATGGTAGACGATACAATACTTTCAGAGCTTTCCTGTATAGAGCGGAAATTTTATTGAAATTATTTTTAGAACAAGATCCCCATATATTAATTAAATATTTGATTCTACTGAGAATATGTGAATATAAAAATATATTTGCTATTTTGGGATTCAATTTGGGACATCTTCTTAGGTTACCAATGATGGAAGATATTTTTTTTATTAGATTTTCAATATGTATATCTCACTTCAATTTATCATCAATCCAAATGACAAGATATTTCTTCAAAGATGTTTGTTTGAATTGCTCATCTTTTATTTTTATTTTCAAGTTGATATTTTTTTTTTTTTGAAAAATCATATATTCAGTTTTCTTGGAATTAACAGAGAGGACATGGGAATAAAGCCATTTTTAATATTTTAGTAAGTCTTCGTTTATCGTTTTCTCTAGAATCGAACGGTTTTTATTTGCAAATAAAAGTACTGTATCATCCGCGTATATGGTATAATTACAAGATAAATTGATTTGGGACAGATTTTGTATATATAATAATTACAGATTCATTGCTTTCATATTTCAGGGCTCTATCAGCTAGTGTTGAATACTCACTTGAAAATAGTAAATGAAAATGCCTGCAAACTCATCAATAAAGTGGGAAAACTGCCAAAGGAACGACTCTGCAGACAAGACACAGGTCTTTCCGACTCTCAATTAACGCAATTTATGAGGATTTCCTCTGGTTTTTTCGATTCATTTGTGGACGTTGCATATGATAGTCACGGTGCGCCCACAACACATCTTACATTCGAAAACATATGGGAAAACGGAGGCCAGGCGTTAGTAGAACTTGCAGTTCAGCAACGAGAGGTGAACTACAGCTTACTGCTTGTACACAATCAGCTCAGCATGGTGCTAGAGTTGTTAACTATGTTTCCTATAAAGTGCTCGAAGCCTATCAACAATTTATTTGATCCAACAATAGTAAATGTATTTTTCGTCGATTTACAAAGTAAAGGAGATGTAGCTTTTGACAGGTAAAAATTCTCAGCTGGTGTTTGTCGAGGAGGAAAAATTTGTGATTTAATATGTATGATTACAGGAGCGATGCGAAACTGAACAGTATTAGAGAACAGTTTCTCACTACCATGATCTCTGCTAGCTTAGAAAGTATTACCGTGGACGATTCTGGAGCTGTTTATTGTTTGGACCATGTCAAATGCACTGATAAATGCATCGAGCTAGCTGAAATTTGGAAATTGGATTATGACTCACTGAAACGTTACCAGGTATCTAATATTTTGGAAGATGATTTGAAACACCGTCGATAACCATTTGTAAATTACTTATAAAAGTAACCGAACTGTTATGCTTGATAATTCCTGTGCAACCTAAATCCAAATTCTGAAAAAATAATGTTTCTAGAAGAAGCGACTTTATTAAGAAAACTTGACGATTTAGGTAAAGGGACATGATATATCATCTTTTTTCACCATCTTTCAATTTATCGAGTAATAAACAGGGGTTTCATTTGATAAAAATGAATTTTTGACCACTTTTATGCACAATGAGAATAATAGTAATTTTAGCACGCCCTGTATGATATGAAGTCGATTTCTTGGTGTTATTTGAATATTTCGAATTTGTCCAAACTATCATCAAAATATCAACTTTTCATGAATTGAGAGTACTGATGTACTTGAGTTCAATTGTGGCTATGTTTTGGACCATATTTAGCACAATTTATTTTTTATCTCGAAAACAGTTAGAGATAGGTATAGAACATCATTAACAAAAAAGTATTAAAATACTAGAGCGATTCCAAAAATGTATTAATATACGGGGTGTTCCATTTAAAAAAATTAAGTTGCTAGGACTTTTTGATGTTAGCGGCAACGCCGAAATGCTGGAAATATTTTAGATCGATAGAACAGGTAAGGAAATGTGAGAGGTAAAATTTTCAGAAAAATCATGCAGAGCGTTTTCCAGAAACGTCTAACCTACCATCGACTGTGAGTCACGCTGTATTTTTGTTTATATCGCGTCTTGTATGTCTTTCATATTTCCCTAGCTTCAAGTATTTCTTGTCCATACCCATATTTTGATATGTTATTTGTCATTTGAAGGAAATTAATTGAATTTGAAAAAAAGTCCTTCTTTTAATCAACAAAAGCGGTCTCAACTCTCACCTACATAGTAGGTTGAAGGGCTTATACTTATCAAAAACTACTTTCGCTAAAACCACGAATAGTATTCAATTATATCGGCATGTGCCAGTGTAGGACTTTTCACGTTAGCGCTCCGAGCAATAAAAAACTTCTCGACGTAGACACTAAGTTTACTTGAAGACTGGCGATATTGAAATCAACTTTAAACGGTTCTTTCGAACCAATTCCAACTTATAAGACAGTATGTTGATCGGCTAAGACTTATAATAACTTATAATAATAACAACTATTCCCTGGACAAATACAATGAAGGAGCTAGTGTAGGACCTACCTTGCATGTAGATATGATTTCTTTGATTGTGGATTGATTCCATTGCTTCGCTCTGTAGCACAGATGTTGAATGACACAATTAAACATTGTTTTAATGAATTTTATTTAACTGTAGGTTGTCCAATTATTTTCGAGGAGTTATGATGATGTGGCCGATGAGTTAGTCCGAACAATAACCCATAAAAGAGAATTAGGAAAAGAATTGATGGTAATAGTTGGAAAGAAGTTAGGTCAATTTTTGTCTTCGTCTCCGAATGTTAGGGATAATTTCACGGCATTGAGTCCGGCTGTATACAGATACGTGGTATCTTTGGTATGTATACATATATCTATATTATTATAATATATATTTGTATTATGTTGTGTGTGAAATTATGTGTTAACTCACATGTATGCTGTTATAAATCTTCGTTATTTGAGCTGATGAGTTTCTGAAACGATAACTTGTTCTGATATTCATATAGTACTAGGTGTAGTAAGGAAATCTGAGCCAACGTTACATTTTGACCTACCGGTATAAAAGTGGGCACGGTGACAGTGCAATACCATACCCAATAAATGCATAAAAGAGTTTCATAATGAAAACATTGATATCCTTCTCCATATCTGTTATGAAATCACTAGTTGTAATCGATTATCATCCTCGGATAAGTGAATGAACACCCAGTTACCAAATGTCAACAATTTTTCTATATATATATATATATATATATACATATATATATATATATATATATATATATATATATATATATATATATATATATATATATAATTAGTTTCATCAACTCACGACCCATAGCTTCCTCGTAAAAATTCAGTAATCGTTGAATGTTGAAACAACTGTTATTCTTCCATTACTCCGGTCAATTTAAAAATTCGAAGCTACATAAATTCCCATGAAGCTGGAAATCAGTAAGGTTGTTTAAAATATGATTAAATAAAATTTGAACGTTTCTTTTTCCATGTATGGAAAAAATTTTATTCAAGGTCATTAACAATCTCACTTATTTTCAGCTTAATGGGAATTCATGTACCTTCGCTCTCATTTTCAGGTCTAGATTGACCGGACTACATACTGCGTAACTAGTCAATGGCGTCATCAAAGTGGCTTCTGCTTGAGATGAATATTTCGAAAACTGCCGTTGAATATCTGTTATCCTAGAAAATTTCGAGTACATCGTATTCGTTACTCATTCGACTAAAGAAATATTTTTATTACCATCGGCTACTGTTAAAGACATTTCAAGCTGATAACTTACTTTGCAAGCAGATAACTACTCACTTTGATCAACAGGTATACCCATCTTCGATGCATCCAGTATAATTTGCGAAGCTCAAACTGCAGTTATCCCTCTAGCGCTTTACCTGAAACCACTAGTGTTGAATATGATATGGACGTTTCTCACCAAAATCGTATTCTTAGAAATAATTCAGACTTTTCAATTAAAAATATTTGAGAACGTGACGAGAATCTCCTGAAAACGTAACGAGATATATTCAAAAAGGCGAAGAGCTTTTCCTAATTCTTCAATCAGTTCTGAGAAATCAATCAGTAATATATTTCTCGTTCGACAAAAACTTTCAATTGCTATCATCACCATATAAGCTATGAATCAACAACAGTTTACCTTGTAGTGTCCGATCATGACAATATTTTGACCGAGAAAGCTGGGGCAAAAGTATCTTTTCCCCTATCAGAATTTTCGACTTTCTTGATATGTTCATTTAAAAATATCAATGTAAATATCAATGTGTTGAAAATCACACAAGAACTTGGGGGCATTGAATGCAAATTCTCATAATTATCCTTACAGAACCTTCATATACAAATAAATAGGCACCCTTTTTCTGTTTGTTATGTTCCTTACCGCAACAGTGACTTTTCAACTGCAAATATTCTATGTCAGGGTTGTTTTGATGAGAGTATGTTAGTCAAATGTTAATTCTGCCTCTATTAGTGGTATTGCAGGTATGAAAAGCCCATCAGGATAATATAATTTGGATTAGTTGCCTCTGACCGTGAAATCAAAGGTTGAGTGTATGTATTTGGGAATACGATCGAAAAAACCTTGTGATTGAATGGATTTATTGTAACAAAAATATATCCAGACATGTAGAAATTTCCGAAAGTGATGTTCCATTTATTTATCTTTGCAGGATAAAGAAAGGTGTTCTCCTTCGCCCTTAGAAAATATTACCCATCTCGCTACTATCGTTTTGGGATGTTTATCAGAGGAACAACGTGAATTCAAACTTGCTATGTCTATTTTAGATGCATGTGAGACTTTGAAAGCGATCCAGTCATGAAAAATCATATTCAAATAGGCTAGATAAATTGAAAAAAAAAGTTGTTACCAGTTGCATTTTTAGAGATTTTAATACCCATTTTAGGTTAGTTGGTTGGAATTTATGGCAAGTTCATTGATCAAACTTTCATATTCACCTGATTTTTGAGTTTCGATTTCTGAAACTTTACACAAAGAATCAATAGGAGCGTTCATACATGACCTTTCTATGCAAACATTTTGTGTTTGAACGCCTCGATCGATTGACATTGTGGTAACTCTCCAAGGATAAGAGAAAAATATAAAGTTGAAGTTTGATCTATGAACAAGCCATAGTTTATACAATTTGTCATGTGATCATTCATACAATAAAATTCTTATTCAGTATATAGTGTCTTCCTCCGAAAATTCTCCATCAAAATTGGTGTTGATGAAAATTATGATTTCGAAATAATGGAAAATAATTTCTTGAATTGGTAATTTTTCAATGTAATTTTGTTATCGAAGATTTTTTATCCGGTATTATCGAATTCTTAGTAAGAGGACCCCGCGCACCTTTTATGAAAAAATGGTTCTCCGTCGAAGTACTTGAATTTCTGAAATGTAAAATCTGTCAGTCTGATGAATTGTATCAATGGGCGTAACACAATCATATGATTTGTTGAGATACAGGGTGTTGGATAAGGAAAACATGTTCACTTTGATTACTCCATATCTCCCAGTTATGAATGTATTCTATTTTGATTTCATGAGATATTGTGAAATGAGCTAGGAGCAGGAATATAGTGCGATTCAGTATATTCACCTAATCATGACTTCTCCTGTGATATCCTGAGGATACATTCCTCATGTTCGGATATTCCTAAACAGTACTGCCCAGTTAATTCAGTCGTTCCGATTTTACTGACATTGACTGGCAATGCTTTCGCGCCAAATTTCAAGCACTCTGTTAAAGACTAAAAAGTTACAGAACCTACTGTTGCAGAAGTGGTCAGGTAGTCCCAGTATCTCTTCTCCAAAGTGAAATGAGTTAGGTAGTGTTAAAATTTCGAATAAACACTATCAACAGAGAACACATTTGAACTTGGTTGTCAGACGACTGAAAAATTATCATTCTCTCAAAAATGTTTCTAATCTTGTCAAGCATTATAATTACAGTCATGCAATTCTCCAATGATCTATTGGGTAAAGTGATTAAATCTGAGGGGACGTTAAAACTCAAGTTATTTTGAAAATTCACTTCTTCTATTTCTTTATTTAACGTCGGCCTATTTCCGCTACCAAGGCCAGTCACCGACGCCGGTGAGCACACTTTCCCCAACCGGGAATTTTGCCGAACCCTCTGGTATTCCAACCAGAGGTAGGGATCTTTAACGAGCCGAACATCCGTGGACTCGGGACCGACGGCTTTACGTCCCCTCCGAAGGACGGCATATCCTCAATATATCTTGTGCTCATTGATATATTGTCTGCGAGCTATGATATACTATTTCGCTGCAGCTGTACGGGCTTTCGACACGGTATTTCCCTGCATGGTCACCCATCCAAGTACTAACCGCGCTCGGCGTTGCTCAACTTCAGATATCGAATGACTGTCAGTCAACCTGAAGAGCTGGGCCATGTCCCGAAAATTCACTTGGATAAAAATGGAGAAATTACCATGGTGAGTATTTGCTCAGTTTTTTCGGGCGAAAGAGATTTTGCTCTGAATATATGTGAATAAAAATCAGTAGCAACTTTTGGTCGAAGTATATACTCAGATTATTTGGAGTCTAGTCCAACCCATGCTCACTTTCTGTCAGCTGAAAAAGTGTATAAGGAGGAAAAAAAAATGAGTGACAGTAAACAGCTTTTTAGTTTGAAACTAATAGTGTTGAATTTCTCACACAATATTTATTACCGGAAAGGTATGAGACTCGTGGCGGTGCTCTGTCACCTCTAAAGAAGATGGATAAGTTATGTTACTGATCCAGGCGTTCAAAGTGCCATTGCTGAGGTTTTGGATAGCATGGTAGGTGAGGCACCAAACTGGAAAAAGTTTCTATGTACCGTATAAAAAGTGAATTGGACAAAACTTTTGTGACGAACCCGCTTTAATCTACCACCGGTCATATGGGGTCTAGACTGCACTCACAGTTATGCAAGCATAAATTTCCAGGCCCCTTGTGACGCTGATGAGAATTTCACCCGCATGAGTATAGAGTGGCCAGGCAGCGTATAAGATGCATGATACATGAACAGATTAATTATAACTTACAAGAGTGATTACAAAAAGACTGTATGGGCAGTTGAAAAACCGATTTTCCGTTCTAGGGAACTGTGTGAGAGTTTCCTTATTAGACAAAGTCCCTAAGACCATCAAATGGCTGAACAAATGGACAATATTCTTTTTTCATGCGAATACATTCTCAAGTTTTTTCGGTAGTTGGAGAATTCACTCTGCAAAAAATACCTACTTTTATTCACTTCACCCATTAGAGCTTGAGCTATCTGATTTTTCTGAATCCGAAACGCTATCGCTGATCGATTTGATTCAGTTCAAAATAACAAAGGTTATGTCACAGCAGTCACCGCTGACAGTTGCTTCGACATATGTCCGATAACATGGCGACTCGTTCCACTATCATCAGCAGTTTGAGATTACTATCATCGCGATTACGGTACTAGAGCTGTAAAGTTATCAGGAGTTGGGATCCCCTTCATTGCATGGTCTGGACAAGGGCGCCGTTTCTTGAGGGCAAAGGGGGGGGGGGCGGGCGCCCCCCTGGATTTAAGATTTTTCAGTCCATACACCGCGTAAGACACGATATCGACTTGATTTTGCAATTTTTTCTAAACCACACTCGTAAGTATTGTTTGAAAGGATTTTCATTTCGATTAAATGTAATAATTTGATTTGAAAAATGTGCTCCTCACTAATATTGTTTGTAATGTGCCCCCCTAACATTTTTTGTAATGTTCCCCTTCCTAAAATTTTTTGTAATGTGCCCCTTGTTATGAACTCAAACCCGAGAGTAACCCATATCAATATTATTGTAGCGCGAAGTATTATGCTTTACTAGAGCGCGTGTATTTGCCATTTTGTGCGATTGCGAAACCGTGCGCATCGATGGGTCAACCGGAGGGCCGATTCCACTTACGCCTGTGTTGCGCCGAAAACAAAATCAAGTCAGTCTGGAAGCGAAGGTCAAGGGATAAGCATCGTCGTGCGTCGCCGCTAAAAAGACTCAAGTTTGTAGTGCTCGTGGGATGAATGTGTATTGCCCCACAAGAACCTTGTGAATATTACGATTTATATTGTGTCAACATCGAGTTCATGTATGAATATAGAACATTGAATAAAAGGTTAATTTTTTCATCATACAGTCCACTTGCCAATTAACATTTGGTCCTTCGAGCCGGATGAAGTAGGTGAGCCAGCCGGCCTTTTGTTCTGAACTTTGAGACATTGTGAAGTGAATCGTAAGGAAGGAACATTGGAGGAGAAATTCAATCCTGATACCAGGTGCGGCAAAATTAAAAGTGGGTGAGTCCCTTCAGCCTATATCACTCCTTTCTTCGATCGACTTTTTCTTGATTCACAGGGTTGCTTTAGAATTTATAAATTGAGATGGAGGATACTACTCGTAAACTAAAAATCGTCCGTGCTTCGTGCAAAGCTCAAAAAACTAATTTTGAGAAAAAGCTAGTTGAATACGAGGAGAGTGAAACTTTAAATGATGCTCAACTTTTTGAACTCACTGAAAGGGTTCAACGATTTGATGAGTTATATGCGAAATTTTTGGGGATTCAAGAACAAATTGAATTCAACGCGGATTCGTTAGACCCTGAGTTAGAAGAAATGATACAGTTTGGGGAATCTTTCTTGACATTGAAAGCAAGAGCACAGGTTTTATTGAATAAAAATAATAACTCTGACGAGGTTAATAGTGTTAGGAGCTCTGGGGTAAGATCAGGTCCGGGTTCAGGTTATGGTGGCGTATCGAGTGGAATTAAATTGCCGTTTATTCCGTTGCCTAAGCTTTCGGGAGACTATAAATCTTGGGTAGAGTTTAGAGATACATTTTTGAGTTTAATTCACGAGAACGATAATCTTGTACCAATTCAAAAGTTTCACTACTTGAGAGGGTGCTTGCAAGCATCCGCATCCGACGTTATAAAATCTTTAGATTTTTGTGCTGTGAATTACCATAATGCTTGGGAATCTTTGTGCGATAGATATAATAATGACCGCTTATTAGTGCACACGCACGTTAAGTCGTTGTTTGAAGTCGAACCCATGACTCGGGAGTCTGCAAGTAAAATTAGGGGCCTAATAGATGACGTATCAAAAGGGTTGAATGCTTTGAAAGCTTTGGGCCAGAAAACTGAACACTGGGGGGTTTCAACAGTTTACCTAGTTAGCAGTAAACTTGACAAGATAACAGAGCGTGAATGGGAAGAATATAAGAATAGCAGGGTAGACATTTTGAAATGGGATGATCTGAAAGAGTTTTTAAAATCGCGCGCTGATTTCCTGGAAACTATTGAAAGGAAAAATGTAAAGGATAATTTGCAAGTCCTACAGGCTCGCCAAGAAAAAGGTAAGAGTACCAAAAGTTTAGTTGCTAATCAAATTCAGTGTGCGTGTTGTAAAGCAATGCAGGATGCATTCAAATATAATTTAAATTGTTTAGTTTTACCGCAAATTACAGGATATTCTCCTAGTATTCAGATAGATATTAGTAAGTTGGATATTCCAAAAAATTTGGTGTTAGCCGATCCATTATTTTATAAACCAGCTAAAATAGATTTATTGATTGGTGGTGAGTTGTTTTATAATTTTATGTGTATCGGTCAGATAAATTTGGGGAATAGTTCTAAAGGTCCTATTCTGCAAAAAACTAGATTCGGATGGGTGGTATGTGGATCAATCGAGGTTAATAGTTTTTTATCAACCGCCTGTAATTTAGGTATGAATGATAGCAATTCGAAATATCCTGATTTTGATTTACGCCGGTTTTGGGAAATCGAAGAAGATCATAACAAAGCAAAGTTGTGGTCGAAAGAGGAGTTTGAATGCGAGGAATACTTTCAAAAAACCTTCCGTAGAGATCAGAGGGGTAGGTTTATTGTATCCATGCCTTTGAAGGAACCTATGAGTAGCTTAGGGAAATCTAAGCAAAAGGCTTGAAATAGGTTTTTGAGCTTGGAGAAGAAATTAGAGAAACATGTTGAATTTGAAAAAATGTATGTTGAGTTCATGGAAGAGTATGAGGAATTGGGATTGAGTGAGGTCAAAGATATAAATGATAGGGATGTTGCTTATTATATGCCACACCATGGAGTGCTGAAGGAGGATAGCATTACAACAAAGTTGAGGGTAGTTTTTTTGATTGTAGTATCGCTACATCATCAGGCAAATCACTGAATCAGTTGCAAATGGTTGGACCAGTTCTGCAACCTTACTTATTTTGGACCAGTTCTGCAACCTGACTTATTAAGTATTCTGTTCAGATTCCGTGAGTATCGCTACGTCATTTCAGCAGATATTAGTTTAGTGTAGTTTAGTTTATTACGGGCAAGCCCACTTAAAAAAAATTATTACAAGATATACATTATGTGAGTAATACAACAACAGACATATCATAGATGGTATAGATAATGTTGAAGACATTAAAAAGATCAACGGAAAGTAAAAATACAGTACAGTCAGTGTAAAAGTGGAAGATGAAATGACAAGATGCATGGTCACTGACACAGTTGATTTTCAAACTTATGAAGAGGCGTTGAGAAGATGTCAATATCGAGGGAATTTGCCGCTCTAAGGGATCTTGGGATGTAGCTGTAATAAGCAGTGTTGGTACGATGGTAGGGAATATGAAAAGTAGCTATCTGTCTAGTGCGGCGAGTGGGGACTTCTAAACTGATTTGAGAAAGTAGATCAGGACAGTCATAATCACCATTTAATATCTTGTAAAGAGTCAATAGATCTCGCTGATTACGTCTATTCTCCAAAGATGGAATATTGAGATAACTCTCAATTGAGGCATATTCACCAAAGAAGTTAGATTTGAAAGAAACATATCTAAGAAAGCTTTTTTGAACACGATCAATCTTGGAAATCTGGGTTACATAATGTGGTGACCAGACAGAGGAACAATAATCGAGGTGAGTTCTAACAAGTGTGCAATATAGGATTTTGATGGCACTCAGACTAGTGAAGTCACGAGTTGTCCTTTTAATAAAACCCAACATTTTGGTAGACCTGTTGACAATGGAGGTTATGTGGTGAGTAAAGGTTAGGGATTCGTCAAGAATTACTCCAAGGTCCGTGACACGGTCGAGAGCATCCAGGGGTTGTCCATTGATGGTATAATCGAAAATGACAGGCTGATGGGATCGAGTGAAACGTATGATATGACATTTGTTTATGTTTAGGCCCATACCGTTTGTTAGGCACCAAGTAGCAAGACTGCAGATATCGCTCTGTAACTCAGCGGCGTCATCAACACAGTTCACAATACGAAAGAGCTTTAGGTCGTCAGCGAATAGTAGGGCATTACTGTAATGGAAGCATGAAGTGATGTCATTAATGAACAAGTTGAAAAGTAAGGGGCCCAGATGTGAGCCTTGGGGCACGCCCGAGGTTGCAGGAAATTCAAAAGAATAATGGTGCTTGAATCTCACTATTTGATATCTGCCTGTCAGATAATCGACAATCCACTTCAGAATGGCTCCTCCGAAACCATACCTACTGAGTTTGTGGGTTAGAAGCCCATGATTAACCCTGTCGAAAGCCTTGGAGAAATCGGTATAGATGGAGTCGACCTGACTACCCCTATCAAGAGCTTTAGACTGAATATTGGTATAGGTGATCAAATTAAGTTCAGACGACCTTCCGGATGAAAAACCAAACTGATTGGAGATCAGTAGCCCTGAGCAGTCAAAAGTCATATAATCTGTAATGATGCTCTCGAACAATTTAGGGATTGTACTAAGAATTGAGATCGGACGATGGTTACTAATGTCAGATTTATTACCCGACTTATATATGGGTGTTAAGTAGGAAAGCTTCCAGTAGTCTGGAAATATCCCAGTATCCAGGGATTTGTTGAAGATGTGAAATAGTGGTCTAGACAATATATAATTGCAATTTTTGAGAAGAATGGGGGGAATAGCATCGGGCCCCGGACCCTTTCTAACATCGAGATTGCTTAGCTTCTCAAATATGGTGGAGATACGAATGTGGTAAGAGCAAATGTTAAGTTGAGCGTCGATGTTACAATCATTGCGGTTTAGGATTTGATCGGTATATACTGAGGAAAAGTGGCGTGCAAACAGATTAGCGACTTCAGTGCCGGAAGAGGCAACAGAATCGCCAAGAAACATTTTATCAGGCGAAGTAGAGCCTGACCTAGCGCCGTTTACAAAATCCCAGAAGGCCTTGATGTTATCCCCGATATTGACCTCAACACCATTGATGTAATTCGAATAACATTCTCTAGACAGAGTCTTACAACGAGCTCTAAGCTCTCTAAATACTGAGTAACTTTCATGAGTTCTAGTTGTTTTATAAATGTGATGTGCGATCCTCTTCTCATGTGTCAAATGCCTAAGCTGTGGGCTGAACTAAAAGGGAAACGAACGATTGGTGATCCTCTTGAGTGGAATGAATACCTCGATAAATGAGTACAGGGTATCGTAAAAGCTATGAAGCATTCCGAATAGGTCCTTATCTAGGAGAAGGGCGTCCCAGTCGACAGCACCGAGATACTGGCATATAACAGCTCGTAATCAGCGTTTCGGAAGTCATATGAGTGTTCAGCAGCCTGAGACTTATGAAATTCTGTTCCCACTTGCAATATTGTTTCAATGGCTGGGTGGTGAGCATCAGGTGGCAACAACACATCTGCAGATTCGTGTACAGTGAGTTCGGTGGGGGTTAATACGAGATCCAGAATAATCCCCCGGTTATTTCGTATATTGTTTGACTGGAATAAATTGTGGAGTGCACATAGATTGGAATCAACTTCGATGGCCTCGGCTTCAGCTGGTGATGAGCCAATGGTTGGAGAACCGAGGGAACAGTAATCTTCAACTTGCCCAATGATGTTAGGAAGATTGTAATCGCCAAAGATGTAAACTCTAGTATTAGGATTCTGTACATTTAGGGATTCCACCAGGTCATAGTGTGTACGGTACTGGTTTACATTTGACTTCGGTGGGAAGTAGACGGAACCAAGTATGAATGTCATAGGCACATGTGGAGATGCTCGTATGAAGTTGAGAGAGTTTGGTTCGTAGTCCTCTGACATTCTGGTAGTATACTGTAAGATTGCCCAAGTCAAAGTTCTTTATTAGTTTTTTTTGGAGACAGTAGGTGCATTATTGACGTTTTTAATATATAGATTTTGCTCGCCATTATTCTGACGCCTCGATAGCTCAGCCCTAACAGCGTCGAGCTTGTTTCTCTGTTGGGGGGTTAGGTCAGGGTGAATAAAGATCTTATTTTCCTGACCGGCTTTCAATTTATTCCTAAGCATCATATGGACGTCATGAGGGTTTGCTAAAACAACCTTTAGAGGCCGGTTACCATTTTTGTTCCTCTTACCAAACCGGAAAGTGCTACTGACAGTTACTCCTGATCGATCGCCAACTGCTTTACTAATAATGGCAGAGACACGATCCATGTCATTCTCTGCTTGATGAGACTCAGACATATTGAAAAACAAAAGATTGTTAGCTCTCTTTTGGCGCTCGTGTAGTTCATTGATGACTTCATCAGAGTCAGCTTCCCTCTTAACGGATTTAAGTTTGGTAATCTCTTCTTTCAGTTGGTCCACTTCAGACTTAAGATTCTCGATCTGCCTTAGTAAGCTAGGTGCACTCTTGAAAGCAACCCGACAGTCTTTGCAGAAATAAACTAATGTTCTTTTCTGAACGACAACCGCTCGCAACTCCGAAGCACATAATCCTGTGCAGACCTCAGTTTGATGCATGGTGGCATGACAGCTATCACATGAGATTGACTTGTCGCCCAATGGTTTATCGCAAGTATCACATGAACTTGCCATTTGAGTTTGTGTTTTGTTACCACAGTTACTGGACTAAGATACCAAAGATTCTATACCAAATTCACTGGACTATAATTGAATGTAAAACACAGAGACTTTTTATGGATGGCACTATTTCTTGTGGTGTATCCAAAGTTTTTGCCATGGATTAAACAGGAAAACGATGCAATTGCACGTGAGAGATTGTTATGAAGGAGATGAAAAAGTGAGGACCTTTCACTGGATGTCAGAGAGTTTCACAAAAGCTTTCAGTAGTCCAAAGAACGAATTTTATAAAGTATGTCAAACACTCAAAAACACTCAAAAAACACGACACCGAACTGAACTGTGGTATCTCACATTCTCTTTTGCAAAAATGTATAGAGCTGTCCTCCTAGAACCCGAGCAGCGTCCACTGCAAAGGATTTTTTGGCGCAAATCGCCAACAGAAACTGTTAAAATTTATGACTTACATACTGTCACCTATGGTCAAGCTGCTGCCAGCTTTCTAGCAGCAAAGGATTTTTTGGCGCAAATCGCCAACAGAAACTGTTAAAATTTATGACTTACATACTGTCACCTATGGTCAAGCTGCTGCCAGCTTTCTAGCAGTTAGATGTTTAATGCAGTTGGCTCAAGATTGTAAGTCTGAGTGGCCCGATATTTTCAAAATTATTGAGAATTCCTTTTATGTAGATGATTTTTTGTGTTCGGTGGATTCCATCGAGCAGGGACAGTACATATGTCAGAAGGTCTCCGAGGCTCTTAGTAGTGGTTGTTTTAATTTGAGAAAATGGCTGTCTAATGAGACTAAAATTCTGAACTCAGTTCGCGAAGAGGGCGAGCGCTTTAATATTCTCGAATTTGGTCAAGATGAAAATACCAAAACATTGGGTTTGACATGGTCCTGTACCTCTGATGTTTTGATGTATAAAATTGGTTCTTATCAGTGCCTAGATAAAATAACTAAACGAAAAGTTTTGAGTGAAATAGCCTCAATTTTTGATCCGATGTGTCTACTTGCGCCCTGTATAGTAATAGCTAAAATTTTACTTCGAAAGCTATGGCTCGAGAAAATAGATTGGGACGAAATATTGCCAGCGGAGGCGTGCAAAGCCTGGGTTAAATTTCGAAAGGAATTACCATGTATTAATGAACTTCGAATTTCGCGTCACGTGACATGTAAAAATCCTATTTTTATAGAATTACATGGTTTTTCAGACGCAAGTGATAGTGCTTATGGTGGGTGCGTCTATTTGAGGTCAATTGATATTCAGAATAAAGTTATAGTTCGTCTTCTCTGTGCCAAATCAAGGGTTAGTCCGATAAAACCTCTCACAACTCCGCGATTGGAAGTTTGTGGAGCTCTTATTCTTGCACAATTAGTTGATGAGGTTATGTTATCCTTAAACTTGAATATTAGTAGATGTATTTTGTGGTCCGACTCCACCATTGTTTTGGGATGGCTTAAAACCCCTGCGCATTCGCTGAAAACCTTTGTGTGTAGTAGAGTGTCTGAAATTCAAACCTTGACTGAAAATTATGAGTGGAGACATATTCCCACTAAAAGCAACCCTGCTGACCTCCTGTCAAGGGGAGTTTTTCCTCATGATATTGTAAATTTGGATTTATGGTGGTATGGTCCATCATTCTTGACTCAACCAGAAGAAAATTGGCCTAAGATTTCCCATAAGGCGGAGGAATTGCCTGAGTTGCGTCCGAATAAAAAGCTGTTCAACCTGCTTTCAACTGAAACTAATGATTTGATTTTTAATCGATTCTCAGATTACTTGAAATTGATTAAAGTTTGTGCCTTCGTATTGGGGTTTTTTCAAAATTTACGTTTGAAGGCTATTGGTCAAGCGGTTAAAATTAAAACTGGTCTGATTACGTCTCAAGAACTAGAACATAGCACCCTTAAATTCTTTTCGAATATGATTTATTGGCTAATAAAAAGCCACTGCATCTGAAAAGTAGCCTGCTTAGCTTGAATCCATTTATGGACGAGCAGGGAGTTATGCGAGTTGGAGGTCGTTTGAGAAACTCAAAATATGACTTTGATAAAAAACATCCCATGATGATTTCATCTAAACATCCTTTGGCAAAGCTTATTTTTGAATACGAACATAGACGTTTATTTCACGCCGGGCCGCAATTATTACTAGCCTCAATTAGAGAGAAGTTTTGGCCAATTGCTGGTAAAAATTTAGCTAAGTCTACCGTGAGAAATTGTGTAAGGTGTTTTAGATTTAATCCACATGAAATCAAGCCGATAATGGGAGATTTGCCCTCTAGCAGGCTAATGCCTGGTAATGTTTTCGATATAGCTGGGGTCGATTATATGGGGCCATTTTATTATAAAGATAGACGAGGAAGGGAAGCGAAGTTGTTGAAATGTTATGTTAGCATTTTCGTTTGTTTTATGTCAAAGGCCGTCCACCTTGAAGTAGTCACCGATCTGACTACTGGAGCCTTTATTCTTGCTTTAAGGAGGTTTGTAGCCTGAAGGGGAAAACCTAGCCTTATAGCGATAATGGATCCAATTTCGTTGGAGCTAACCGAGAGCTGAACGAACTTGGTAAATACCTTTTGGATAATCAAAATAATTTAACGCAATCTTATATGAATGAATTTGTTGAGTGGCATTTTATTCCAGTTCATACGCCTCATTTCGGTGGGCTTTGGGAAGCGGGAGTAAAATCGGTTAAGCATCATTTGAAGAGAGTAGCAGGTAATGCACATTTCACATTTGAAGAGTTAACAACTTTGTTGGTCCAGATTGAGTCGATCTTGAATTCCCGTCCTCTTACTCCTCTCTCAACCGATCCCAATGACTACGAACCGTTAACTCCTGCCCATCTTTTAATTGGGAAGAGCATCATAGGCATACCAGATCCCGATGTCACACATGTTCCCGAAAATAGACTTTCCGCCTACCAACGCATTCAACAAATCAAGCAAAATTTCTGGAAGCGCTGGAACAAGGAATATGTCAGCGAATTGCAGCAGAGAGTCAAGGGGAAGCAGACTCAGTCTGATGTTAAGTTGGGTAGTTTAGTCGTCATCAAGGAGGACAACGTCCCGCCCATGAACTGGAAGATGGGCCGAATCCTATCTGTGCTAGCCGGCAAAGACGAAGTGAATCGTGTTGCCGATATAAAAACTGTTAATGGAGTGGTGAGGCGTGCTTTTGAGTGGTACTTGAAGCTGGACAAAGTTAAAGCGCTTCAATGCGTGGGGGCATGTTATGAACTCAAACCCGAGAGTAACCCATATTAATATTATTGTAGCGCGAACTATTATGCTTTACTAGAGCGCGTGTATTTGCCATTTTGTGCGATTGCGAAACCGTGCGCATCGATGGGTCAACCGGAGGGCCGATTCCACTTACGCCTGTGTTGCAGTCTGGAAGCGAAGGTCAAGGGTTAAGCATCGTCGTGCGTCGCCGCTAAAAAGACTCAAATTTTGTAGTGCTCGTGGGATGAATGTGCAATTGCCCCACAAGAACCTTGTGAATATTACGATTTATATTGTGTCAACATCGAGTTCATGTACGAATATAGAACATTGAATAAAAGGTTAATTTTTTCATCATACAGTCCACTTGCCAATTAACACCCCTCCCTAACATTTTTTGCAACGGCGCCCATGGGTCTGAGACGTAGGAGTTGTGTAACCCTCTTTATATGATCCTGTTTGTCGC
The DNA here is from genome assembly GCA_032362365.1 of Zygogramma bicolorata. Lineage (NCBI taxonomy): Eukaryota > Metazoa > Arthropoda > Insecta > Coleoptera > Chrysomelidae > Zygogramma > Zygogramma bicolorata. The sequence goes on along the minus strand of JAVJAQ010001076.1, from coordinate 921,978 downwards.
CCTGGTCCAGGTTCTTCTCGGGCGCCACCTTCTGTTTAGAGTGGGAAGGACACAGCTCAGGGCAGCGTCAGTGGAGTAAAATCATTTAAGATGTCGAAAGATGTCGAATATATAAATTTTTCTGTCTCCACCTGTAAATATGGTGATTTCTTTATTGTTTTATGAACGGATAAGTAGGTGATTCTAGTCAACTGAATTGATATGATTTCATATCCACACAAGGTAGGATATGAATTCCACCAATCACAGAGAATGAAATACTTGGTTACCAGGGACAACCTTGTAGAAACGTCACAACTTTGATCTGTCTAACTAGAATGTCCTACTAACACGAAATCCAAGTTGTTTCATTTAAGCATAAATAAATGTACTTATATCTAAAATATTTCCTAGTTTATTGAGTTCAGTTTGGGATGTCACAATTGATGTTTCTTTGTGGAATTGACGGAATTATATCTTCCGTTCACACCAATAATTTTAACTGAAATTATACGGTCCCAGTGTGGTTACCGCGTTAGCCCTCGAAGACGATAGTCGTAGGTTCGAGTCTCACCAAAACCTACTTTAATTTAATTTGTATCGTTCAATATTGAATTCAATTGAGTTTCTTTCCTTCGAGTTTTTCATAAATATCGAAGGAATACTCTATATCTGAAATTGATTATCCATATGATACTCTTGTTGTTCAAACTACTATTATAGTTCACGTCCTGGTAATCAGCTGCTAGGTTTGGGGGTTATTGATAACCCATAAGGAAATTCCAAAAATTGCACAATTCATCATCAACTCGAACAACAATAGGTCCAGCAATCAAGCAATAAGACGGAAACGAAAGCGAACGATCAAAGCGGACAATGCGGTCAGTAAGCAAGCAGTATATTACAGAGTTAGGCAGGAAAACAAGCAAGCTCTATGGTATCGGTCAAAGCTCTATCTACGGTTGTACGACTCTCAACCAATTAAATGACTTACGTTGCGATATATCTTGTCAGCTTAGTTTCGATTATTCAAACAAAGGTGACGTGGACATTGAATACAACAGTAGCGGGTATATGCTTTCCACATCTGAGTTTTTCACCACCGAATGTGGAAAGCCTTCCTCTAGGTATCTCGTTTCCAGCACCTGGGTGTAACACCACCTTGTACTGAAAACCATATCCCCCGACGTAACAAGGGGGATGGAATTCAGCATGTGAATGAAGCTTGAGTACAAGCTTCCCTACAGCTGAGTTTCACACCAACGAATGTGGAAAACGTTCGCTTCCAGCACCTGGGTGTAACACCACCGTGCACTCAAAACTAGAATATCTGACAAAGCTGGCTGGACTGTTCTGCTGCTCGATATGAACTGAAATCTTCACTTCGCGCGTTCTCTTCACCCTACTCTACTTGTGCAGCCGAGTGTCGCGTCGTTGCTGTTGTATCGTGGCGAGAACGAGAGTCGCATATGTGTTTGAACTGAACAAATCGAAGATGTTATTTTTTATCATTATTATTCCTTTTGCCCAATTCAAGTGAATATGAAGAAATGTAACCTCGTTACAGTTGAAACCTTTTTGTTCAAGGCAGCAAGGCGCGCTGCTGATGAACTTGGTATAGTTTTCGAAAACGAGGGGGACCCTCACGAAAATAACTCGCGTCGAAGCTGCAGGGAATGCTCATTTGCTACAGCTGCATACTGACGAACCCATGCATGGAGTATTTTTAAAGAACATCGAAGGCCATTGCTTTGTCTATCAAGCAGACATTTACCTTCCTCGGGTCAGGTGAGCTAAAGTCGGAGACTGAAGGGTTTATCATGGCGTGCCAAGACGGTGTCTTCAACACCTTTGTCTAACGGAGCCGTGTGATGGGTATAGAGGTCCCTGATACTAGGCTTGGCCTGCCGACAGACATCAGGAATTTTGACGCATTTGGGTACTGTCATCTTGTGCGGTTCGGTTGAGGTCTCGGCCTATATCCATCGCCATAACACGGTTTTACGAGTGCTCAACTATTTTTTTCGGCACACGTATGAAAGAGACACGGCTACTACCTTATGCTCCAGGGGATATTAAGTCCGTTGTGGAAAATGAAAGGAGCTGAATATTTAGAGTTTCTTATTCCCTACTCACAGGCAGATATAAGCCAATAAGCGTGATATAGTCCTTTTCGACCAGCCGAAACGATTGTCGTCCAAAAAGAGGAGGAAAAAAACGATCAGAATATAACCCGCAGGCTTCTGTTACATACTGTATATGTTTGGATTCTGTGAATATTAGTATTTATTCTTTATGAGAAATCGATGTTTAAGTTGAAAGCTCCACTAGAAATACAAGACTAAAAGTTCTTAGGTCACGACCGAAAGCTGATACTACCCAGATGTAAGGGTTCCATAAAACCATATTATAATGAAGCAGGGTTAAATAGAATTGACCTTTTTCGAAGTGCTGAACTGAAAGCAGTAAACGTTGGATCGGATGAGTTCTATTACGTTAACTCGAAACGAAACGTTGGATTGGATGAGTTCTGTTACGTTAACTCGAAACGAAACTGTACTATGAACGCCGTTTGGTAATAATTAATTTTCTCAGACAGAAAAGGGATCGCGGAAACGGATAATTAGAACATGGAAGCTGAAGGGTTGAGTTTTTCGCGTAATATTTTTCAAGTATTCGCTTTACAAAGGCTTCTGGAAAAGTATCGTGAGCAAAAATATAGTTTCGTCATCTTCTGGTGAGTTCGGTGGGAATGAAGAATAGATTCGGTAAGCCGGTAATTTTTAGTAAACATGCGGTTTGGCTGGCGCGTTGGGCAGTTTAAACAGAGTAAATTGGGTTGTGATGACTGGATTCGTTTCGTGTTATAGTCGAAATATATAGAGCCAAATTTCATTTCATTTTGAAAAATTTTAAATGGGGTGATTACAGTAGTTGATCGATATTTTCGGGCATTCTTTTTTCCGTGACAAGGAAGAAAAAGCGGATGGAGTAGAAAGAAGAATCTGGGTAGGTGACCATCGAATTTGAAGTTAGTAACAGTAGGGGTAAATATTGATATTTCCAATGGTTACGAGCTTATTGTCAATCCTTCAAAAGGATTGCATACTTTGTGTTGCGTCTTTATCGGTCATTTATTATAATTTACTATTATTATTATCATTAGTGTTGGCATGGAGCGACTCTTAAGGGCGCATGTCCAACATCCGATGTAGCACACTCTTCTCTAGCACGAAATATAGTAGACAAATCGCATCCAAAGTGTTCAACCCGTAAAATTAATATTATATCCTTACTCGTGCTACATTTTCAACTTCGTACAATCAAAACACTCTGTGTCGTCGAAGACTGTTTGATCAAGTTACCTAACTTTCGTTTGTTGTGCAATCCATCGAGGTGAAAGAAAGAAGACTCCGAGAAAGGGCCCTTTCAGAAGCCAGGAGGTGTGCAAGAAAGAAGGTAAGTCGCTTTATGCCACAAAAAGTAATACAGTCCACTCTTGTTAAAATATTCATTATTTTTCGAGTATTCGAAGACGCGACATTGGTCCATCGAACCGAGATTAGTTTGAAAATATATTTTTTATCATTACAGTTTTTTGTTTTGATAACGCTCCACAGTAAAAATCATTCAGTCAGTCAGGCGCAAAGGAGAGTTGAGAGATCGTAGTGGGGATATCGCAGAATATACCCGTCAGGTGGTCAGTTGTTTACTTATCGCGAACCGAGTCGCGAACAAAAAAACAAAAAAAAGCACTTGTTTTTCTTCCCATTTATCGCATTCGCTTTCGTTCACAATTTGTATTTGCAGAGAATTCAATAATGGCAGATAAATTGAAAAGATACAAGGCTATGAGGGCTAGCGCACTTAACGAAATTTCTTCCTTACTAGGAATCGCAAAGTCGGCACAGACTAATAAAGCTCAACATACTTTATTTAAAATCAGATATGCTGAGATAGAAACTCTCAGAGATGAATTCATGAAACATCATAATAATATTTTGGTTAGTCTATCTAGCGATTCAAATTTCGATCTGGATCAGGAAAATACTTCAAAAGAAACCTTTCTTGAATCGTATTATGATATTCGCGCAATATACGCAGATTTATGTGAAAATAGTTTGCAATTAAATCAGACAGTTAATAATACTAACGACAATTCGCGCGTAAGGTTACCTAAAATTGAACTTAGGACATTTTCTGGTGATTACAAAGAATTTCCATTATTTATTGACCTATTCAACAATACGGTTCATAATAACGGAGCTCTGAACGATTCCGAAAAAATCAATTATTTAGTTTCAAGTTTGGACGGACCTCCGTTATCATTAGTAAAAATGCATCCTTTAGAAGGACACAGTTATGCAACAGTTTATGCAAGTCTTGTGAAGAAATATTCTAATGAAAGATTCAGAGCTACGGCTCATTGGAATGAGTTAGAAAAGTGTCCAGAAGCTGATTGTGAAAATCCAATTTCGTTTCGGCATCTGTTGGATGTTTTTTCAGAAAATTTATCCGAGTTGAGGAAGATTGGTCTTCCCGTTGATGACTGGAGTTTTATTTTGGTTCAAATGTTGAGTAAGCGTGTCAATCCAGAAATGATGAGAGATTTTGAGAGAATTCATTGTTCTACCGCTATTCCAAAATATACGGATTTATATAGTTTTTTAGATAATCAATGTACCGCCATTGAAGCTTCGGCATTTTCATGCACTTCAAAATCTCAGAAAAATCCAGATGTCTGTATTAAGTCAAATATGAATTTCCGCCCGAGAGTTAAAAATAGTTTTTCAAAAAATGCTTCATTTTTTGCTAAAACGGAAAAACGCAATGTAAATCATCAGTGTCCACTCTGTCAAAGTAAACATTTACTATATTCTTGTCCTAAATTTCTTGAGAAAACTGTCACAGATCGCTACAATCTTTGTAAATCGTTACATCGATGTTTAAATTGTCTAAGCAATATGCATGATGTTCGGGCCTGTAAGTCAAATATCTGTTGTCGGTGGTGTAATAAACGACATCATTCTTTATTATGTTTGATGGAAAAATCAACTTCATCAACGCCGCAAAATCAAACATCTGCATCTACTTCTAACGTTGTCAATACGCCTGCTCCTCAAGAAGTTGCTTCTGTTAACTGTGGGTGCGGATTTACGAAACGCAATTCAATGGTACTGTTAGCAACAGCTCGCGTGGAAGTCTTAAATTACCGCGGAAATTATCACCATTTTCGTGCTTTATTGGACCCAGGCAGTCAAAGTACATTCATTACTCAGAAAGCTTTTAATATTTTAGGTTTACAAAAATATCATTTGTCTTTGGCTGTGCAAGGGTTAGGTGAAACTAAAACTGTTACGAGCTCAGGTGGGGTCACACTGTGTATCAAACCCTATGGAAAAAGTTCACCTACATTTACTATTGAGGCTGTTATTTTACCAAAAATATGTGAAAAACTCCCCTCCACAAATATTTCTATTGAAAAATGGCCACATATCTCCAATATACAGTTGGCAGATCCTCATTTTAATTGTCCAGGTCAAATCGATATTCTTTTGGGCGCAGATATATTCCCAAAAATTTTGTTAGGAAATCATTTGAGTGGTAATTCTGGTGAACCGAACGCTTTGGAAACAGTATTTGGTTATGTTGTGATGGGTCAGCTCAACACTAACGCTTCACTTTCTTTAAATTCATTTTTTTGTACAATAGATGATATATCTCTAGAAAACAATATTAAAAAATTTTGGCAGCTTGAATCAGTTCCTAATGTAACCTGTTTATCATTAGAAGATCAGATTGCTGAAGATTTATATAGAAAATTTACAACAAGGGATGTGTCTGGGCGTTTCAGTGTTTCGTTACCTTTCCGAGACTCGCCTCCTGTATTTTCACGAAGTAGATGTCTTGCAATCAGGAGTTTTCTAGCACTTGAAAAACGTTTACAAAAACAGCCCGATGTTTATAAAGATTATTGTTCCTTCATGAGAGAATACTTAGACCTGAATCATATGGAACTAATTTCAGAAAGTATAGAATTAATGAAAAGTTATTATATACCGCACCACTGCGTACTTAAACCTCAAAGTTCAACAACAAAGTTGAGAGTAGTATTCAACGCGTCCGCCCATGGTCCAAATGAATTATCACTCAATGATCATTTATTAACTGGTCCCAAATTACAACGTGATATTGTCACAATTCTTTTGAATTTTCGCATTCATAAATATACCCTCTGTGCAGACGTGCAGAAAATGTACAGGATGATTATGATTAATCCTGAGCATCAGGATTATCAACGCATTATATGGCGTTTCTCGCCATCTGAACCTCTTCAGGATTATAGACTTCGCACCCTTACTTATGGAATTTCAGCCTCTCCGTATCTTGCATTGAAAACTATTCAGCAGTTAGTGGCTGAAGATGGTGCAAATTTTCCGCTTGCATCCGCTTCTTTGTTGTCCGATTGTTATATCGATGATATTGTAACAGGTCATGCTACGTTTGAAGGTGCATTACGTCTTCAAAACGAGTTGATAACGTTATTAAAGAAAGGAGGCTTTGAGCTTCGTAAGTGGTCGAGCAATGAGCCCTCCCTTGTTTCGCATTTACCTGACTCATATTTATGCCAATCTCCAATTTCTTTTGATAATGACCAAGACAACTCTCAGAAAATTTTAGGATTACACTGGAACTGTTCTAAAGACACCTTTTCATTTTCAGTTGAGGTATTGAATCGACCTTGCACAAAGCGAAATTTATTGTCCGAACTTGCTCGTGTATTCGATCCCTTAGGACTTCTTGCTCCTATAACGTTTTCAACTAAATATCTCATTCAACAATTATGGATTTCCGGTTCAGACTGGGATGAAACTCCCAATGAGCAAATTATTCACTATTGGTCACGCTATAAAAGGGAATTGAATTCACTTTCAGGTATTCAGTTGCCTCGCCGAGTATTAGAAAATATCAATTTAGAGTGTGAACTCCATGGTTTTTGTGACGCGTCCGAAAAAGGTTATGCTGCTGTCATTTATTTTCGCGAAATAACAAATCAGAAGTCCAATTTATACTTTATCTGTGCGAAATCCAAGATTGCCCCGCTCAAGCGCATATCGATCCCCTGTTTGGAGTTGTGTGCTGCTGTACTCCTTTCTACTTTAATAGCATTTGTACTTAGTGTCTATCAAGGCAAAATCAAGTTCACTTCAATTTGGGCATGGACAGATTCAGAAATTACTCCACACAGATGGAAAACCTTTGTGAGCAATAGAGTTACCTATATTCAGGAAAAAGTGTCTCCGGAATTATGGCATCATGTTGATTCGAACGAGAATCCTGCTGATATCGCTTCTAGGGGCCTTTTTCCCTCTGAATTGATAAATCATAGTATATGGTTTCAAGGTCCTACTTTTTTGCGAAATTGTCTGAGTAAGTGGCACAAGTCAGATTTCAAGAGGTATACCACGCATGAGGAGGAACGCAAGCTTAGTTTAATATCACTTAATCGCTCACACTGCTTGAGCGAACTATTAAAGGATATCTCATCATTCAGAAAATTACAACGAATTTTATCATATTGTCAGCGATTTATTTTCAATTCGAAAAATCCGAGAAACAAGTTGTCTGGTTCACTCTCTTCTAATGAACTTCAAAACGCAACGAAACTTCTTGTTAAGTATACTCAACATCTAACATTCGCAAAGGAAATTGAATCACATAATTTTTCAAAGCCTCTCAGAAAATTAAATGTTTTCATAGATAATGAAGGACTCCTCAGAGTTGGAGGTAGGTTAACGCATTCTAGTCTATCTTATGATAAAAAGCATCCGCTTCTTCTACCTAGTAATTCAGATTTCACTTACTTAATTATTGATTATTTCCATAAAAAGTATTTTCACGCCGGTATAAGAACTGTACAGTTTTTATTATCTCAACAATATTGGATTTTGGCATCAAAGCGCGTAATTCGTAAAATTTTGTCTCGATGTATCTCATGTTGGAAAACGCACCCTGTAGGATTACAACCACCCATGGGAAATCTTCCTCTATCACGCGTCACACACATTAAGCCTTTCTCTAACGTTGGTGTGGATTATGGTGGTCCACTTTTTATAACTATGACTAAACGTAGGGGCTCAGGAAAAATGAAAGCATACATATGTTTATTCGTATGTCTCGCTACTAAAGCTATTCATATTGAACTCGCTTCAGATCTTTCAAGTGACGCTTTCATAGCCGCTCTTCGCCGTTTCGTAGCTCGTCGAGGACGATGTTCTTCGATAAGCAGTGACTGCGGAACAAACTTCATTGGAGCTAGTAATCAGCTTAAACTTTTACAAGAGGCCGCGTCCTCTGAGGATATTAAATTTCACTTCAACCCCCCTTCAGCTCCACACTTTGGAGGTATTTGGGAGGCAGGAATCAAATCCGTAAAAAGTCATTTGATTAAGACAATCGGTGAACAGGTTCTCACATATGAAGAACTTTATACGGTGCTTGTTCAAATCGAATCATTACTAAATTCTCGCCCCTTAACACCTTTAAGTTCAGATCCTAATGATATTTCAGTTTTGACACCCGGCCATTTTTTAACGTTGGAGCCCTTGTCTGCCGTCCCTGACTCTGATCTCACATCAACTCCTTTGAACCGTTTATCGCGGTGGCAATTACTGCAACGGATCCACCAAGACTTTTGGCGTCGATGGAAAGTTGAGTATTTGCACACACTACAGCAACGGAGCAAGTGGATTGAACCGATTACTCCTGTTGCACCGGGTACATTAGTTTTGATAAAAGATGTTACGCCACCACTTCAATGGACTTTCGGTCGAGTACTTAGTTTAAATCCGGGTAGTGACGGAATTTCTCGTGTTGCCGTGGTCAAAACAAAAAATGGTAACTTAACACGACCTCTGGTCAAGTTGTGTCCTCTACCCATTGAGGAAAATAACTGATTAAAATTCTTTATTTTTTCTCATTCTTTTTTTTTTCTTCTATTCCATCAACTTAAGTCTAATATTTTATTTATTTTTTGTTTGAGTTGGAAAATGCATATTCAATTATATGCATTTTGGGGGCCGGTAATGTTGCGTCTTTATCGGTCATTTATTATAATTTACTATTATTATTATCATTAGTGTTGGCATGGAGCGACTCTTAAGGGCGCATGTCCAACATCCGATGTAGCACACTCTTCTCTAGCACGAAATATAGTAGACAAATCGCATCCAAAGTGTTCAACCCGTAAAATTAATATTATATCCTTACTCGTGCTACATTTTCAACTTCGTACAATCAAAACACTCTGTGTCGTCGAAGACTGTTTGATCAAGTTACCTAACTTTCGTTTGTTGTGCAATCCATCGAGGTGAAAGAAAGAAGACTCCGAGAAAGGGCCCTTTCAGAAGCCAGGAGGTGTGCAAGAAAGAAGGTAAGTCGCTTTATGCCACAAAAAGTAATACAGTCCACTCTTGTTAAAATATTCATTATTTTTCGAGTATTCGAAGACGCGACACTTTGTCTAGTAGTATTTTCCTTAGGAAAAGTTACATCGATCTCTCATCCTCTTTCAAGTATATTAAGAGGAAAAGTAAATGAATTCATTATGAAAAGTAGCTCTCTGGTAACCTCTTTTTCTTGTATGTATATAAGTGGTGAGCCGGTAAAGTATCATTTGATGTTTTGAATCTGGCGGATCATTTTGACTTGTATTTTTTTTTGGTTTGGTTGATGATATCAATTTGTGTTTTATTCGGATTTACTTTTATTTTTCTGTTGAAAAAATTTGGATTGATTTACTTTCGTTTCGAGGTGACAAGACAAGATTCAGGGTACTGTTTGATCTTTCAATAAGACCTTGCTTGGTGCCACGGCCGAATTCAGTGCTTTTCGAATGTAGTAGATGTCTGAAATTAGCATACCAAAGGTAGAAACAGGTTTGTAGGCTTTGTTTTCATTTCAAACCATTTTTCTTTTCTTTTTGGGTACAAATTTAACCCTTCGGACCTTTTTTCTAAATTTGGAAGTACACTCGTAGACAAGTTGATACGTTCTGGTGGCAGCGGATCGATAAAATAATATTTTCAAATATTATTTTATTATTATAAACAACAACTGATAATGTAAATAATCAAAAAGTAACCTATCTCTGAATTCTCATTACCTGAAGGGTACCCGGACTATTCTGTCAATAGGTTTTCTCGGTAATTCCAGATCAATGCTATTCTCGGAGCTCAAGACCATGCCGCAATTCCGAAGGCCCTTATGATTGGTTTGTTGCGTTTTACCCCGCGGTTGAGGGAGTGGTCATTGCTTGATGTTTCTAACGCATCCGTCAACTGGGTCGGAGCACTGGGAAGTACGGACCTGACTGGGAAAATTGAGACCAGGGTGACAATAATGATAATGATGTTCATTCAGTAAGCAATTCACAAAGGAAGTCTATATAAATACCAGTAAAAGAAATAATCTTACTGAAATGGAATATATTCATCTTCATCCAATGGGTAGAGTGAATAAAGATCGAGTGCGAGCATTTGCTCAATTTCTTTGGGACAAACCTATACGGGTTGATGAAGTATGAGAAAGACGGATCTATAGTTTGAACTCATGCTCACTTTTATTCACTCCACCAAATGAATGCGGGTGTTAAGGATTCAATATGCCCAGGAATAATAGGAGGAAAAAAATAATACGTGAAGATGAGTGACCTACGAGTGCAAAAATTATTTCATTACCAATATTATATGTACGTTATACGATAACGCTGAAGGCAATTAATGATATGTGACTTCCAGAAAATATAAAGAAAGAACGAGATGATGAAAAGAAAGAACGAGAAGTTGAAAAGAAAGAGCGAGACGAAGCATTTCTAGAGAAACAAAAGAATGAATTAGAACAAATTGAAAAACAACGAAAAGCAGACTTCCAGAAGGTTTTAGAACAACAAGAAAGGTTCTTCGAACATGTGTTACATAAAACTAAAGTACGAGTGGAAGAACTAAAAGAAGAACTGAAAGAAGGCGTCATGAATTCAATAAGAAAGTGGATACAGTGCGAGAGGAGATGAGAAATCAGTTGAGAAATGAAATGAGAGGTCTGGAAAAGCAGATAGTTCAAGAACCAAGATCGCAGAGACACGGTTGCCACATCAACAATTTCCGTAAAACCACCGACTTTTGACGGACAGTCGTCTTGGGCTATGTATCGTAGACAGTTTGAGGCTGCGGCAGAGACCAATGGATGGGGCGAAGAAAAAAAAACTAATCGTTTAATCCAGCTGGCGTATACAGAAGCGCCCGGAGATTTCAAGGAGCAGCTAGCGGTGCAGATGCTCATAGATGGACTGAGAGACCCAGAGAAGAACTGTACGACTGACAAGTTTCAAGAGAAGTAGAGATGCTTTGGTTCGCTCTTTGGAAATGGAGGCGGCCTTCAGCACGCTGAGGCCGAAAGTGCGCGCAGTTTCAATAGCAGAACCGTTACGACGATTTGGCACAGCGAATAGTTCACTCGAGAAGGTTCTGGAGGAAATCAAATCAATAATAAGTGGAATTAGCACCCGAAGAAGAGGACATGCTGCAGATGTGGAAAACCCGGACATCTTATCAAAGACTGTAGGGTGAGGATTCTACCAAGATCCAGCTCACCTGCAAGGTTTCCTTCTCGTACGCAATTACCTGTGAGGGCAAGATCATCCAGCGAGTCCTCAAATTGGCGGCAGAAAAACTAGAATTAGCCAGCATATTGGGGCACATGCTGGCTAGCAATAACAGAGCCCCCAGGGTTATCCATGTTAACACGCTAAAAAGAACATTTGAGAGCCTTACCATTCCAGGAAAATTGAATAAAATGGAAGTGATATGCACCATAGACACTGGTGCTGCAGTTTCCTTGGTACGCAGCGCCATCTTTCGGCCTGGAAAAGTGAAGCCTCTGTCTTCCAACGTCGTGCTTCGGACACTGGTGAAAACGCACCTATCCGAGGAGAGACTGAATTTACATTAATTCTTGGGCGACTCACCATCACAGATACAGTTTACGTCGCAGATATAGAAGATGAATTTATACTCGGAATGGACTTGATCATATATTCGACAATGAGCAAAGGATTATGAGGTTCGGAGGAGAAGAATTTGCCCTTACAACTCCAGCAGAAAAGACAATGCCTGTGAAACTGCGTCTAATGAAAACTGCGAGAATTCCTGGATTTTCGGAGAAAATACTTTGAGCTGCAGTTGATGAAGACCCTGGGTGCTGCGTTGGAGTAGTCCAGCCTTGTAATGAATCCCCCAGCAATTTGATGTTCGCACTAGCCTAAGTTAAAACGAAACAAACGATTCCTAGGAGATTTGCCAACGTGTTTCCTGGGAAAATAACTGTTGAGGCAGGCAATGTCATTGGAACATGTGAACCTTTTACAAGGGTAGCAAACTGTAATTCAGATGAACACCAAGAAATGAAGGCAGACTCTGAGAGTGTTATAACAACTCATTCCAACACTTATCAACAGAGTAACTGAAAGCTGCCAAGACTTTCATCAGGAATGTAAGTGACATTTTTGATTCGACAACAACAGGAAGAACTAACTTGGTCAAACACAGAACTGATACTGGCCAAGCTCATCCGATTCGGCAACCACCAAGAAGAATTCAATTTGCCAAGCGACAGGACGTGGAAGAGCTTGTCGACAAGATGATGAAGGACAGTGTGATTGAAGAATTTACGAGCCCTTGGTCTGCACCTGTTGTGTTGGTTTCCAAGAAGGATGGATCTACGAGATTCTGTGTCGATTACAGGAAATCAAAAGATGTCACCAAGGAAGACAGCTACTCTCTACCAAGAGTGGACTTCACAAGTTTACTGTTATACCGTTTGGATTGTACAATGCTCCAGCAACATTTGAGAGACTAATGGAGCTGGTCCTGTGTGGGCTCAGCTGGAAAACTTGTCTTGTATATCTCGACGACGTTTTGGTCATGGGAAATACATTCGAAGAACATTTGCACAATCTGCAAGAAGTCTTTCAACAATTCAGGGACGTTCATTGTCAAATGTTCATTGTTCAGGAAGTGGATTCTCTAGGTCACACAATTTCATCCGACGGTATTCGAACAGACGAAAGGAAGATACAGGCAATAAGAGACTGGCCGAGACCAAAAGACAAACACGAAGTGAGGAGCTTCCTAGGTCTCTGCACTCATTTTCGTCGGTTCGTGGAAGGAGTTGCTGATATTGCGGCACCCCTACATAAGTTGACAGAAGATCGAATCAAATTCTTCTGGTCCAACGAAAATGAAACGAGCATAAGGGAAACTTAAACATGCTCCATGTTCCAGTCCCATTTCAAGCTTCCTACGTCAACGTGGCCTGTTCGATTTGGACACAGTTGCCAGTAATAATGGTATCGGAGCCGTACTATCACAAGAACAAGATGGCCAGGAAAAAGTAATTGAGTTCTACAGCAAAGTACTGACCAAGCCAGAAAGGAATCATTGCGTAACAAGAAAAGAGCTACTGGCAATAATCAAGGCTGTGGACCACTTCCACAAATATCTGTACGGAAGAGAGTTCCCCATCAGAAAAGATCATGCAGCTCTGAAGTAGTAACTTGAAATAAAGACTCCTGCAGGACAAGTAGCAAGGTGGATTGAGAATTTGAACCAGTATCACTCCTGGATAAAACATCGACTAGGACGATTGCATAAAAACGCAGATGCCTTGTCTAGAAGACCTTTTTGGGATACTTGTAAGCACTGTGAGCGAATTGAACGTCGCGAAGGAATCAACTTAGTGAGATTGATAGTAGACGACAATTGGACTACAGCATATATGCGACAAGACCAGGAGAGTGATCCAAATGTTGCAGAATTTTTGAAATGGAAAGAAAATGGAGCGGAAAGATCCACCTAGGCACTATGAGATTCCTTGATTGTTGGGAATGGCCTACTGAAGAGAACTTGGGAATCAGCTGATGGTAAGAAAGTAAGTTCACAACTGGGTGTGCCTATGTCGAGAATAGAGGATTTTGTTAGAGATCCATGGTGGTAAATAAGGTGGACATCTAGGAGTTTACAAGAGCTTGGATGAATTACGGCAAAGGTTCAACTGGGTCCAATGTCGAGAAGATGTCGAGAGATGGTGCCGAAGATGCCCAAAATGCGAAGCAAGCAAAGTTCCTAGAAAAAAATCAAGGGGCGAGATGAAACAATACAATGTTTTCGTTCCCTTCGAACGAATCGCCATCGATCTAGCTGGACTGTTCCCGATGACAAATGATGGCAACAAATACATCCTCGTTGCCAAAGATTATTTCAGTGAATGGGTTGAAGCTTATGCCCTTCCTGATCAAGAAGCATCCATAGTTGCAAGAGCCCTGTTGGCCAACATGTTTGCAAGGTTTGGAGTGCCAATGGAGCTACATTCCGATCAATGAAGAAATTTCGAATCGAATTTTTTCAGGAAAGTTTGTGAATTGACGGGAATTAGCAAGACTGTCCTCCACCAACAGTCTGATGGCATGGTCGAGAGGTTCAACAAGACTATGGCAAAACATCTTTCCAAAGTAGTAGAAGAGCATCAAAAAGACAGGGATCGACATCTTCAACTATTCTTGATGGCCTAGCGGGCAGCTATGCACGATTCCATCAAAGCTCACTCCAGCCAGTATCATCTTCGTTTGCCCTGTGACATGGTGTTCGGATCCCCAGGATTCAACGTAGCCCCAGAGCAAAAATGAAGGTCGTTTACCTAGAAAGACTTGAACGTAACAATGGGGGTAATGACGTATTGTCTGGTCGGTTCGAAGGAAGATCGTTTACGAGCGATACCTCGTCATACGTAGAATATTCGATCATCGGGATTTATCTGGAGGATTCTCCATGGGTGTGAGCGCGTATATATATATATGGGACCTCTTCATCGCCACGACAGAATTTCTATTGTAGACAGTTTAAGTACCGAGCTTTGGAAAGTTAGCGGAGCAATTTGAGGGATTGTATTGTATTGTGTGGTGTTGAAGAGTTGTAATAAAAGTATATTAGTGTTGTTTGGAGTTTCAGTAAACGAACCCAAGGAAATATCGTGATAATATGTTTTTGAACTGTTGAGGTGGGTCATTAAAAATATTGGGAGCAATGTATTAGAATAATCTCTGATGAGGTCCTGAATTGTTTGTCTCTGGGACATATGGCTTCGCAACCCGGATGTCCCAAAGACGTATGCTCGAAGACGTATACAGAACGAATCAGGTACGTATAGAATCTAATGATAACCTCGTAAAAGAGAAAATACTGTGGTGGCTTCTTTCTCTATCTCTCTCCTTGGGAGATTAACAAGGGATTAGAGCTCAGAATATCGCATCTTTGACTATCTTTGAATTTCATGATCATAAAGTATCTTCCTAAAATGAATCATTATTCTTATTAGATGAATTACCTGGTAGGATATAGTTACATGAAGGTTCATGAAGAAAACAAGAGTGAGCCAACCATGAAGCATTCTTTAGACAATTAGACCAGAGAAAAAAGCAGAATGGGGACAGTTGCTAACACAGAAATCTGATAGGTGTTTCAGAGAGTATATAAAGTATGGGTAGGATTCGTGATGATAAATTGATTATAAACAATTGAAATGTCAAAGAGCCATTTGTCCCATGTTTCCGCTTCCGTGTTAAAAGAAAAGCGTTTCACCCAACTGTCCAAAGAACCATTCCATAGATGAGTGAAAAACTTTCAAAATAACGTATTTTTTGAGACGATAGGTTGATTTGTTATCGTGAAATATACAAAAAAGTTGAAATTCCCACATTATTGAATAATTAGTTACGATTGCAATGGATACTTTACGACGAAGTTATCAGGTGGAGTTATTGGTTCTAAGATAGTTGAAGTATGGTGAAAATTTCAGATCGATTCGCCGAATACTGTTCTCAAAATTTCAATGGCTTTTTTTGCAACATCATTATACGTGCAATAGCGGAGATATAATGATGATACGGGAAGAGAAAGAGTTTTTTTAGTGGAAAAGTCGATATAGATTGGAGAATGTTGTTTTTACCATCACTGAATCTCTTTGCAGAAGAACTGTTATTTTTACCTTATATACAAATTGATTATCTTCGCTACTTATAGGAAGATAATTTCGATGGCATTGAAAAGGCGAAACTTATACAATTACTTTGAGAGGGGAAAATATGTTCTAAGTTCATGAGATTTTCATGTTGAAGAAATATATTCTCAAAGGAAAACATTTGTTTCTGTTCCGATTAAGAATATTTTCAATTCTGCTTTGTGCTGCTCACCTATCTCAAATGAACAAGCGTACAAATAAAAACTCACCAGAGTTTTGTCACATGATTTGCCACAGTACTATGATTTCAGTTCGTCAGTTGTTTCCTTGTAAACACGAGGTGTCCTGATCTATATCGAATCATTTTGATACACCTCTTTATCTTCCTGATGGTACCCGTATTATCATTATATCATCGCTATTGCACGTATAATGATGTTGCAAGAAAAGACGTTCGAAATAAACAATGAATTGAATATTTACCATACTTCAACTATCTCAGAACCAATACCTCCACGAATTACATTATTCCCGAGCCAACCTTGGACCGACCTGTTTGTTAATAGATAAAAGCCGGTATTTGCTGATATTGCATTCTTGCTGGACTTCATCTCCTATTTGTTTATAAACATAAGCATTTCGAACAATAATTATCTTTTGATGAATATGTATTCTACTAGAGAACTATCTCGCATAGTAAGACTTTCTTCCGCAAATTATCTCTTTGCCTTTACCAATGTCACAGCGTTTTTATATAAGCACATGAATTGTTTTTGTAAATAATTAGTTTGTGACCAGCTTTCTAGTTGAATAAAACGCATAGTAAGGTCCGAATAACTTTCATTTGTGTGGAGTTCAATTAGTCAGAGTTATAAAACTAGTTCGACGTTACTGGTGCTTCTACGAACATCAGACTGCTGGAAGCACAACGTAATTGGCACAGTCGGTAGGGTTCCTGTACAGACAGCAAGAAACTTACTGCCTAGTGATTACCAAATCTTCGACAGGAGCTACAAGACCAAACCACCAAACCACAGTGTTTCGGGAAGAGGAATGGATATTGCACGAAGCTGATTCTTGGACCGAATATTTCTGGACTGGTTACCACAACAAACAAGACATCCATCAATCATTCCCCCTATCAATGAATCTATCCAGAAATTGAATAACCCAATCGTACCTAATAATGTAGGCACTACAAAAATCATTGTGAGTAAACATACATTTGTCAGTTATTTGAACATTTCTGAATTTTTTGAAATGAAACATCATATCGATACTCAACCTAGCTTCATTGTTGATAAACAAGGTATAAACAATCAGTCTGACTTACTTTTTCGCCAAGCATTCACTTCATCTAAACAAATTTATCATCTGCTACAGACAATAAATCCACATATTGTGACCAAATGCGGACTGATAAATACTGGTGGAAAAATATCTGAAGATGAAGACGGTCAAAGAATTACTATGATTTTGAATTATATAGAAACCAACAATAATTTACTTAAAGATGCGATGAATAATCAGATTTTGATTGGAAAAAAATTCATGACACAAACAAATCTTGTCTGTACCAATATCAAGATGAACCCTGTCCAGAGATCGAAGATTTGTGCTACTGTAAAAATAATCTCCAATCCGAAAAAGATTGCATTCTTATAGTCATTTTAAAGAATGAAGCCGCCATTTGTTCTTCATTGAACGTCCACTTGGCTATACACTAATGGAATTCATCCAACTTCCATCACTGAATATTTCCCAATTGTACACCAGACCAGTATCAGTCAAGCTTACTAAGATGAATTTGGAAGAAATCCAACATCTCACAGCGAAGATAAATACCCACCATGAAGTTTTCCTGCCAGCCGAGCCTGTAGCAGCATATTCCATGCCCATATATGGATCATTATCCTGATTTGCCTGGCACTCTGCGTAGCTACATACTTTGGGGTAACATATTACTGCAAATCCTGTTACCCATACAACTTCATAACATACCTGAGACAACGGAGACCAATTCCTCCACATGATGACTTCGAGCTGACCAGCCAGCAGACCCAGACTAGTCAGCCCAATCTGCCCTAGTCTTCATTTTTAGGCGGGAGGAGTTACATTAATCCCGAGCCAACCGTGGACCGACCTGTTTATTCATAAATGAAAACCGGTAATTACTGATATTGCATTCTTGCCGAACTTAATATCTTATCCATTGTTCTGATGTTGACAATTGTAACATCTCATAAGCATTTTAACCAATAATTATCTTTTGATGAATATGGATACTACTCGAAAATTATCTAGCATAGTAAGATCTCTTCTCGTAAATTATCTCTTTACCTTTACCAATGTCACAGTGTTTCTATATAAGCACATGAATTGTTATTGTAAACAATCAGTTTGTAACCAGCTTTCTAGTTGAATATAACGCATAGTAAAGTCCGAATAACTTTTATTCGTGTGGTGTTCGATTAGTCAGAGTTATAAAACTAGCTCAACATTACTGGTGCTTCTACGAACCCCAGACTGCTGGAAGCACAACGTAATTCACGTGATAACTTGAATATAAAACATTCATTGAAATCGTAATTATTTATTTACTAATGTGCGAATTTCAACTTTTATTGCGAATTTCTCAGTAACAAATTACCCTATCGACTTCAAAAATACGCCATTTTGAAGGTTATCTATGGTATGTTTCTATGGATCGTTTGGTAAAATGCTTTCCTTTTCACACGCAGGCAATTGTTTATGAGTACCTACTTGATTCACTATCACGAATCCTACGCATAATTATTATATAGGTTTCATTTCTATACACATATCCTCTCTGAAACACCTATCATATGATGTATGAGCAACTGACGACAGCTGACTTCTCAAGCGTTTTGTCACTATTTCAGTCAATTTGACGAATAGAAATCTGCATGTACTTTGCTCCTCAAATAAAGAAACTGTGCCCTATTTGTCAAGTGAACGAAAATATCAATATTATATTGACTTCAATATCTCAACAACCTCTATCCGCTTCAGATTCGATAGCATATATTCAAGTTGAACCAGTCTTCAGTTCATGTATACAACTTCTCAATAATATGTCGTATCGTTAACTTTCTTGTTGTCTGCGAAATAAGTTGAATGAAAAGACCTCTTCCTTCTTTGGACTATATTACAAAAGCGCTAAGGGGCCACTCAGTATTAGTAGTACTATTTGTAAAATAGACCGTGCAAATCGAAGATCATAATAGATAATCGACAGTTCGAATTGTCGATTCTCGTAATTTCACTTATCTTCAAGGGGATCGGTTCGGTCCAATCCTATATTTTATGACTAGGGTGTTTCAATCGGGTCTGATTCAGTCACGTCAAACCCATTTTGAGTGAGCCCTATTAGTGAGATGAATGTAGTATTTGTATGATTCGAATGCTATCAATGCTAGAAGATGAAATTTCAAATAGTTGTTGCTATACTCTGTACCACTTCAGACGTTGGTCTCGAGATTATGAAATGAATTTGAGGTTATTTTTAGGCACGAATACCTTTAACAATATGGATATTGACTTTCGTCGAATCTGATTATTCAGACGGCGTTATTGGTGAAAATGAAAGAACCAATATTTTCATGAATAATCATATTTTCCATTCGGTATAACTTTTGAGGTATCTCTGCAGTTTGGAGAAGAACTGACTGATAGAGGCATCTTAGACTGTGATTTGCACTGGGCACTGGACGAATCACTGATAGATTCTTGAATGATGCAAACATTTCTCCATTCCTTGAAGAGCCGGAGAAAGGAAGATACATTCCTACATCTCTTGTGGTTTCATGTGCTCTCCGCTATCATGCTCAGGGTTATCATCAGTAGGGAGTTGGGCAGGGTATCAACTGCCCTTTGAGCCAAGCAGTTGTGAGGAGTAGTATTGACATGACGACTAGTGTTTTTAGTGGACCACTTCAACCATTCTATTTGTCGGAGAGAAAAACATATAGCAAAATTGAGGAAACAAAAAAACAATTCAATAGTCATGGGGACAAGATATAATTTGCGGAGCAGATATAAAAATACTTGATATTAACAGAGACGTACAGGATAAGTGCATGATGCTGGGATATAGAACACAAAATAACTTCAAGATTCATCTACCTCATAATGACTGAAGATATCAATCAATTCAGAAACTAAGTGGAATGATTTTGTGAAATTTCTTGCCAATGTCGCTTATATTTCGAAGATTGTTTTAATGCCTAATCTTTTATCCCCTGCATCAACTTCAATTGTCAACTCCTATTTTGAGGATGCATCAGCTTCCTTTCAACATTTGAGCATTTTTCATAGAGATATAGATATTCAACCATATCCCACACAACACATGGACATCCAGTGGATACCTAATGGATATCTAATATGGATATTTTGGACATCCGATGGACGTACACTTTTTATCCAAAGAATATTCAGTGGACGTCCAATGGACATTCTTAGGCCACCAACCTGTACGTCCATAAAATATCCTTCATGGACATCCATAAGATTTCCTTCATGGATACCCATAAGATATCCATCATGGATATCTACAAGATATACTTTATGGACATCCATGAGATATCCAGCAAGAACGTCCATAAGATATCGTTCATAATTCTACATAATTATTTGTGCAATCCTTTACAGAGAAACCAACCTAGCTTGAGACGTGAAAAAGTGCTGCACACTTCTTGGACAACGGATTATAGTCAGTAATATATCCTGTGATAAGGCACTCATCATGACCGTATGTGCAATTTAAAATGTTCTGCTAGATTGGTTTCGCTGTATTTAAAAAATTTAGACAAGTTAAGATAAACTGTAGAGTGGTAGACGAACGATTAAAAAACTTATGTCGTTAATAAGAATTTTTTATTTATTTTTTTATTACTTTTCAAACAAAAAACTTGATATAGTTTAAATTTGAAAAATAGTTTGACAAGAGTTCTCAACAGAAGAGTTATCGATGAATTTAAATCCACATATTGTAACCAAATGCCGACTGATAAATACTGGTGGAAAAATATCTGAAGTAAATAGTTCTCAATTTGAATAACATATGAATATAGTACTCGACAATTCACTTGCTTCCTTCCAAAAGTTCACGTTCACGGTAAATGCTAATGATCACAGTTTACAATTATTAACTAACACACCACTATTTTTCGTTTCTTCATAAACACAATTATTGCACAATGCACACTACAACGCTTCAACTCAGTTCAACATAATTTTTTCAAACCGACCCAACACTCAACAACTCTCAAAATTACGACATTTGACAGACGCCATAGACGGTTGCACGTCAGGAAACCGAGGAAAGGGGAGTTCACAATGCTTGGCTTTTGCATTTCGCGTCAGGTCTTCTGAGGTGACGCTATATTCAAATATTATTTAAAAGGATAAAAAGTTGAATATATCAACTTTCTTGCTGGAATGTCCATGTGAATGGCCCAATCACGTTTCCAATCCGTAGGGTGCCACTGCGGAAGGAACATTAATTATTTATACAATAAATGTACGAAATGGATGTCCATAAGATATCCTTCATGGATATCCATCGTGGATATCCGAAAGGATATCCATTTTGTACATCGTATGGATATTTTTTACTGGGAACACTTTGGATATCCAAAATTGGTCCAAGGCTATTCCGACATGAATTGGACATGAATTGGACGTCCATAGGATATCGGGTGCTGTATGGGATGGAAATATCATTTGAAAGGATCGCTATTACAGGTAAATAACACTAGTGATTTCGTTTCCAAGTCATGTGTTTTCTTTCGTTTTCCTCAAGGACGTCGTACTCATACATATAACACCAGAAGATGGCAATCAATTCAGAAACATAAATAAAATTTTTTTGTCAGTGTAGTATATCATTTATGTTTTGAAGATCATTCAAATGCCTGAACATTCATTTCCTCCATTAATTTCTATATTTTTTTTTTCAAGATTTCAGTCAAACTGACAGACAGAACTCTGCACCTTTTTTCCCTTCGGAGAAGAATACTTTGTGGTGCATTGACAAGTTAGCGGAAATATCGACATTATACTGTAGATGGCGTAACAAGAACGCTTCTTTTCCTTTTCACACAGACATTGGCAAACTTTTTGATCTATTGGGATTTCGAATTAGGATCGCTGTGCCTTATTCAAAAAAATTCAAGTAATGTGCACCACTTTGACAACTATTAATTGCTAATTAAGGTTCGAACTTTGACTTTGTTTGAATATTCCAAACCATAAAACTTTGTGAGAGACTATTACACAATTTTTACTGTTTCTCACTTTTATGTGGACATGAACGTGATAAACATCAGTTATGATTCTAATCATTATCCAAAATTTCAAAAGAGTATCGCAGCACCACTTTGACCATTCAACTCATAAGCACCACTTCAATACATTGACATTTTTTGAAACTTTTCACCAGAGGGCATATCGCTTATCTCGAAAACCCAATAAACAAATTCTGAAGTGAAAACTAGGTGCATGTTTCTGTTTGTCAGTTCGATTAAAATGTTGAAAGGATCTAATGCGGTTTCAGAATGATGTTGTCGATGGAAGTTTATAGGGGAAATAAAAGTTCAAGCTTCGAAATGCTAAACGAGACTGATAGAAAATTTCAGTTCTCTTTCTAATTTTATTACTACTTTTGACATTATCAAGAAAATGAAAGGAAAACATGACTTTGAAACGATGAACTCACTAATGCCATCTACCTGTGGCATCCATCGATTCAAACTATGTTATATCTGTGAATGCTTTCATTTTCGAATTCATATTGCCAACACTATTTCATCATCAGTAACTTCGCGAAACTGAAATTGCCTTACTCTATATCTTTAAAGGAAGAAACTCCACTGTTTGTCAAGTTCAGAAACATTGACATAAATAGTTTAGATAACGCCTCAAAAACGCTATAAAAGCTTTTCAGACAGGCTCTGGTCGATATCCTATACCTTTACATCTACCAATCATATATCGTTAGACAATGTCTCTCTATGCATAGTTAATGCATTGACATTATAACTGGCCACCATGACATTTTGCACCCAATACGATTCGAAATACATTAGAGAAAAAAATAAGAGATATTGGGCTACATTGAGGTAGAATTGCATTTACTTCTTGGTTATTCAGTTGCCTTCTCTTTTTTTGGACTAGTTTATCAGTTGTAATGTCTGTGAGACAATGGAAGTTAATGCCACTACTCTGTGGCATATACATCTATGAGGAGCGTTTAGTGGATTTGCAGGGAAGCTTTCATTACGAATATATTGAATATTTGTTTCAGCAGCTGTGTCAATTGCTGTTAGATGGCGCAACCTGACTCGGAAAGAAAATGAACATTTTATATAAAGGGGCGGTTTCACGAGTACAGAATGAAACATGGAATGGCTAATCGCGGAAAATTTTTGTTCGCATTTAACCGTTGAATGTGATGATGGCTGGGTTCTTTTTTTTTATTCAACTCACATACATTTGAAATATTTGGTCTTTATTGAAGCTATATGAGAGCACAGAGCTGGCTAAACGAACCCAGCTACTAATATAAATGTGAATGGTAAAATGAACGATTCTAGTTATTCCTAGAGAAGCGCCACCTTCCGAAAAATCTTCATTGGTAAAACCGAATCAAAACCTGATGATATTCAGATTGTGGGGAAGGAAAAATTAATATTAACGGGCAGTTAATAGCAATAGCAGCACTGCAAGTGTCTTTTTATTTTGGTACGTATCCGATATTGGCTCATTCCTACTATCGAATGAGCTGCTCGGCTCTATGTTACAAACCTGAGGATCAAATCTGATTTGTGGACTATCGCTGAGAATAGCTACTAATGATGAGGAATCCATTTCTATAAAAAGTGGAGTACTATCCGTTGAACCGTACAGGTAATTGTAATATTATAATTGTATATTTTTCGGTAATGTTAACTCATTTTTGTTTCCAAATTGCCTCTTCCTATGGATCGTGAGAAAAACTAGTTTTTTTTATCTTATCTCATTCTCCATTGGCGTACGTGATACTTCCACTGATTCGAATTTTTTCCCATCCCTTTTACGAACTAACAGTTTGAAAACTAAAATAAAACATACATTTTCTTGGAGAATTATTCACTTCATATTTCGAAAAATCTTGTTCTGATTGTTTCTTCAGATATCCCAATGAAATTTCATTTGAAAGGCTTTTGAGGCATTCCAAATGTGATGACAAAAAAATAATTCAGATTGACCACTAATATTATAGATTTAGGGTCTTTGTACGTATCCGATATTTCAATTGATATTGGGTAATTCCTACTATCGAATAAGCTGCTGGATTCGATGTTACAAACCTGAAGATTGTGAATCTGATTTGAGGACTATCGCTGATTTGGACTTAGGTGAGAGAAGCTACCAATAATGAGGAATCCATTACTGTGTATAGTAGAGTAATATCCGTTGAACCGTACAAGTAATTGTAGTATTTCGTATATTTTTCGGAAAAGTTAATTCATTTTCCTTCCCAAATTGTCTTTCTCTATGGATCCTGAGAAAAACTACATATTTTTACCGTTTCTTATTCTTCACTATACATATTACCTGGATGGGCAGGATACAACCTTAGAGAGAGGAGAATGATATAATCATCAATAAGATCAGCCAATTTCTAGTCGGTTAATAATTGAGGAGAACGCCACTGGACTTCTTCTTATATTTGAATCGAAATCGAAACTGTTTTGGGACCACTATTATTCATTTTATATATTAATGATATTAATAAAGTAATCAAAAATTGTCAAGTACAATTGTTTGCTGATGACACCTTAATATATGTTACTGGAAAATCAATAGATGAAATAATAAATTCTTTAGAGAAAGATGTTAAATATATGGAAAACTGGTTGAATTTCAATAAACTTAAACTGAACCCAGGTAAATCAAAATTCATGCTTCTTTCAAATAGACCAGTAAAAAATTCAAGATCTCTTTTTATTGACAATGAAAAAATTGAAATTGTTTCTGAATTCAAATATCTAGGTGTGTTGTTAGATAATTCACTAAATTTTAATGAGCATCTCACATATATTTCAGGAAAAATAGCTAGAAAAACTGGATTATTATCAAGAATTGGAAAACACCTAACAAATAAAACAAAATTCAAAATATTTAGGTCTATAATGGAACCCCATTTTCAATATTGTTCAACAATATTATTCACTCTGAATGAAACTCAGATGGAAATTTTACAGAAATTACAGAAGAGGGCTTTGAGAGTAGTTTTAAATAAAGATATTTATACTAAAGTATTATGGATGCATGAGTCCCTTGAAATTTTGAGTGTTAAACAGAGATTATATCTGAATACTTATATATTTTTATATAAATTGAAAAATAACATGCTTCCAAAATACCTGAAAGACAACTTGGAACTTACTAACTACAACACAAATTATAATACAAGGAATTCCAATGATATTAAATTGAAAAGGTATAATACAAATTTTGGGCAAAATCAACCATTTTATAAAGGCTTGAAAACTTTCAATGAATTGCCGATAGAAATGAAGAATTGTGGAAGTTTAACAAATTTTCGAAAAATGTGTACAAATTTTGTCAAAACGAACATTGACTTCTGAAAAATTTGGATTTTTCGTCTCCAGAATAAATATCATAGACAGAAATGATGATTTTTACATTTATTCATTGATTTTATTGATTTTCATACAGAGTGTACTTGTGAAAATAATAGATTCCATTGTATTTTTAATGTTCATAATCAAAATTTACATTCCATGTTATAAGATAATTGTATTCAGTAGCTTTATAGCTAAATAAACTCATTATTATATTATTAATAAATGTTGAAGATTTTATGCAAAAGATTTCAGATGCTTGTGCTGATTCAGCGAATTAATGCATGTGTGGCAAGTGCTGGCCAACATTTCGAACAATATTTGTAGGTTGATTCATTTATTACATTTTTTTAAATTTCTTTTGTCTGCAAATAACTGAGATATATGCTGACCTAGAAGATTTGGGGCACCCGGTTTATTCAGGTTTCTAGGTCTTATTTCATTTTCAATAGGAAATTGGGTTTTTTTGTGGAGAGAATGAATTTTGATTATTTTTTTGCTTTTTTTTTCTCCCGGTTGCGCTGCTACTATGTTCCTCTCCCGAAAATACTCTCAACAACCATACTAATCTTATTGAAATCCTGATATCGGCTCTTTACTGATTCATTTCAATTGGGATTTGTAGTGAATAATAATATAGTAATAATATAATTTACAGGTGAGTACATTTAGCATATAATTATACAGGGCTTTTCATGATGAGCGTTAATTACCCGTTTCTGACGAACTATTTAACGCATCAACCTGAAAATTTCACAGTATGCATAAATCAATATGACCTACACGCCTAAAATATTTCAGACGATGCAGCGTTGTCGCTTCTACTATAAAGTAGCGGCTTCTTTGATTTTTCAAATGGAACACCCCGTATGTAATATCATATTGTGATTCACTATCACTTTGTCAACAAACTCATATACTATTTCCCTATACCTATCTATTACCGTTTAGAAGATATAAATTAAATGCGATATTTTTTTTACCATACATGAACTTTTATAAATGGTGATAATCTTGAACTCTCTTGCACTGAAACGATCAAATTCAAAATGGAGTGGAGTGATACTATGAGGATCTTCACTCCGAGTCATATTTTCATTTGCCTCATACAGGATTTTCAAAAAATGCAGATACTTTGATCTCATGAAAAAATGAGTGGAACTCAATTTTTTCAAATGGAACACCCTGTATATTTCAACATTTTTGAACTATACATTCAATTATAGATTGACTTTGTTCAGATAATACTATTTCTATTTTAAACCGTTTTCGAGATAAACTGTCTCAAACGGAAACTAACGTGGTTTTCTTGCTCGTTTTCTTGAATTCACCACTTATTTTGGATATTCAACATTTTTTTTTATACTTAGTAATGTTTCTTTTTGATCCAGTTTTTCAACTGTCTCAGATCAGTCAATTCAAAAGTGGTATGTACCTACCTTAGGAAAAGTTACAATTTGTATACATTGAGCAAACATTGAGGTATTGGTCTCTAACGTACAACAGCGCACATTAATATTTTTTAAAAGTGTGCTTTGGAAAAATTAATAAACCAATTATTTAACGTCAGACTTTCGTTGGTGGTTTTGACTGATTGTGATAGCTACCAATTATAATAGAATGATGTCGAGATTAGGTTACAGTGATGAAGATTTTTTGAATTTGTTAATAATTTGTGGTGAGTGCAATAGAATTGCAAGTAGAACATGCCGAGTATTTCATGAAAGATATCCACAACTTCCGAAGCAGAATTATAATGTGATGAATCGACTACTAAAAAACTGTAGGTTGAATGGAACCTTCCGTCCAAAAATCATTCGTAAGAAGGCTTAAGTGGATGATGATGACAATGGTATAACAGTTTTGGGATACTTTCATGCATTTCCAAATGCTTCTCTGCACGAGGCTGTGTTATGTATTTAAACATACTGTGAATAGGATAAGTAGTTGTTGCTATGGTTGATGAAAATGAAGGAAAATTGTGTATTGTTTAACAAATCATTATTGTCAAAAGATTTCCATAAAGTTTCTCATTTCTACTGATTTCCTTCCAGTTATTCAGTTCACGTATATTAAGATACGACAAATAGTGGCGACGAGGAAAATAGAGTTGAATATTTCAAAATGGAAGAAAAATTTGTGATAGTCAATAATTCGACATGTACCATCAATGGATTCAGGCCAGGTGATGACTGGGAAATATTTGCAGAACGGTTAGACCAGTATTTTCTGGCAAATGCAATAGGAAACAATAGGAAAGCAGCTGTATTATTAACATTGATTGACGAAGAAATATACAAGGTTTTTAGAAATTTGTGTGATCCGGTAGCTCCGAAAGATAAGGAATATGACGAAATTCTTCAATTACTTCAAAATCGGTATAAGAAGAGAGTAAGCATTTACAGACATGCAAACGCCGATACATTTCAAATTGTCTTTAAAGTGGACGGTACTTTGATATAAAATTTAAAGGCCGAGTAATTACAGTTTTTTTCAGTTAGGGTCAGATTGTGTATGGGAAAATTGAGGAGAATTTTTCCCCTAGTCAAGTGACTATGATTTATAGCTTGTTCTCTGAACTGTTCCGGGTATTTTTGAAAAATACTAGGCACTCTCATATGAATATGCTGCTAAGATGTTGATAATTGATTCGTCCTAAATATTCCCCTACAAGATTATATGTGTCTCAAATAAAAATCCTTTTTCCAGATTAAAATTCCATAGGTACCTCATGACAGATGAGAAGTTTGAGTGATACACGGCAAGGGAAACACTTCTGTTGAGATTTCGTGATAGGATTCTTATCCTGTATGAAAACTACACTTCGAGTCTTACTCAAGTTTGAGATGAGACCGTTTTTTTCAACCACTTCTCGACATTCATAATGCTTGTTTTATGGAATGTCGTCATTTCATGGACCGTTTTTCGTCATATTCGTAGAATGGTATCGACTGCATAATTTATCAAGTGAATGTTACTATTACTATTATTGACCACGCTGGAAATACACTCCTGTGTATGATCAGGTGAATGATCAATTTTAATGGCAGTGTGCAGGAATCAAATTTTGCTTTATTTCAGATTTCTTGATTTTTTCTGAAAAACATTTTGTATTATTTTCTCTCAGTCTTGGCTATTGTTTTTCATTCAGAGATAGAAATTTTGTACCTTGAAAGCAATATTTCTCTGCATCAAATCAATCTCTTTTCCAACTCTGGTGGATCAATCAGCTATGTACATATTAGAAGGTACCCAATGACAATCAGTGATAATTGAGTTTTCTTGAACATCTGCTACAACGAAAGTTTTGAAACGACTGGCTTCCGACTCGCACTAACTCAGGACTATTCTGTAATATGACCAGAAGGATTTTTTCTTGATTTCGAAAGAGTGTTCTTTCTTGATGTTCCCTGTTAACCTAGAACCCATTATGGCTGCTTGCAATTCGATACGAGGGATTTTTAGTAGGAGTTTTATTGGACCTAGCTGTATTCGAGACATCACCAAAGAGATTTTTTTGGTACATGCATTGTGGAATCTGAAACATCCATTTTCTGACCACCGTCGCGAAATAAATGTAGATGTAATGAAAACCCATTGGTAATTGCCAATTAATAATACCTCTGGATTTTCAACTTTTTAATTTTTTCCAATCCACATCTCCTTATCTCTCGAATTATTATTTTCGCACTGATCAATATAATGACCTGATAATCCTGGAGGATCATATAAAGACATAGCTACTTCCAGCATTTGTTGGTCAAATTTTACCGTACATTATATCTTCTTGTTCACCTAATGAAGATTCAATGAAAAAATCAAAATATCATCTAGGGGTATCCACTTTATTGCCAGAACCCTTTGTGAATTATAACTGTCATTCAATAATTCATTATCACCCCTGAGTTCTTTTCAAATAGTTCCGAAAACTTTCTTGAATTACAAACCCATCCTCTTAATTGAAAACCTTAGTGGAGTGCCTGGAGCGTTCAAAACGTTGAAACCTCGTATTACAGTTTCAGTGAGTGAATTTGTGTTTTTGATGTGCAATTCTCTTTCTCATACTATAAATTGAAATCTTCACCAAAAGTTACTGTAGAGAAATAATTTTCCACCATATCATTTTGCATTAAAAGGTATCCTTTTCATTTATATCTGAAAGTTCACCTATATAGAATCAGAAATATCATTTGAGATAGCTGTGTATCAAGGGTCGTAGAGACCTCGAATAAGGACTCAAACGTGTAGGGGAGAACGGAGCAACAGCTGTAATGTACAATGGATTTTTCTGCCCGTTCAATTATAAATGACACGTGCTCTGTAAACGATGTGTTAATTCAATGAAAATCAGCAAATTGAGGGGAATTGGATATGAAAAAAAAAAAAAATTAATAACACAGTATCCGATTTGAAAAACATTTTATATTTTGAACATATAAATATTTTCTTCGAATACATTCATTTGTACAATAGGTGAAGTATTGGAGTAATCCTCGCTTCACTGTGAACATGCTGTACCACTGGCTCAAGTCACACATCTGATATTATCGAAATATATCCAACCCCAATTTCAAATATCCATATGATTTCCTGGCAACATCGGGATGAACAGATATGTTCAACAATGATTGTATTTTCGCCTACTTCCCTCGTGAAAGAATTGAACCTCAACGTTTTTGAATCTTCAGTTTTCCCATTGCTCCATATACACCTAAAATATATATTACTTCCCCTTTAAACATATTATTGGAATTCCCAACATTCGTGAATACGTCTGCCGAGTTGTTTGAATCATTTCTTTCTCTAAAAATTTCTGGAAAACTTGATATTTCGTTCATTGAAAAATGCAGTAGTATCACAACCTGTGAGAGCATGCTTAAAAAGAATATGCTATTTACATTTTGGTAGCGATTTTCCTAAACTTTTCGACGGAATTATTTTTTGTTGAACTTTGCCTCAGGATGGTTGGAAAACAAATTATTTCACTATACATATTCATTGATGCCGGTAACAACACCAACTCATATCTTCCGAAATCATAACAACATTTTTCAATTAATTCAATCACCATTTCCATGAAGTAACGTTATTTACCAGGAATTGATCTCGAGCGATTTTCAAAGGCATAATTTCAACGAATTTAATATATATCTCTCTGCTGATTTGATAATGTTTTTTTTTATATCCATGAAATACCACGTAAGTGTTACTATCGTTATTATTCCTCAAATATCTTACATAATGCTCACATTGACCTTTACTACGATGTAGTAGCACGCTTTCATCTATCACGTAATGAACATTTTCGAATTGATAGAAATTTCTGCAGATAATTCATGAAAAGATTATTTTTATCATTCGCAGTTTGCCGTCTTCGAAAAGAGCAATCGGATATGGTGTCAGTTCAAAAATTGATATGATTTTTGAGTTTTTAATTTTTTTTTTAAAGACTCATACGTTGAAATAGCGAAGTAAAAACAATATGATTTAAAACGAAATTATATGCTGAATTTTTTTTATATTAATTCGTTTGAACAATGAAAAAATCGACACAACAAAAAATATTAGGTGAACATTGCAATTTATAGAAGGAAAAAAAAGTAAATTTTAAGTCAAAAATATAAATCCATTCGCTGTAACTGTATTCTGAGGTCGAAACCCCCCAACTTCCAATAAAACTCTTTGCTTCGGTACTCCTCGAAACACTATTCAACTAGTCGATCGTGTGGTGTCTTCATGATCTATCTACAGCTTGCGGGTATATATTTTCAAACTCTTGTTCATTGATATTCTCCACGTATTGTGCAGAAAATGGCGATGAAATTGCACCAAACCAAAAACCATTACCTTCATTTCATAAATAGATACGTCTCCTTCAGGAAGATTTCAACATAAAAGTCTTTGTCCAGGTCTGTCTTCTTCTCTTATTAACACTCGATGGAACATTTCCTGGACGTTGGCTGAAAACGATATTGATTGTTTCCTGAATTTCCTAATGATTCCCACCGGAGTGTTGAACAAGTCCTGGAGCTCAATTTTTGACGCTGTTCGTTACGATAACGTATACTCCATTGCTACCTAAGAGATAGCGTATTCGCGGTAACTGAAGTGGTCGAAAATTGGGCCCCTGGCCTTCCATATATTTATAGTTGGCGGCAACAAATCCACCACAGAAATATCAAAGTCGCTGCAATTTATCCTACAAAAAAGACCATTGCAACTTTCTTCAGTTGCAGCGTCATATTTCATCGTGCAAACAGGGTGTTACGCGTACATATCCCACTTGACAATGAAAACATTCTTTGGACACAAATTGCTGGTAAAAATACTCAGTTATTTCACCATTGAAGATGGGCAAATCTTTCTTGATTGTTTGCCTCGCTGATATCATTTTCATATCTTGTCCAGATGCCTCTGTATAACCCAATTTATGATCATTTCCAGTTTGCAATTTGCGAATGTCAGTATGATTTTCAAAGCGACCTAGTTTGATAGAAGTCTTTTTTGTATTTAGACCCTGATTGATCGTTCATGTCATCATATTCTTCAACTAATTTGGCCTTTTCTAGAGACAACCTGCTCAATTTCCTTTCCATTTCCATTTGCTTCATTTTCATATCCATTTGCTTCATCATCATTTTCGCCAACTCTTCATCAGCCTTCATCTGGTCCACCAACAATTTTGTTTGAAATGTAGAACATTCTCTGGATACTGTTGACTTCTTACAACTATTTCTGGACTGTACGTTACTCTTGTTACTTCATTCACGTAGCGTGGTAGGATGTATCTTGTTTTCATAGTTACCCTGCTCAGGATAAGAATTTCGCTTTTGGACTTCAGAGCTGTGCTTTCACTTCTTATTTCCATATTGCTTGATTCTGTAGGCTCAAGGACCAGTACAAGGTTCTCTTTCACCACAGGCAGAAAGGACCAGAACAATGATCAGTTTTATCTGTGGTACCAAGTCAGTTTATTGAAGGCCAGCACAATGTTCAAGTTTTTACTGAAGATTGAGTAACATAATGGGTATTTTAAAATTTTTGTCAAGGTGAAACTGCACTTTCTTTTTCTGTAAACAATAACCTGGCATAAAATGAACGATGAGATTGTAACCCTTGGTGTGGAAGTTGAAACTTTTTGTACACATTAATCACCATAACACCAAACTGATATCATTTGCAGCCGACGCGCGCTTTGCTATGAAAAGGATAGCACCTTCAGGAAAATAATACTGATACTGTAAATTTTATTTCGTTACTATTTCTGCTATTTCTATATTTCCCATTCAGTTTGGAAGGCATTTATTTTTGTTTGATTTCTGTTCAGCTTCGTTTAATCATTATTTTTTCATTAAATTTGTGTATCAAGGTTTGTATGAAATTTAGCTTGAATGGGAATCCAGCTGCCACTCCTCTACGAACCAAAACCCTGAGAATATCAAACTTTTTCGAGCTGAGGGTAAACGAAGTCTCACTCTCCAATGTGCTATTACTAGTACGGAAGAGGATGAGGACTTGAAGTTTATCTAATATCACTCATCCATATGGTAGCCGCTAGGAGCGTTGCTTGACCCCAGATTCAATACTCAATCGAATAACTACATCAAAAAGTTATTTCAATGGGAAGGATGAAATTGTTTCCTATGTTTCGGCATTGCAGTTTTGACATCAACTTCAACTGGAGTCATTTTTAATCTCAGTGCGTCTGGTAATATGTCCAATGACACAATGGTTAAGGCTTTCGCGGCCGAGGTTTCTAGTATAACTACTTTTCTTCGGGTTTGAAGGACGTCGTTCTTTGGAATTTCTTCCTAACGTTTCGCTAGCGCGAGTGGCTAGCTTCTTCAAAGGCTCACTCATTTCTGATGACTGTCATCAAGGCAGATATACTTGAAGGTCTTTCATAGACTCTAGTTAATGAATGAGGTGTTCACATGATTCAGGAACAACTGATATTGAAAATTGATCAACATCAACCAAACAAAAAATCCATGAAATAATGGATTGTTTAGAGGTTGTTTGAAATTATGGCCACTTCATGTGGAACTTGTAACGTCGCACCATTCTCAACGCGTATTGAATGATTGTTATTATTATCGGATTCACTCGTTTACAAATAAATAAATAAACGATGCAAATAGTGTTGAGAATGGACTAAAATGGTTTGGAGAAAATTCCCTCTGGGTGGTTTGTTCTTGAATTGATATCAAATAAAGGAACTTTGCCTGCTGCCATGTATAAAGACGTCGGATTTGTGATCCAAAAAATCCATATCATATCGCTCACTCAATGTGCTCTGAACAATTCGTTACGTTTTTTAGGGCGCTAGTGAATACATCTTGCGAATGAATATATCATTGGGAATGTTGAGAGATTGATATTGTATACATCTTCATCGGATCCACACAGTACAAGGGTTTTGCAGAAGCATATTTTGTGGTATGCTATCGAACATTAGAAGGTAAAGGACTGTTAGTACAGTTTTTCTATATGGTAAATGGAAGCGGTTTGTACCGTTCTTTCGAAACTTGTTCGTTTAAGAGGGCATTGCTATGAAATGTTCATGATATTTTCCAACCCAAATTTGATGCAGATATAAGCGAGGTGGAAACCTATTCATGTGATGACATTCCAAAGTTATTTCCAGGTGTTTTCTGAAACATAATTGTAAAAAATAATATTTCAGTGGATCTGGGCAGTAACTTCTGTATGATAGAGATGATGCAGAATAGTTCTTTTGCTAACCCAATCATTTACCATCTATACATATATAGGCATAGGAGATTATGCGGATTGTCACAATGTTTGAAACCAAGCAAAAAAAAATCCAAAATTTCTGATCCGATGGAGGAGGAAAGTATCCCTTTCAACCCCTCCCCATTCTCATCAGACTTGTGAAGCGGGCATAAGTGGTGTCTCTTTTCTATTCGATATCATGAAAAATGAAGAAAACAGGACTTATAAGAAATGAAAAACTCCCTGGTTGGTATCAAATTTGGTGAACATTTTCTTTCAAAAAATCGGCTCGATTCTCAACACTCTCAGCACCCTTAGCGGAATGAGAGAGGTACAGCTTATCCAATCCATCTTGGCACAGAACTAATAACTTATATGCCCTACAATCTCTGTCAAGTGCACTGAAGTAAAAAAACGTCTATTATGTGTGTTCACTGTGTTGAAATGTATCTCTAGAAGGTGTTTTTTCTTTTGTCCTGGTCTACACTATCAGTGTGCAACTGGAAAAGTATCTGAGTTTGTGCCAAGATGGATTGGACAAGCTGTATATATTGAAGGAGTTGAGCAACGAACCCAAAATTGCTGGAATAATTTTCTTATAAAATTATGACAACTGATTATTGAAACTGATATCTGTTAACTTCATCTTTCAACATAATGAAAGTCATTGAATACTTTCTAATATTCAGACCAAATCACAGAAATTGTCCAGAGATTGAAAAAATTGATTCATTAGTTTATTGTTGCTTAAACAGAACTTTCGTGGTGATGTTTGAAGAGAGCCGAGGTCATGTCCGAATTACGTACAGCTAGTTCATGCTCCTGTTGGATACTCGTCGGTTCGTCTGTCCTTTGTATGTTCTAGGGCAGTCGTGACAAGGAATTTAATTTATTAATTTTTTTTCATATGCAGATTCACACGAAAGGAAAGTGCTGTAATGTTCGAAGAACACTGCGTGAATCAAAGGACAGGAGATACGAATTAACGTTCACTTTGTTAACAGTGTGAAACGTTGGGTATTATATCTTTAGGTGAGCGCAGGAAAGGGGATATTTGATTGCTGTGAAAACTGACTTGATGTCGTGTTTTGTCAGAATTCGGCTCACTTTATCAGTGACTTCCCGAATGAAATGAAGGAAAGCATTCGGGCGTTCAGCCTGGTCTTCCGGTGGTCTGAGATGCGAGAAACGGGTTTGTTGGCGTTGAATGGTTCTCTGGATCTGGGGATAGGAATAATGGTTTTGAAGAATGGCGAATGTGAGCTTTTTCAGCTCACTGAGTCTATTGTGGTCATCTGTGAGTTTGATGGATCAATTGATAGGAGAATTCAGTACGGAGCTCACCTGGGCTGGATGATGGTGGGAGTTTGCATTAAGATATCTATTGGTGTGCGTGGGTTTCGGTAGGCAGTATGAGTGAAATTATCGTTGGATTTTGTGATGTGGATCTCTAAGAAAGGTATAGCGTTGTTTGTCTCCATTTCCATAGTGAATTGTTGAGGTGATTGAGGAAGGTGTGAAGGCTTTCGGATCCATGAGGCCAGATAGCAAAGACATTATCCACATAACGAAGCCAACACGTCGGCTCCAAACCAGATGTGTCAATGGCTCTGGACTCAAAATCTTCCTTGTAGGGGTTTGTAAGTACTAGCGAAAGAAGAGAACCCATAGGGGCGCCTTTTACTTGTTTGTAAAATTTGCCCTGGAAAAGAAATTATGTACTGGACATAAAATGGCTGATGAGGTTGAGCGTGTCTTGGAAGATTTGATGTTTGGTTTTAGAATGAAGTGTATTATGCCAAGGGGATGTTTGTGAGAAGGAATACTACATCGAAGCTTACCAGGATGTCTGTGGGTCGGAAATTGACCGATTTGATGATTTCTATGAAATGGAACGAGTTTCGATATATGTATATACACATTCATATTTATTCTGCTTGGTTTCATATTTTTTGTGAATATGGATTTTCATCAAGTATCGCTAGTTCGAATCAATGTTTGTTGATGGTTTTTCCTTTTTTAAGTATATTTTGAATCTTAATTGAATATTAACAACTTCTAAATATTCTTTTTGAATATTTTCAAACTTCACCTAATAAATTCGGTTTTCTTTATACTGAATCACACGATTGGAAAGCCCTGCAAGAACACTGCGTGAATCAAGGGACAGGAGATACGAATCAACATTCACTTCAAATTATCGAAGTTTGTAAGCCTCAGGAAAAACCTCTCTTGGCAAGAAGTTCCGAAGATCAGCTGTTCTATTGAAAAAAGATCCCTGAGCAAGAGAGGTTCGACAGGTCTCTAAGTCCACAACAGAGGGGTGGAAATTCTTTACTCATCCGTGTAGATACTGCCAGGCGTGGAACGATTGACGACAATTCAGAAGAGCACTGGCCTTGAAAATATTTCTAAAAGAGAAACAAGTCTCTGACCTTTCTACGATACTCCAACGAAGCGAGCGAATTTATGAGCAAAGAATCACCAACAAGACGGATTGCCTTCCTCTGTATAGATTCGAGAAGCTTCAATGAATGTTATGGTGCCGAGACCCATACATGGGAACTATATTCCAAGACAGGTCTTATCTGTGCTTTGTGGATCGTTAGAAGTGATTTCTTTGCACTTAATAGAATGCAAGCTTCTGGGAAGCACCCTTAGCGATCAATCTCACATGGTTTTCCTACGAGGGATGATTACTAATCGTAAATCCTAGCATCGAGATAGTTGACTTTGTAGGAATAGTCACTCCTGACGTCTGAATTCTAGATGAAGACAGATCGGCTTTCTTTGAGAAGCGACATGTCTGGGATTTCCCAGCAGTAAATTCCACTGAGTTGATGTTACTCCATTCTATCATTTTCGCCAAGTCATCGTTAATTATATTGAAAATAATGTTTCCCTGAATTTTTGTACCTCGTGCTGGTATGGTGACTCTGGGGAAGAAACCAGTATGAAGAGTACTGTCGTCCGCAAAGCTATGCGCTGAACAAGATGCTCTCTCTAGCAAATCATTGATGTATATTAGAAAAAAGTAGACGCCAGAACTGAATCATGAGAAACACCTGAATTCATTGAGGGAATAGCAGACGATGCTCCATGAACAACCACATACAGGGACCTATCACGTAAAAAATGCCAATAAGTCACTGGATGATATTTGATGTAGAAATCTGTTTTGTCGATCATCAACTACTCCTGATTCCTTCAGATATTTGATAAGCTTCATATCGATTGCATTTCCCATGGCTTTGGAAATTATATATGTTGAATATTCATTTTGAAATACTTTGAAGATATTTTGATCCTTCTTTGAATCAGTTTTGAATCATCATTTTGATAATTTTCAGTATGTTTTTTGGTTTCCCTTCCCTTCTTCGAACAAATTTGTGATGCATCAGCAGAAAAACTCAATGAGTTGTTCAGGGTACGGTGACTAAGCGATATGATATAAGTATTTTGTTTTTAGTTGCAAGCGGTAGTGTCTAGTAGCACGAAGAGAACGTGACTACCGTTTTTGTCTGATCAAACGTAGCCTCTCATATAATAATGATTGAATTTTCCTACAGGTAAGTAATATCTCAAATTCGATAACTTCTTGGGTCACTTCCTTCTTAATGGGGCTACGTGTTTTTCACTAAGCACTCTTAATGGGACCACGTTTACTGGTTGAAGTTATGTTCGAATATCCCAACTTATTGAACTTTTCACATTGCAGACAATCACAAGATCTCTGAAATCGTTTTCGGAAATTTATCTGAATAGCAATCTTCCATCAGATCGAATCAAACCGCAACTCTTGGTGCGGGTCTCTACTCATGGCGGTCATGACACCGGATCCCTATGGTTATCTATGGTATGGTACCATCAGCATATGTCGAGATGTAGAAAATTTCATCAACTAGCCTGACTGAGAATGACACATCATATTTACAACGAGCCTCCTAGTAGCTCTAGAATCTTTCATCAGTGTTATATACACCTCTGTTGTGATGAGGGAAGCAACAGTTAGTGGCTTCCGGAACAACTAGGCAGCTGAAACTGAACCAGACCATCTGCGTGGACCCAACAAAATAAGGAATATTGTTAAATATATGGCTAAACTTGCACTTCAAGGAAGGTAAGACTAGATGGGAGAGCTTCGGAATGACAACCTGATGCCTCCAAAATGAAAACAAAGGAACTGGAAAAGAATGAGAAAACGAATGTCTCTGCAGAAGAAAGACTCATTACTACTATCTTTGTTCGAAAATTCCTTTGTGGATCCTTGGTTTAAGAAAACATACGCCTCTACTAATGAGTTGAAATGATATGTCCAATTGGTCTTTCTTTATTTATCTGCTCACAATGACAGTGAAAAAAACTTCTATCGCGGATATGCCATCGATCTAAGAATTTAAATAGCGTACGCTTGGATATGGATGAGGTGAAACACAATTATTCCACAGTTTCATTGTTTCCATATTTCACCTGTTGTGCCATCACATTTATGGACATTTTGTTGTATTGAAACTTTTTCTAGAGATTATTGCATAAAAGGTTGATAGCTGCTTCTTAATTCAAGATAGGCAGATTCTCTGCGGTAAAGGTTGAGAGAAATGAGAAATATACTACCACAATATTCAGCCATATATAACTAAATATGATTTCTTTGAAGACGTGTTTTCCTTCCAAAAATGTAGGGTTGATGGAATTTTTGTTTCTATACTCTGCTAAGAAAACCTTATCATGACTTTTCTCTCATTTATTTGTACATATGGCCACATCATAATTGGCCACACCATGGGATTTGAGAAAATGTAAGGCTCACTGACAATCACCTTGAATAAAGGTGAAAAATTAAAAACATTACATTCTGAGCTTTATACAGATGCTCTCCAAACATCAATTCAATTTCATAGGTACGACTTCAAAATATGATCCTTGTTAATATGATGAATAAAACTTGTTTAGCTTGTCCTTCACGACTTTTATTTAGAATAAGCTTTTCCAGTACAAACTACACATTTTACTTATTTTCTGTCGGCCATATTTTCAGCACACACGAAACGCATAGCTCACAGACAGTGTGACCATAAATTTTTTGACAAATCTACTAGGCCAATGAAGAAAATCTACCAAAATCTACTAAACCGACTGCAGAAATCTACTGAAAATCTACTTTATCGATTTCACCATAACAAATTAGTTCGAAAACCTTACCTAGATGTCGATAGATCTGAAATAAATATATTCTGGAGTATCACTAGTCTCTACATCTGTTGTTTTTTATGTGATATGCCAAAAAAAAAACAATATTTCATATGCCACTGAACATCAGATGGCAGAAGAGTCTCATTTCTAATGAAATTTGAATATTAGTTCTAGGATTTTTTGTACGTGAATTCAATGAGCGGTGTTATAAAATGAAATAAACATTTCAAGGTGTTATTATCTCTTGTGATGGAAAAATAAAGATCATCATATGTAATATAATAACATTATCAACAAATATAAAATGAAAATAAAAAACTAATAACTTAAAAAGAACTCTATCTCTGGAAAAAACGACTTTTAGTCTTTTTCAAATGTTTCAACATTAACTGTGCCCAGTAATACTAGAACTGAGCAAATTGGGTAAATCAGAATCTAATTTTATTTCTCTATATTCATTATGTACTAATTTGAAACCGTAATTTCTATCCACTTCAAACATCATGACAGATAAAACAGAGAACTGCTACTTCGCTTTGGAGAGAGAGCCACATTGTAAAATTGTCATATTCAATAAAAATTCTACAGATTTCTTTCTTTCGCTACTTGATCTAATTCTATTTGAATGTATGCATGTCAACCCAGAGATGCCTCAAAATCTACCAAAATCTACTAGACAATTTCTTCCTACTAAAAATTACTGATTTGAGTCGAAAATCTACCAAAAAAGTAGATTTCTACTAAATATGGTCACGCTGCTCACAGAATCACAAGAATAAGTGCATACCCAATGTTGCCAATATAAATGTATATTATTATACCAACACGCCTCCTTACATTTATATTGCAACAAATAATACTCAAAAGTAATATAGGTAACCAATTATCAGATTAGAATACAGTACAGTCTCTAGTAATTTGGCATTTCTATAAATCAACTTATCCTAATTTTATTTCTACATATCTTGCCCTATATCTTTATATTTAAACACTCTCTGAATTTGAGGAATTTAACATTTCCCAATGCTTTAGTTAATATGTCAGCAATATTATTTTCAGACTCTATTTTAACAACTTCAATTTTTCTTTCCTTGACATTTTCGTGTATATAATGATAATGTACCTCTATGTGTTTGGAGTTCTTAGTAAAATTTCCATAATTAGCTATAGCTACTGCACCTGAATTGTCTTCATATATTTTGACTGGTTCACAATTTTTTGTAAAAACATCATTTATTAGACATATTAAGAAATTTATTTCTGTTACTGCTTCAGACAGTGCTATATATTCAGCAAATGTAGAAGATTTTGTTATACAGTTCTGTTTTTTTGATTTCCACAAGATAACATTGCCATACAATCTAATTACATATCCAGTTGTAGATTTCCTGTCTATTACATCTCCTGCCCAATCAGAATCAGCAAAACAATCTAATATATCAGCATGATCATTTTTATAATATTTCAATTTTAAGTTTTTTGTCAAGAATAAATATTTCAGTACTCTCAAGGCATATCTGAAATGTGTCTCATCACAGCTCAGATAATTTACACAAAAAAAAAATATCTGGTCTAGTACCAGAACTAATATATAACAGTGCACCTATCAAATTTCTATACTTAACATCTTCATTTAATTCAGATTTTTCCAATTTCAAATTTATTTCCATAGGTGTTTTATACAATTTTGCATTTTCAATATTATAACGTTTTGCTAAGGACTCAATGTAATGTTCCTGACTCAAAGTTATAATGTTGTCTTGATCATAATTATATTCAATGTTTATACCAATGTAATTTTTTACTTTGCCTAAATCTTTCATTCTAAATTTATCAGATAATTTCTTTTTAATGTCATCAATCACCCTTTTGTCTGAACAGCAAATCAAGAGATCATCAACAAATAATAAAATGTACACAACTATGTCATTTTCCTTTTTGAAATACAAACAAAAATCATATTTACATCTTTCAAAATCCAGTTCAGTCAGAAATTCATTGAAACATTCATACCAAGCACGGGGACTTTCTTTTAAACCGTATAATGATTTATTTAAAATATAAACCTTTTCAGTGTCATTTTCATAGCCAATTGGCTGTTTTACATAGACCTCAGATAAAACTTTACCATTAAGAAACGCTGTCTCTACATCCATTTGATGGATTTTTAAAGAATTTTGACAACAATAAGATAATAACAGTTTTAAAGTTGGCATTTTCGCTACAGGGGAATAAGTATCGTCAATACAATCAGTTTGTTGGAATCCTCTAACCACTAACCTGGCTTTATATTCATTTTCACTCTTCTTTTTGTAGATCCATTTCACATCGATTACCTTTTTGTTCTTGGGTGGCTTGTCAACAAGAGTCCATGTTTTATTCTTCACTAGGCTGTCCATCTCATGGTCCATAGCTTCCTTCCATTTATTTGAATCCTTAC
Source organism: Zygogramma bicolorata (assembly GCA_032362365.1). NCBI lineage: Eukaryota > Metazoa > Arthropoda > Insecta > Coleoptera > Chrysomelidae > Zygogramma > Zygogramma bicolorata. The sequence goes on along the minus strand of JAVJAQ010001076.1, from coordinate 879,903 downwards.
AAGTTATCGCCTCCTCAAAATTTTCTGGGTTCATAGCGTCACAGTAGTTCACATTTATACAATAATAACCGAATTCTTCATCAAATCGTAGTGGTGGCTTGACTTTTCTTTTTGGTCTTTCTCCTTCGTTGTTTTCATCGAGTTCAATATCATTATCGCTATTTACTTTATCTGCATGATTTTCTTCTAAGAGTTCTGCAGTGCACCTTTTCCTTTCTTTTTCTTCTTCTGTCTGTCTATCTTTTTCGTCTTCTTCAAATCCGCACAATGTTATATCATCTTCTATAATATCACAGTGTCTAGCTATTATTATTTTGTTGTTGATCAGTACTCTATATCCAGTGTCACTATAACCCAGTGAGATTCCTGTTTCTGCTTTCTTGTCCCATTTAGATTTTCTTCTCTCTTCTGGTATTCGTACAAAAACCTTACTGCCATACATTTTCAGATACTTTATTGTTGGCTTCTTTCTGAAAAATATTTCATATGGAGTTTTCCTTTCAATAGTATTTGTGAAGGTTCTATTCTTGAGATATGCAGCTGTTTTAATTATTTCTGGCCAATATTTTCTTGCAACATTTGCTTCTGATAAGAGACACCTCCCCATATCCATTAAAGATCTGTTATACCTTTCAGCAGTTCCATTAAGCTCATGTACATATGCTGGACAAGTTTTTATTAATATTCCTTTCTCTTTTGCAAACTGGAAAACTCTTGCATTCATATACTCCTTATCATTATCACATCGCAATTCTTTTATCGTTTTATCAGTGAGATTTTGTACTTCATTTACATACTGCACCAAACAATCATATACTTCATCTTTTGTTCGGATACAATAAACTTTGATTAATTTGCTATAGTCATCTATAAAACTTAAAAAATATTTTTCGCCTCGATTTCCTGTTGTTTGATGTGGGCCATTTAAATCTGTATGAACGATCTGTAATATATTCTCTGCTCTTCCACGGTTATTATCAAAAGGTAATTTGTGCATTTTATTTTGAATACATGTCACACACTTCAAATATTCTGATTCAATCTCTTTAGGTAGTCCATCTAAAGCTTCATTTTTGCACATTATTTCCAAATTATTAAAATTTATATGTCCCAATGTACGATGCAATTTTTCTTTTGTAGTCATGTTGCTTTTACTAACATTTGCTTCTAGCATTGCTTTATTAACATAACATTCCATCTTATACAGTCTTTCATCTTTAATAGCAACAGCTATAACCTTTCCATATGAGTTATATATTTTTGACAGTCTTCCTTCAGACACAATTGAATTTTTTTCAGTAATTTTTGTGCAACTTAGTAAATTTGCCTTCATTTCTTTTACATAAGAAATATTTGTTAAATTTACTTCTGATTTTTTACCATATACTAGGAAATAGGCTTTAATATTACCCACTTTTGTTGCTTCTAATATTCTTCCATCACCAACTTTAACTTTCACAGTTTCTTTTAAAGTCTCACATGTGTCAAAATACTCATCAGTGTTAATAATATGATCTGTACAACCGCTGTCCAGTAGCCATTCTATTTGTCCTTTATGAAAGTTTCTACTATTCGATGATCCACGTCCTCTATATCCAGAATATCCATGACCTCTACTTCCAGAATATCAACGGCCTCTATTTCCAAAATATCCACTTCCTCGGCCTCTGGTACGCCAATCCCTTTGAAAGTGGCCAGGTTTTCCACAGTTAAAACAATTTTTCTGTGATGCTATTCTTGTTTCTGTTAGAAATGCATTTGAGTTGTCATTTAATGCCCTATTTGATTTTTCTTCTGCATTTTTTAATTTTATTTTGCTTTTTAAATAATCAACCGTTCTCTCCTTTTCTGGTAGAACATCAATCAAATCACCAATATGACTATAGTTCTGTGGCAGTGATTTTAACATATAGTTAAGTTTTTCTTGCTCCGTAATAACTGCACCTGCCTGCTTTAATTCATTTACAGCTCTTTCAAAATCGTCGAAAAACAAGGACACTTCTTCGTAATTTTTTAATTCGACAATTTCTAGGTTATGTCGACACACAATTTGCAAAGCTGTCGATTGTTTTTGGTACATCTCATCGAATTTTTGGATAATCTCGCAAGCTGAATTTAAATTGCTTATGTATTCTAACTGTTTGTTTGTTATGGCGCTATAAATATAGTTAGTCGCCTGAATATCACGATCGTTCCATTTGTTATCGTCGGCAGCTGTTTTCTCTCGCATTACAACATCTACACACTTTTTGTATTGTAAGAATTTCAATATACGTATTTTCCAATTGCTATAGTCTGCTCCGTCAAAGATCGGAATATTTATATCACTGTTTTTCGCCGCCATTATCACGTTGTTTCTTGTTTTTTAATTTCCAAACATAGATTTTTATTTTGACTTCTCGTTGTTCTAACCACGCTCTGCTACCATGTTAATATGATGAATAAAACTTGTTTAGCTTGTCCTTCACGACTTTTATTTAGAATAAGCTTTTCCAGTACAAACTACACATTTTACTTATTTTCTGTCGGCCATATTTTCAGCACACACGAAACGCATAGCTCACAGAATAACAAGAATAAGTGCATACCCAATGTTGCCAATATAAATGTATATTATTATACCAACAATCCTATCGTCACAGTCAAATAACCTCCACCTCTTATGCCTCAAAATGGAAATCACGTATTTGGTATTTTCTATAGGCACCCAATTTTATAAATATCGACTATTTCACTGAACTGGAAGACACTGATACTGAACTCCTACCGGACTGTAATAGCAGTATTATGACGGGAGAAAGAAACACTAGGTCCAGACTCTTTCATAATTTTCAGAATGCCCACAATCTCAAACAAATCATTGTCACCCCGAAAAAAATCACAAAATATACGCAAAACCTATGAAGTATGGTGATAGTCTCAAAGCTTTACATGGTTGCCTCAATTGTTCTTGCTAGCTTTCAGAAAACTGACAAAATAGTTAAGGCTTTCGCGGCCGAGGTTTTCAGTATCACTACTTTTATTCGGGTTTGAAGGCCGTCGTTTTTTGGAATTTCTTCATGACGTTTCGCTGGCTCGAGTGGCTAGCTTCTTCAGAGGCTCATTCATCTTGGAATTCACTCCGATGACTGGAGATTTTTCCTTTGCAAGTTGTATTTATGCCGATTCAGGTAGTTTGCGGTGCTAATTATTCCATTCGGATTAGAAGATTTGTCATTAATATCGATTACCTTGTTTACCTCATCTGGGTTCGAAGAATAATCATCATTATTATCTGAAGAACTACCTGCAGTTATTAACGATTTTCTTAAAATGGGATTCCATATTCGGTTGAGGTTGACAGCTTCTTCTTTTCTGTTGAAATTATCCGTGTGTTTGTGGATTTCTATTGCCTCCCGTACCAGTCGGCTATGGTATCCCTGGTTGGGTGCAATCAGTTTTGCATTTTCAAACATAATCCTGTGGTTACCCTCACTAAGAGCGTGTTCCGCCACAGCCGACTTGTCAGTTTGCCCTAGTCTGCAGTTTCTCCCATGTTCCTTTAGCCTTGTTCCCATGGATCTTTTGGTGGTACCGATGTATACCTTCCCACAGGTGCACGGTATGCGATAAACCCCTGCTGCAGACAGTGGATCTCTTTTGTCTTTAGCCGATCTGAGGCTCTGTTGAATCTTCTTTGTGGGTTTAAATACAGTTTTTATGTTGTATTTACCCAGGAGTTGTCCAATTCTGTCTGTGACTCTCGGGATGTATGGCAAATATGAATGTGCAACTATCTGAACGTCCTCCCTGTTTCGAACAGTGGAATTCTTCAGTTTCATGGCTCTGTTGATCTCGGGTACACTGTATCCATTCGACCTCAAGGTCACTTGAAGATGTTCCAGTTCTTCCCCCAGATTTTCTGGTTCGCATATTCTTCGAGCACGTTCCGTTAGAGTAGAAATGACTCCTCTCTTTTGGCTGGGATGGTGGTTCGATAGTGCGTGCAGGTACCTATCCGTGTGTGTGGGTTTTCGGTATACTTTGTGGGTTATTCTAGCCCCACATCGTTCGATCCGATCAGTACATCCAGGAATGCTATTCGTTGGTCCTGTTCATTCTCCATAGTGAACTTAATATTGGGGTGGACACAACATGTCCTTGTTTACCAACGTCCCACTGGAAGACTCCCTGAAGGAGCTAGCCTACTTGTTCCCTAATGATATCGTTGGACTTTTCCGAGCATGTCTCACAGGGAGTTACTTTGAATGAGCCTCTGAAGAAGCTAGCCACTCGAGCCAGCGAAACGTCAGGAAGAATTTCCAAAAAACGACGGCCTTCAAACCCGAATAAAAGTAGTGATACTTTCAGAAAACTATTCATCTAGCAATATCCGGTACCATAAAAAATATCGCCTTGAATTTTTCTAGAATAAATAAGGAGCAATTCCAAATTGATCTATATAGTGTAGACTGGGATATAGTCTTAACACGGTTGATACGATGGTTGCTATTTAGAATAATATTTGACTCCTTTTCGATATTCTCGCACCTGTTCGTGAAATCAGGGTAATCAAGCCTCTTGTCCTTGGTGGGCAATCAGTATCGAAGAAATATGGAATAGGGACCAGAGGTTATTTTTAAAAATATAAAAGTAAGAAGATATATAATGATTGGAATTCTTATAAAAAAATGATTGTACTATATTATCAATAGGGAGAAAAATTATACATGACAAAGTTAAATATTTCAGAGACAGTTAGAATTCACGACAGAATCAGACACAAAATTCCCTACACAGTAGATGGATGTTTTTGGTATCATTATCATGTTTCCTCGATATAACACAATCCTCTAGAACCGATTTTCGAATTCAGCTACTGAATTCTTACACCTTTCCTCATAATGATATCTACAATTTTTCATAGTTGATCAACACACGAGTCGGGAAATATCTATATCGCATCCTCAGTAACGCTATTGTGGTCTACGGTGTCACTCTCGCAACAATGGAACTTGCTAGCTGTCTTCATCATTCAACTTCTACCTACCTGTTGGATTTTGAGAACCAGTCCTGGTCCTACCATTTGCCAACAACAATCGAACTTGTCTGTTCTAATTCATATCAGTATTCTACATTCAAAGCTTCAGAAATGATTATGAAGGAAATAATGACTATTTCATTGGGTCTGATGATCTCATAACTGACGATCAATATGGTTTTCGCTCCAACCATAACACATCTACCGCTCTTTTACACATTTTCCATGAACTCAATAGAAAACATGAGACTTGGATAACAGAAAGGCCTTCGATTCATTTTATCATGGAATTATGTGTGAAAAATGTAAATTCAACTCAATTGATGAGTAGCTTCTTTAGTAACAGAACACAGCTGGTTTTCATTGAGGGATTCAGATACGAGGCCTCTACTGTAACCGAGCAAGGATCGATTCTGAGTCCTCTCACGTTCATTTTGTATATGTGTGATTTTTACAAATACGAAGTACGGAATTCTGTAGGTGAATTGCTGGCGGCTGCGACAAAAAAGTGTACAGCTTTCATATTACCATTTACATTTCTTGAAGTATCGAAAACATTGAACGTGATTTCATACGTAGAAATATCAACGTGGTATCCTTTTCATTTCTGCTTCTATTTCCGCAAGTTTTTTCACTGGAATTGCTGTTCGTAAATGAAACTTTGAATGTTTTATTTCTAGAAATGCATATATTCTAACAGGGTGAGAAACGTAACGCGTGGTATTCCTTATTTTTTATTTTGTTACCATTGTTTCCATTTACTTTTGTTGGGTGTCAACTTGTATCTTTTATAATGGAAGTCGGCTACAAAGTTAATCATTTGCTGGTTGATGAGCTCGATCATGAACTGGAAATTAGGGGTATATTAACGAATGAGAATCAAAATGATGGAAGATATACATTTGGAAATATACATTTTTATGTCCTTTGAGGAAGGATATTGCACAAAATGTTGTTAAAATTGAGATCAACGTGTTTTCAGTTTTTGGTGTGACACAATTTATTTTGTATGGTAATGGTTTCCGATTTGAAAAATTAATTGAAAGTTGTTATCGAGTGCGTTAAATCTGATTCACACCAACGTATTATACACACTGTAACTTTGTGAAAAGGAATCACCTTACATTAGGTACATTCATTAGGTGTTTTGTTGATAAACATATCAACTGGGATCAAAATCTCGAAAAAACCGTTATGCTTTTGACACTGCTTAGGACGAGATTACAGGGTATTCTCCAACCTATTTGAATTTCGGGAAACATGCCGCACTGAGTGGAAAATAATATGGTACTGAAGATACTGAAATTCTTCCAGGCGATCGCGATTCGTGCGCTACCGAAATAAAATGTCTTAATGATGTTTATGATAACGTAAGATCGAAAAAAAATTCATCTTATTCACACGCAAACCTGAAAAAATATAATTTACAGAGAAAAGACCATTCCTTTCAGGAAGGAGACGAGGTGTGGGTTTCCCATTATCAGCCCTTTACAGGGTGAGTAAAACGTGTCGTTGAATTAGAAATAATTCTGCGACAGACAACTCGGTCCAAAATTTCCTGACTGCTTAGTATATAGTTCGGAAATAATTTTCATCAAAAGGAATGAATTTGGCTTCACCCGGAATTTTAATACCTTTTATTTCCATAATCAACTGATACGAATTTTTCAAACTGGATCTGGGGTTGAAATAACTATGATTTGTTGTCTGGTAATTTCACTGATGGAGCTGTTATAAAAGAAACTACAGGACCAATGTGCAGCTTAATCAGTGAATACAGTTTTGAAGGTTGAGGGTTCATGACCACTGATCTATATTTTCCCCTTTCATTGATGATGTACTGAACTGATCTTGAAGTGTCTCCATAACGGAATGGATGGAGTCTGTAAAGTCATCAGGAGTTTGGATCTCCTTCACTGCATGGTTCGAGATCAAGAAACTGCAGTAATTGGAGCCTTTCTGTTCAAGGCAGCAGGGCGCGCAGCTGATTAACTTGATGAAATCTCCAACGAGTGGGTAAACCAACTTTCTCTCACCGAGTTGGAGCTCGCACGGAGAGAGGCTCACGCCAAGACTGCAGAGAATGTTAAGATGCTGCATAAGATGCCTAGGAAACCCTGGTGTATCTACTTATACCTGAATAATTTTGGAATGAACTTGGCGAAAACTGATTGCTTGATTTCTGAGATCGCAAATGCTCCAGATCGCTATTGTAGATGGCGATCAGTCGTATACCATATGAAGCTTAATTTTCAGTGGAGAGGAATGTGCAACCGAATATTCTACCACTGTTTATTATTTGCCTACTGGGATTTTGACAGCCCTGGCAGCCAATAAAATGCGATTCAGAAAACGTGCATGTAACGCGGAAACCTACCGTTACCAACCTGTCAATACTGTCACAGTTACCTCTACAAGTTTTTAGTGTGTTTGTATCAGTTTGTAAGACTAGACTTTGATTCCGAGAAAATTTACTTTGCCACCTGAGAATTTACGACAAAGTTCATGCTAGTGTATTGAAAGTGATAGACTGTCTTGGAATTGGGGATACACACATCAGTTATGCAACGGTTCAAAATACGTATCACATCGATATTTCCTTTATTTCAACAAAACTTCGTTTTCAATATCTCATTGATAAGAGCTACAGATGTTTCCTCCTCGATATAAGACTTTCGCTCAAGCTGAAACGAATAAAATTAGCTACAACGCTACATTCATGTTATTATTTTGGGGCGATTTGTTTTGTACTTACCTTAGGTGCTGAATAAAGAAGAATATTTGGATCCCCAGATTTTGACTGACCACACAAAATACGAAATCTTCTACACATCGTGAAAAAGTACTTGTAATAACTTCGAAACTTATTCTACTTATATAGACTTTCAAACACTGTTGAATGCGAAGAAATAATTTCAGAGTTTTCATTGACAACAATAAACCTCAGAGTTACGTCAATTTGTCAAAACCGACATTTGACAGATATTCGAAAATGCTCATATAACGCCCCCTATACAAAAATTAGAAAGCTTTTGTAATCGTCGATTGTTTTTCGCCAAGAAATTCTAAACGATATCGAATCACTAGATACACCAGGGTTTCCTAGGCATCTTAATGCTGCAGCTGCATGCAGACAAGCCATGCATGGAGTCTTTGAGCAGTTCCAAAAATCACTTTCTGATAATTCGCCGTCCGTTGATCGGGTAGAATCCTTCTGGGCAACAACCCAACCAATACACTGTAGCTCCGGCGCAGTTTCGAGTTCTCTGTAGGAGGCCTCATCATTCTGAGCTCGAAATACTTCGTCAAACAGATAACCACGGATGGAGGTCAGAGGGTTCGAGAAACTTTGCTGCTCCAGGCCCTGATCTCCTGAATAACTATTGGAATAACTGTGATGTTCAGTCCCTTGCTAAATGGGGGTGGCAAATTCCGAAATGGTTTTTCAAGTGGTGAACCGTGCTAATCTCGAAGAACGAAGATTCGTCTATCCCTATGAATTAAAGACCGATAGCATGCTTGAAAACGTGTTACAAGATGTTCACGCGCATCTTGTATATTCGAATGCTCCACGCAGTTGACCCGGACCCTTACATTTTTTCGCAACACAATCGCCCAATTTGTAATTCTCCTTTCATCATTTGAAATAGTATGACTTCCCGAATTTTGTGATTTGAGCGATGTTTTTGTGTATAACAGATGCCAGGCAACCTGTAGAAAGTCGTCCTTCCAAATTATTATTTAAAGAACGCAAATTAGGTTTTACATGAAATAGGTACACCGCAGCGCATATATTATTTGCAAATTAAAATTCGTTATAGTTTCGAGGATCAATATAAATATGGTAAAAATTTCGCGTTTGGTTTGGTAAGACACCATGAATAACAATTTCCCACACCCGGTCTATAATAATACACGTACATGCCCATAATCTGTTTCATTACGATTACCATCAATTGGAATAGATTGAAAATGTGTATCGTAATGAGAACTCATTATGAGCTCATTATGGTACAGATTTTTCATTACGAGACATATTTTTGATCAATTGAAAATCCAATACAGTGGCGAAAGGCCACATTGAAAATTCGGTTCAGAATAAAATCAGCATTTCCGATTTATTCTCTATTGAGACTAGCAATAATGAAATGAATATTAATATTCCTCCCACTTCCGGATCAGTGGGACTCAAAATAAAAATATAATATCTATAGTTCCTCATCATTTATTGAGCGTAGAAAAAAACGCATATGCAAGTCTCATGTAATGGTTATTATTACACTCGCATAAACCATACGAAACTCTCCTTAGGCTCGTTTCGTATCACGATTAATGCTCGTGTATAAATAACCATCATTAGATGTTCGTTGCATAATATACTATTATTACCACTAAGAATAGATTTATAATTTGCCTACAGTTATAATTTCAAAAATCGTTTCTGGGAACTTTTTTTTTCAATAATTCTTTTTGGACTGATTTTGGTAATTGAATGAATGTACTGGGCACCAAGATTGGTAAAGATTGATCTCAGCTTTTCGTGAATGGTAATATAAATGCGGCAGTCGATTACACATACCTGCTGCTTTCATATGAGTGCCAAGTGAAGTTTATGAACCGATCACTTAAACGAAAATGCCAGAATAGGTATTTAGGACCACATATTATTATATCGATTGAACAGCATGCATTCTATTCCCATAAATCTAAAATCAATATAAGCTTTCAGCAATCGACCTTGGTGGACAAATGGACGTTATTCGAACATATTTCCTGAGGGAGTTCGACATCGTTGACCATGATATCATAATTAATGAATTGTTTGTGCTCACATTCTCTTTTGAACTTTGCGGAATTATTTTCATTTCCTTTATCTGAAAGCTTATATAGTAGGTGGACAGGGGATATTGATATTTATTTTTACCTGTTGACCATGCGTCATGATTTTCCTGTGCTTGCTCAATATATAGTTTTTTTGGTCTTCGATAATGAATTCTTGACTCGAACTGACTTGAATACCTATATTTCTGTACCAAAAAAAGAGGTTTTTTTCTTATTCTAATCAAAGAAGAGAAAACGAAACTTGAAAAAAAATCATTAAGAAAATTAATAAACACTTCCTATCCACAGAATAATTCATATACAAATGGTTCAGCGGGCGTTGAACCATATAGCTCGACTTTTTTTGTCTACCAATAGATATTCATGAAAGATACAAAAAATTATTCTGGAAATACCACCGAATAAACATAAACCATTTCAGGAATAATCTTCAATATATTAAAGAAATGTTGGGCTGCAGTTCTTGGACCCCCTGCCACTCATTATCTTCATAACATAACCCAACCTGAGCAGATAATTCAATCCAAGCAATCAGTCTTACTTCAAACATAAACTAACATAGCGATGTTTGTTCTGATCGTGGAATTCTGAGAAAGGAAGGCAGAATATGCCCGTTTTCTGAACTTTGAAGAGTTATAACTTCCGAATGGAAGAAGATTTTGATTTCGTGTTCAGCGGCTGAAAATAAGTAAGTACCTAGTACATAACAGACTTTCGAAAGGCTACGGTGACCAAATAACAGACGTTTGCGATTTATACGTGTTCATGTCATTTCCACATTCACGATATTTGCAATCAATGTTCTCTCTTGCAGCTTAGCCGAAGAGATTCTGTATTGTCACACAGTTCACGATCATACATTAAATTCACATCAGGCATTCCCAATAAAAAAAAACACTCACTATCGAGTCAGATCTAAACAGCGGTTAATGACAGATAAATAAGTATAACTAGGCATGAACAATTGAACACATGCGCCTATAGATAATATTCAATATTTTACCCATTCGTGTCATTTTCTCCATTCATTTCAGGGATCAATATGGTTATCGAATGGAAGTTGAAGATTTTTGAGAATAATAAGAGTTTCGAAGTGATTATTCGAAAACATAATTTTTGGTAGGAAGATTATTTTCGAATATTAATAGTGAAAGTTTATGTAATATACAAAATTGAGATGTGTTATATATATTTGAGCATCTGACAAATTTCGAAATTCCGATCTACTTCAAAGAAACTGGAAGATAATTCGATGAAGGAGCACAAAAAAAGGAGCATTGATATCAAAAAGGGATCGAGTAACTGAAATGTGTGAATTGCTATCGTTTATTGCTGAAAAAAAGGTAAGATATGACGCCATTAGGTACCATCAGGTACCCATTTCCGTAGGTTGTAGGAGGGAAATGGCACTCGTATGTCTACTGCCATCCTTTCGAATAGACAGCCTGAGAGGTACTGCTTTAATATTTTACTGAGCCTTGTTTTGGAATCTTCCCTTGAGGAGCACATGTAGCATCGTTTGCATCATTCTTTCACATCTTGGCGACAGTTTACCCAGTACTTCCTCTTGCGTAGCCAGTGTTCTATTTACCCCAAAGTGTCCTCCGGAACGGCTGGTACGCATGCCCTAGGGAGAATCGCTTGATAATGGTCAGTTTTCCACCAGGGCTTCACCATTTCCGAGTAATCAAGCTATTTTGAACACTCAACAAGGCCCATTGAAGCCGGTAGCATTTAACTGGTCAACCATCCTTCGCGATTTCCTGACACTTCGGTCTTGTTCCTTCATGGATCCACTCTTACATTTTCTAAAGGTCTCGGTCTTGCTTCTGTGCATCCCTGACTGTACTCTTCACCAGGATATTTATGTCGTTGTTGGTAACCATCGTGACTTGTTGCAACCTTCCTGTTGGCGAAATCATCTTGGCGCCTACTTTGACTTTGGACTAACATTCATCGTTGTGCGTCGGCCATCCATCTTTCGTCTCCTTGCAGCTCCTCTCCAGGCAAGGTTTTCTTGAGAGACTGTCTGTATTACCATGACTTCTTCCTTTGCGATGGCGTATCTCCAAGTCGTATATTTGCGGTTTTTCTAGCCATCGTGCGAGTTGTCGATCAAGGGTCTTGGAGATGAACAGCTACTGCAACGCCGGGTAGTCATTTCTAACCAGGAACTTCCGGCCATGAAGGAATGAATTGTAGTGTTCTGAGGCTTTGACGACTGCCAGGAGTTCCTTCCAATTGTCGCAGTAGTTTTTTTCTGTCTCCATCAACGTTTTGCTGAAATAGCCAATATCGACCACTTCACCGGTTTGCATCTGCGTTAGAACGGCTCCTAAGCCATACTGGGAAGCATCCGTATCGAGTATGAAGATACCGTCTTCCTTGGGGTATATCACTGCTCTCCTAAGCTAGAACGCAGTAAATCCTAATTTGTGATTTTGGAGTTACTGCATTTCTAACATATCTAGAACATTTTTGTATCTGTCTAACTAAGCAAAAAAGCAGTATTGGCAATCCATATTCAAATAAATGGCTGAAACGTTTGCAGTATGTCCACTTTTTGATGTTCATACATATCTAAAGAGCAGTATCTGACATTTGCCTGACTAAAATGCAGCATCTCCAATTTTGCCTGGAGATACTGCGTTTATGTCTAGGGTCAGGTGACATGCAAACATTTTTATTGTATGTGCGGCAGATCTCAGTCGCGTTTGAACGTGTAGAAGATAACATAAACATAAACCAACAATTGCATAATTTGTGTATTTTATCAGCAAGTAATGAAAAAAGTGATAGTGTTAGTTTGGAAAAAGTTATTTCGAGTAATTTTTAAGTACTTTCTTTATAATGTTTATTGTCATTTACTTCTTTCTTTCTATTTCAAAAATATTGTACATTTGTCTCAGTTGTTTGATCAGTTTCCTACTTGCCATATTAAAAAAGCTTAAAGGTGCTTCTTGGCTAATACCTAATTAAGAATTATTATTCATGTTATTTGAATGTGGTTTTTTCACTTGCTTCAGATTTGCTCCGTAAATTACTATGGAGAACAAGAAGTACGACGGTTATCGGTGGAAACTGATTAAGAAGGGTCTTCAGAATGAGGTGACAATAAATGTAAGTGATGTGCAAGCTATATCCAGCAATGTGATCGAACAGACAGAATCAAATGAGTATGTTACATTGAATCCGCTGAGCCTCTACAATGCTGATATCTCCAAATCTGGTTCAATTGCTGCTTCGCCATCTGAAGATAACTTAGACGGTCCTTCATTAATGCCAGAACCACCTTCAACTGAAATTATGGCCGCTGAGGAGCCAGACTTTTCTGATTTGAATCAGGATGCAAATATTCCAATATTTGATTCCAATCAGTTGGCATTCGGTTATCCCCACTTACCTGAATTCAATGCGCCATCATTGCCTCTGCTGATCCATTCAAATGAAATCATGGATGCAAACATTCCATTGCTTGATTCTAAAAACACTGTTGTCGACTATCCTCATCATTATTACCTACCTGATTCTGATACCCCATCATCACCAGTACGCCACACCCAAGACGTTCTGGTTGCTGCTACTGATGAAGCACAATGTTCTTCAATAAACACAATTCAAGATGCAAACATGCCCTTATTAGATTCTGACGACTCTGTGGACGATCCTCATTACTTACCTGACTCTGATACTTCATCTGATCAATCTTTGAGCAAGAAGATTCGTAGAACATTAAAGAAAACCTCAACTCACCAGAGTGGAGAAGTGGCTGAAGTCATTCACCCTGATGAACAATACACTAAAAGAACGGGAGAACTTAGAAAAAGGAAGAAGTTTTGTGAAACCGTTGCAGAAAGGAATGCTGATAAACTGGAAGAAGTTAAAACTAAACATACGGTTCGAACAGGTTGTGGATCATGCAAGAAAGGATGTGTTGGAAAAATTGCGGAAGATCAGCGTATATCAATCAATAGGGACTACTGGATGATATCCTGGCAGGAACGTAAAATTTTTCTTTCGGCAAGTATTTCAACTATGGAAGTGAAACGGCGAAGAGGTTCTGGAATGTCGAGGATAAGGTCTTGTAAATACTTTTTGAAAAATGCAAACGGTGAAAAAGTGGAAATCTGCAAAGTGTTCTTTCTAACTACACTGGGATATGATCGCAAAAACGACCGAGCTATCACCAAAGTTATTAATAAGGAAATTAATGCTACGAGCGGACAAGATAAACGAGGAAAGCACCCCAAAACTCCTAAAACGGATCGAAGTGTGATCAAAACACATATTGAATCTTTTGGGCCTACCATTTCCCATTACAGAAGAGAACATGCGCCTAACAAAAGGTATTTAGCTAGCGATATCAACATCACTAACATGCATAAGGATTTCATGGCAAAACATCCCGACATAAAGTGTTCTTACGAGTTATACAGAAAGTGTGTTTCAAGGGACTGTTATATCTCATTCACTAAATTGGGTCACGAGGAATGTGAAACATGTGAAATTTTTAAGATGCATGATCCAAAACATACTCAACAAAATCTAATACCAGACTGCGAGTCGTGCAAGGCATGGGAAAATCATATAAGTAAGGCAAAGAATGCCCGTGAAAAATACAGGACTGATGCTGCTAATGCTGGTTCCGATGAAACATCCCTAATTGTTTCAGGTGATATTTTGTCAACGAATTATTGTGTTTAACGAAAGCTTTGTACCGATTGGCAAGAAGAAGCAGATCAAACCTTTCGCTTGCCTCTGGCATGAATGCATCTCCGGAAGAAAAAAAGAAGACTTGATCAGTACCTTTCACGCTTTCCTCATCGCCATGCGAGACTTTGAAAACATAACCTTCTGGTTAGATAACTGTTCCGGACAAAATAAAAACTGGGCCCTATTTTCCTATCTGACATATATCATTAATTCACCTGAAACAGCAACAAATAAACTGACTTTGCGATATTTTGAGCCAGGACATACATTTATGGCGGCAGACAGTTCCCATCACCAGGTGGAGCTATCTCTACAACAAAAGAAGAAAGTCTACGATTTTGCAGATTTTGTAAATTGTGTACAAGCTGCAAATTCAGGCAAAGTGACCGTGAAGGACATGAATCTGGAGGACTTCTTTGTTTGGCCCGATAATTCTTCCTCTTACAAAATAAAACAATTGATTCCAAGACCTTATATGAAAGACATTGTGGAAGTCATTGCGGAGAGAGGAAAAAACGAACTCATTTATCGGACAAGTTTTGATGCAGAGGTGAATCATATGAATTTCCTAAATAAGAAGGCTATACTTCGACTGGATCTTCCACCAAGAATAATTAAACCAAGAGGAATCACAAATGAGAGAAAACGCAACATCGAGAAATACTTGGTTCCTTTAATACCACAAAATAGACGAGTATTTTGGGAAACACTTCTTGTTGATGACAACGCGATCGACCTAAGAAATGCAGATGAAAAGGAATCATAAATTATATATATATATATATATATATATATATATATATATATATATATATATATATATATATATATATATATATATAATGAATTATATCATTTTTGACTTTCATTTGTTTTTGTCGTAGGCACTAATATTGCAGCATCCCTTTTTTTATTCCATGTCGCTTGTCTACAACGCAGTAACTCCCACATTTTTCCAATACTGCAAAACTGACTAGCACCAAAACAAATTTTGAATTTCATATACTACACTAAAACGCAGTAACAGCCTATTTTTGATTAAATTATTTGATTCAATCAATTTCAAATATCAGAGTAGTTAGAAAAAGTGATCATCCATTATTATACTTAGTTGTGGAATATTACATGTTTGTTTACCTGCTCGCCCAGGAAAAAACTTTGAAACCTCATTAACTCAAAAGCATTAAAAGTGGACATACTGCTTTGTTAGTTAGGAGGGCAGATCAGGACTGGTGCAGTAGTCAGATATCCTCTTAAGGGTGCTGAAAGCTTGCTGACACTCCATCGACCAAGAGAAGGATGATTTCTTTCCTGTCAGGGTGTCCAGGAGTCTCGTTTTCTTTCCGAAGTTTGTCCCATCACAATAATGTCGTCGAGGTAGACAAGGCATGTCTTCGAGGTGAAGTCCCTCAGTACCAGTTCCATTTTTCGTTGAAAGGTGTGAGTATCATTTCAGAGACCAAATGGCATATTCGAAACTGGTAGAGTCCATTACCGATGGAAAAAGCTTTTTTCTCCTTACAGTATAGGTGGACTGCCACCTGCTAATACCCATCCTTCAGGTCCAGCTTTGAGAACCGTTTACAGTACGTACAGGGTGTCCCTTACAAAAATGGATCATACTTAAGAAGATGCTTTCTCACAAGTACTCTAAATCTGAGGTTTCTTGGTATTGACTGAATAACAAAATTTAGATCGTGGGACATCCTTTCGAAAGAGGTTTGCAAAAATTTCATATCATTGAACTCAATATCGACGATCGATCAGTTGAAAGGTTGATAACATATTTGATAACAGTCTGGTAATTTGCAAAAATATGAAGATTCTATGACGGCAGGCCTGCAAGTCTTGACAGTGTAGTTGTTTATATAGGTCATATAAAAGTTCCTGATAGAAATGAAGAAAATCATCTGAAAAATCTGATCAAACTCCTTGAACGAATCAGAAATTATGTATTCCATCATAGATTGAAAGAAGCAAGTTCTCACTTCCAGAAATAAGATATCCTGGAAGCATCATCTTCAAAAATGGAATCAAGCCAGATCCTGACACAGAAGTTGTAGTGAATATACCTCCACCTCACGCTTCAGAATATTCACCAGATTTATATTCCTTCGGATGAATTTGTCAAGAAGAATCCGAAGTGGACATGAACAAAGGAATGTCGAGAGTCGTCTGACGAGTTCAAAAATATTATTCATTGCAATATGCTTTCGAAATTCAGGTTTTTGGTGAAAAATGAAAGTTTTTCCGCACGTGTTAAGAAGTTGTCAGAAATCAAAAAGAGTACAGCCAAATTGGAAAAGGAGCCATAGGTTTGATATTCGCTGTCAGCAAACTCACAAAATGATTTATGGGAGATAATTCATTTTACAGACAGAATATATCGTATAGATTAACCAAAAATATTCATGGAGAAGATGGCGACCGAGTCGGTTGGTCTACAGATAGTGGAAAAAATAGTGGTTAGAGAGAATGGTGGATTACACCAAGCATAATCTGAAAACGGTGATAACCTATGACTATCAAAACATAAGCATAGCCTGCACACTATTCAGGAATTATTCATCTCGACATGAAAAAGATTTAACAGTCTGGAGTTTTTGTGTTGTCGGTGTTGTCTGCACTGTTATATTCTATACCAGCGACCTGCCCCGGCTTCGCACGAATAAACAATGAATATGGTGGGTTATCCCTAAGAGATAAACATATGACATTGTGGACTTTCTTGTGGACCTTTTTAAGGTGTACAATACTGTAGCATATCATTATAATCTATCTCGAAGGGCTCAGCCAGCGTTTGCAATGTAAGCGCGAAAAATGTATTCATTCACGACATCACATTGGGAACCTCTGAAATTCTCAGTGTTTCTCTATCTATTGAAGAGATTCACATAAAAATCCGTTTCGAAGATCTAAGCATATATAGGGCCAGATATAAATAGGGACAGACAGACAGACAGCAATTTGTTTTATACTATGAGTGATGTGAATATCTGGCCTAATGATTTGATGAACATACAGCTGACGGAACAAATGGGTCCAAGGACCATATCCAAAAAAAAAGAACGAATAAATAGATAAATGAATAAATGAATGAATTGTGAAATATTCTGTTGATAATATGTATATATGCCATATATATTTATGAGAATTGGAGACATATACATTCAATTCCCGATATTTTGAGTATATTCTCTGGGCACCCTGGTGTTGTCTGACATGAATCAGCAGGGAATTGCTTTTAGATGCGAATCTATTGGACCGTTGCGGACTCGGTATTGTTGTTCCGAATCCGATGAAGGAAGCTCGGAAATACTACAACACTACTCTATTGACCTTCATCCGTCCATGATCAGCTGTTGAGAAATTCGCCGTCCCCGAAAGGAAAGCAGCCTCCGAAGAGCGCCCCCCGCCCGCGGCGCGCGTCGCCCGCCATACGCATGCTTCGATCGGGAGCGGCCCCGACGCACAGTGTGCCGTCGAGTAGCGCGGAGCTAAGATGCTCAACGATGAGCGCCCGATCGAGACTCTCGCCGGAGTAGATGACGAGGACCCCGACCTCGATCATATGGGCCTCAGAAGAGGCACTCGACCCCTTCTGCTCGAATATTCCTCTTAAGCTAGGTAGTGTTCAGTGTTGTCGATTTTGTTCACATAGAAATTTCAGTTTGTTTGGAGTTTTACCGTGTTCGGATAATTACGGGTACTGTATATAGTGTGCTTAGGGACCAAAATATGTATCTTTCATTATAAAATACCTTATAGTGTTAGAATTCGTGAATTCAAGGTGAATATCTGTACATGCAGTAGTTTGTAGGGTAGTACTATTTGATGTATTCATCTATCCGAAGAGCATCACTAGTGCATCTAGCTATCAATACACCAATGAACCATAACACACTAATCAGACATACATGCATGTTACATAAAAATTCCCTAACGTAGAATGTAGTATTCACAGATGAACGTAATCTTGGATATGAAAAAAAGAGATTACTGGCAATACAAAGGGCAGTGGGTATGAAACATATACAGGCTAATAACACAGTAACCTACTTAACCCAGTGATAATATTTCAATATATTTCTTGTGATACGATACATATACTGAGGAACGACACATACCGTCTGGCGAAAAAGCCCATTTTCTTTGTTTGTCCATTGTATTCGAACGTTTTTGCACCATATCTACTCTGGAAGAGGAAACTGATGGGCGTATACAAGATAGAGCTTTAAGAGACAGATGATTTTTGCATTTGCATTTGTCCACACCTCTCGAATATACTCACCTTATTTATCTTTGGTGAATTTTCAAATATTTCTTCGTCGACAATGAACATTCCGAAATATGGAAAATACTTTTTTCTGAGTGAAACTCGAGGTGAAACCTAAACATATTTTGCTAGACAACCAATTGAGTCCAGTATATATGAAAAATTTCCCATTCATATCGTCATTTGAATAGGGAACTGATGAGATTGCGAGGGAGCATGAACCATGATTGTAACTCGTCATACAAAATGATTGGAGTTGACTCATTTGAAAAATATGAAACCGGACTGAACTTTTTCATTTTATTGGGACACCGTGTATGTCAGAATATATTTTGGATACCTAGATATCAGCCTACATCAATATTATTTTCTGTACGACTCTAACGCCAAGTTTCGTTCATATGGGCTGCCACAGAGGCAATCAACGCCCTTCATTTGAATATTCCTTCAATCTAGATATTGTTCGATATTTTTGTTTTGTTTTCACTTAGAAAATACAGGCGGATAGCACAATGCCCATCTGAGTCTAGTGATAATATTTCAATATTTTCATCATTTTGTAAATATGCTTTCACATTTCCCCTTGGCAAACATTATTACGAGTGCGCCCATAATGCAGAGCCTTGTACGGAAAAGAGTCGGCTAATTGTATGACAAGTGTGGAGATTGGTGGATGATGGAGTCACACAAAACACTTTTTCTTAGAAAGTTACACATTTAATTTTCTCAACGAAAGAGGAAAATTGGGTATTATTTTCGAATTAGGTTAGGTGTCTAACTTGGAAACAGAAAGATGATTACTTTCGGGTCAGAAGCTCAGAAAAAAAAACAATTCTGAATTCCTGCTGAACATATTTTCGAATTTGTGGGCCAATATTCTTTCTATCGAAAATGAGGCGGTTGGTCTTCATTCATATTGGCTTCGAAAAAAGCACTACATATCATATGTTTGAAGATTTACGAGTATAGCTCAGTTCTACCGATTTTGATTTCATCTGGATTTTGATCTAGATGAAATTTCAGAATATTTCTTTTCTTCCGCACCCTCCAAATTCACCAACACCACCTTGCCCTGGAGAAGTTTCAACGGAGTTTCAAAGGATTACTACTGAAGTGAAATACACGAATCGAAACAATATTCACACGAAATCGCGACGCGTGATAGCTTTCTCAAGGAGGATACATTTTTACATTATCCTGGTTTACAGAGCTTTTGTAAAGCGAAATACATGGCGGTTTTTTCTTGGTCAAATCGTAGAGGAAACTAGTTTTTTGTTGAATATTGATCTCCATCTAGTATCGGCCAGTTCAATTCAACAATATTTTGCCATAAAATTTCTACTTCTTTTGTTATATAGCCATTCCATCATTGAGTCAACTGCTGTATGATGAGTTTACTGTCCATAACCTACTTATTATATATATATATATATATATATATATATATATATATATATATATATATATATATATATATATATATATAATATTCAGGTTCTAAATGATGGGGACAGTTTTTGGGGAAGCGACACGGTAATTCTTTTTGCCATTTCCCCAACATCTAGTTGAGATAACAATATACAGGAATACACAAAACTTGTACTTCGTACGTATTGGTCAGAAAAAAAATAACACTTTGAGAGCAAATAGAATTCACAAATCTGTGTTTTCGATTCATTTCTGAAATCAACAACCCGATGACTAATGGTCGAAATCTGGAAACCAGTGCTCATTGAAGCACCTTCCAAAAAAGGTTAGCTACTCAGTAACTATTAGTGACTGAAGTTGACACAGAGAGCATATTTGATTGTTCCTCAATTTTAACCAATAACCGCGACTTGAGATACAAGTAATGGAAACTCACTCAAATATGCTATGGCAATATTCCAGACACATAATATTTTGGTTAAGTGAGGATTAAATGATGCGTTCTAAATCGACATGAATAAAAATGTCTTACCTTTGATATTGAAGTCGATTTGTTTTAACATTTCCATCCGATTGCAAGATATTTTCAGTGGGTCCGAGGGTGCCTCATTCATTTTCATTGTTTCATAGGAAAATATTCATCATTTTTTATCCAAAGCGTAATTCATGCCATAACTCAGGTTGTGGAAACAAAGTACACAATATGAAGTTTCTTTCATGTTGCAAATACAAAAACTGAACTGTTCTTCAGTTATTGATTGGCTGGTGCAAATAAATTACGGAAAGAACGTTCTCAATATAGATCGTAAACAGTCCAATAACAATCACACTCCGAAGTGACATTCACAGGCCTACAAACCTTGTGATTCCAAAATGTTCAACAAGATGTTTGTTACAGTTAACAAATTTTGAAAACATCAGATTGAGAAGTACCTAGGTACTGTCCCTCAAATTGGCCATTTATAGTTCCTTTTTCTAGATCAGCTCCATCTAATATTATATATACCGAAATCTGTATAGATAGATCGGGAGTTTACGACGAAATCATTATATGATTTCATTCTACGAAATATCGAAAGAATGAGTAGTTTGAATTGATTCAAGAAAATACATAATAAAGTAGAGTTCGATCAGCGGAACACTGAATTAGTTGAACATCAACCAATTAGAAGCGAAGACGATTTTGTAGGCTTTCCTTTTTTGCCTCCCGATGACCGAACTCGATATTATTGAGTAACTTTATAACTCACTTTGAAGTATACTCATTTCATCATCATGAAAGACATCAAAATCATACAATGATTCCGTCATGAGATCCTGGTCTACTAATATTGACAAGATTGATGACAATTTTTTATTAATGGTTGTTTAACCAGGCCACACAGACGACGAAACAAATATTTACCAATGAATATATTTGTGTATAAATTTGTTCCTGAACTGAAAACTGGCTCTTATCAACCAGTAAGAGCGAGAGTCTTTGCTGTATTTCTGAAACTAACATTTACCTCCTTTGGGACAGGTGTATTGAAGTTGGAAACTGAGCAGATATCCTGGCTCTAGATGTCTTCAACACCCTCGTCTACGGTAGCCTTGTGATGGGTATTGTGGCCTGTCGACAGACGCTCGGGACTAATGCATTTACTGTCACCCTGTACAGTTTATGCGCTCCCGGGTTACACCCATGGCCATAATGTGGCTTCAGAATCGTTAAACTATCCTTCGTTACTTTGGTAACAAGGGGTTCTGTACCTTCCCAACAGCTTTTACTCTTACCTCACAAGAATCAAAATAGATTACAAATACTAATTCACGTCACCAGTGTAATAATGTGCTATCAATTTATTTTTCAATATTGTTTAATGGGAGCTGTCACCAGAAGTAGATTTCCTATTACAGATTTTGATAGGCTAGCGATTGATTCGTTCATCCGAAAATAAAAATAGGAACTGAACATGAGAATAGCTAAAGAAAATGTAGATGAAACAATATTCAGTAACGTAACTTATAATTTCGGAGTCGACCATTGATTAGATCACAATAATGAAATTACAAAAGGAGTATAAGTGAAAAAATGAAATGAAACCAATAAGGTCTACTCGATGAGAATGCGAAATGTATGAAAAACTGAACAGATATAAAGTAAACGCACCATTGATGGACAGTGTTCTAGTGATTGCCTTTTGTTGATATTTTTCTCAAAAATAAGGCCATCGAAGTGATGATAATCTGTGAGATTGGAACATCTGGCAACCTTGTAGTAATTGGGCAGGAAATTGGGTGCTTTCATAGTTTGTTTATACGTGATGAAAAATCAACTGCTTTGATTTTCAAAATAATTTCAAGTACATCGTTGAGGTAGGTCTATTCAAATTTATTCATTTTTTCATTTTCGGTGTGCATGTTTATCGAATTTCAACTATTTGTTAGTATTCAGTAGACCGTAAAGTTGATTTTGTGTGTAATATTCAATCACAATAAATCACCTAATATTACTCTTTCTGGAACGTCAATGACTGGATCAAGGAATGCATATGTGTACCAGTCATTTACATTGGGTGTCGATGACTGGTACATTGGTAATTATTGAAAGGTTAATGCCAAAAAGGACAAGAAGACATACTTAAGTTCTCCTAGAAATATGGGCTTGAACAAATTTCTGGTTCCAGTTTTTTCCAGGGGATGTCAATTATTGGAACATAGAGTGTCAATTACTGGAACATAAATTGTTACATATGGTGCCAAGGAAGAAGTATAGTCAGAATCAGATGAATGCAGCTCCAGAAGCTGTAGCCAGGATGTTCTGGATTTCACTTAGTACATATGAATCCATAATTGAATTGTGCAGATATTCTAGTAACGCCACCAAAAAATATAACGCACACCATTCCGCATCCAACAAGTTGTTTCTCCTCACAGTTGAATGAATCAGCCAATAATTTCTTGAATAATATAATAAATACCGCTGAATTTGTCATCACTAAAACATGATGTTTCCACCCCCTTTGAGAGAGCTTTGTTTTGGCCATAAGAAATTAGGTCAAACAGAAAATGTAGGAGAAGGAAAAAATTCATATGCCATCACTTCGAAAGAATAGCAAGAAAGAAATGAAGAAAAGGAAAAAAGTGAAAGAAAAAGAAAAGAAAGCGGAATAAAGAAAAAGAAAAGAAGGCGGAATAAAGAAAACGAAAAAAGGAAGAAAAGCATGCGAAGATCCAGACGTCAACGAAAAGAAAGAGGAAAGTTTCAGATTCTGCAAGTTCAGTTGATTTGGAGAAATGGGTAGAAAGCGGAGATAGTATCGATTATATGGACATCTATTTAGAAAGAGATTCAGAGAATCGGAGTGGCATCTTTCAAAGCAGTCAACGAAAAGTCAAGTTTTCGTAAGTAAGTTTGAAGATATCATCAAAAAATGACCCCAATCTGGAACTATTGATGTCGGTGACGGAATTAAATATATATTTCCATATGAAATTGACATGTTTTAAGCCTAGCTTGTTCAAAATGTGTTTCGATTTTTATTGTAAATGTTTTTCCTCGTATGAAGTTCATTTCTAATTACTGATTTGAATGAATGTCTTTTTTGTCTGTCAATAATTGGTCTATCAATAACTGGTACATAGAAAAAATCTGGGTGTCAATGACTGGTGTAACAAAAATTTTTCTTGTTCAATATTTAAAAATAAAAATTATATATTTTTTTTCAGTGAATCTATTCATAATATAATATAATATAATATAATATAATATAATATAATATAATATAATATAATATAATATAATATAATATAATATAATATAATATAATATAATATAATATAATATAATATAATATAATATAATATATATATATATATTTATATATATATATATATATATATATATATATATATATATATATATATATATATGATGAATTGTGTTTTCGGGTTTTATTCCGTGTTCTGTGGTTTTGATTCTCTGAAGGATAATTGTCACAACGTTTCGGCAAAGTCTCCCGAAAACACAATTCATCATACTTCGTCCGTGAGAATCTTCATGCTAATATATATATATATATATATATATATATATATATATATATATATATATATATATATATAAGTATACAGTTCTTCTCTCACTCCCTCCACCCTATTGCACTCTGTATATATTTTGAGGTTAAGTGGAAGAGCAATATGGTGACGTTCGCGGAATCCAAATTGAAATTCGCCTTTTGTTTTCTTGCAAACACAATAGAGTCAATTCATTTTTTTATGTAAGAGCTATAGGAAATCGAGAAAACAATACAGTCATTTATTATTATTATTATTATTATCATATACAGATTCCCACAGAAGGGAGTACCTGTGATGTTCAAAGAACACCGCGTGCATCAGGAGTCCGTTGTGGAGAATGAAGATAAGTGCCCAAATTGTTGGAACCTCTATTCTCCCACCCTTATGCAGTTATCACCACTGACCGAAACGAATATCGCCTGAAAAATAAAATAAAACAAATGAAATCAAAATATCGAGGTGAGGTTGCAGTCATTATTTGTATTTATTTATATGACTTATAAATAGATGTATACGTAAGTATATTATACAGGTTGGAGAACATATTCGAATTTTCTGCAGCAACCTTAAGTTGGTTACTTGATTAAATAGAGCTGTCTAAGTTTCTCCGTTTCAGAACGGCAATTTTTGTAACTTTCTTCTCTTGTGTTTCCACATACGTGCTTTTAGCGTTTTTTACAATTCAACCGAATTATAATGTGTATTGTTTCTAACTCTGAGAGAGTTATCTCACAAAATTTTCATATTGTAATACATATTTGTTCAAATGTAGTTTTGCTGTTTCTTTATACAACCTCGTTTTTATACAACCTCGTTTTTGTAAGTACCTATACTTTCTTTTTCATGTACGTACTGTAGTATATCATTATTCAGATGTCTTTGAAATAGGAAATAAAATATTTCCGAGAGCTTGAAAAGTAGCAACGTGTTTTTTCTCTCTCTTGGTCACAGACTTCAACTTGAAATAGTTGGGTTTTCTGTTCTTAACTAGTCAGTCAAAACTACCCCTCCTCTATATACCGAACTATCATCGGAATGTGTTGATAGTTGAAAAACAATCCTATAGGTGTCAAATCAATTACACCTTCGAAAATTATATAAGCTCAAGAGATGTAAGCCATGCCTTGAATTTCAAAAGGGCATACGTGTTGATGACGTTAGGTATACTTGGCATTCTTTTGAAATTGTTCAGAATTTAACAGAATCATTTGACCGATTTCATTAAAATTTCTTCCAAAAATATATGCCCTTCTGAGAATGATCAGGATATTATATGAGAATTATACTAGGCGGCTATAAACTAATTTACGCGCTCCGTGGTATTTCATATAGAACTCCGAATTTGCATTTGTTGAAACACATTGTTTGCTGCCAACCAGTATACCCTATGAATTTTCGTCAGAGTCACAACACTATTCCAAATTGTAATGGACATACTGTGAACAATCGGTTTTTATGACATTTTTTTTTCCAATTCATGTAGGCTAATTATAAAACTCTGTTTCATTTGAACACAAGATTTTTTGTGATTCGAGAATGTTTTTGTGTTTTGAAAATGCAAGGCAGCCTCTGAAGAAGCTTTCATCACAATAATAATAATTGTTGAACTCAACAAACGCAAATTATGTATTTAACATGAAGTACCCCGCAGCACCATTTTTTATACAAATTTAAATTTGTTTAACTTTCAAGTATTTTTTCTTTCGAATGCAAACTGTTAGAATTGATTCAAAAATTCTGTCACTATCTCCCGGTGTATATGCCTCGTTTATCATCTGTTTAGCTTTCTGAGACTTCTTGTTATGTTTTATTGAAAACCATGAGGCTCGTGATACGGTTTCTCCACAATATCCACTGTGAAAAATTGACCAAACAAGTAGAACCCTCACAGCTTACTTCAATTCGATAATGTGATGAAACCTCCGTCGGAGATCTTCTGACATATTTCCATCCCTAAGTTTTTATTCAAATCTGTTGAAACTCAATCGCTGAGCTCAATTTACGTTTGGGTGCGCCCGCTTCTGGTAATTTTCGCGTGGCGTTCCGTGCATTTTTATTCGTTTCATCGGCGAATTTCGAGTGACATTCAATCTAATTATCAATTCCGCAGAGTAGTTCAACAATAAAAGAAATGGTAAGACATTTCGCAAATCTCTATCCTTGCTCAGAAACGGCTTAGTATTTCTATAAATCTCAGTGATTTCCTTCGTGAAAGAAAAACTATGTGAGATACTGAGAGTGGGGAAAATGTTTTTTGAGTGGTATAAGTTTGAATTTCTATTGCTCGTGTAGGGCTCCCATCCACGCCAACGGGAACTTTCCCCAACTGCGACCGATTGCTTTAATTTGACTTTTGTATAAAAAAATCGTCATTGTCAGATATTGCTGATGATATCACTAAATGACAGTAGTATTGGATTACATACATATAAGTATTTCAAGTAATAGTTCAATATCACTTCGATATTATTTACACGCAGTTGAATGAGGCTGGCCCACAAGTAAGTGGTCTACTGGGAAATCTCCAGAGCTCTCGGTTGTCCTATCTGTCGGTTGTCCTATCTGTCCTTGGTGCTACTTGAATTTTCTGTCCGAAGAGATATAATCGAGCTAACAATGCTAACACTGTGTCAACAAGTTTTTCCGCCAATTTGTGTGTCAGGGTGCGATTGATTTCTATATTGAATCAAGTGGAATTTTATTATTGAAGGTCAAGCTTTCAGTTTCCATGAAGAAAAATCCTGTATTTAAACAAATTCTACACAAAGTGAAGGCCTATAAGGTATTACTGAACTATCTGTGTTATTGAGAACAAAATACAATTTTTTTCCTTCAATATCAGATAATCTTCCATATTTCCCAATATATGGAAAGCGGCAAAAGTCTATCCTATTTACGAATCTGAGGCGAAAAACGTCATTAGTAATTACAGACCCATATCTCTTTTGAACATTGCAGCCAAATTATTCGAGATAATCTTGTACAACCGCATCAACTTGTCGACCAAAAATTTAATTTCCGTTCATCAACATGGATTCATGAATTCTCGCTCGAGAATCAGTAACTTATCGATATTCAGTCAATTTTTGTGCGAAACACTAGATAATAGGGGTCAGGTGGATGTGGTGTATACAGGCTTCCGATAAAATAAATCATGAGCTTCTTCTTCACAAGCTTTCGAATATGGGCTTTCCTTCTATGTATACAGAGCTTTTGATATCGTACTTGCACCATCGTGAACGGTACGTACAATTTAATGGTTACAAATCCGAGGTATACATAGCAACTAGTGGTGTCCCACAAGGATCCAATCCGGGTCCATTGTTATTCCTATTGTACATTAACGATCTATGTTTGTCTATTGAATCTAAGAGATTAATGTTTGCTGACGATCTTAAGCTATACACTTCTGTCACCTCTCTAAATGACTGTATGAATCTACAAATACAATTGAATCTTGTTAATGAGTGGTGTACCAAAAATAGCCTCCCCTTGAATATACCTAAGTGTAAAGCAATGATATTCACTAGAGAAATTAACAGCCTGCAATTTCAATATTCAATCCAGGACAATGAATTGCAACGTACTCACGAGATTAGAGATCTTGGAATCTATTTTGATTCGCAGCTAACGTTCAATCAACACATCAATCGTATAGTAAATGCAGCATATCGTGCATACGGCTTCATCGTTAGAAACTGTAGAAATTTCACTAATATATCTGCTCTTATAACAATGTATTTTTGCTTTGTTAGATCTAAGTTAGAATATGGATCTCTGATATGGAATCCCATATATGGAATATTTCAATTGTCGAGAGAGTACAGAAAAAAATTCTGAAATTCCTCTGCTTCAGAGTTGATAGAATATACCCACCCAGAGGCTCGAACTATGCTTCCTTATTAAAAAGATTTGAGTTTATTTCCTTAGAAAAACGAAGTGCACAGGCTTCTATAATATTTCTTCACAAACTCTTACACAATGAAATTGACTCTTCTGAATTACTATCGTACATCAATATATCTGTACCTCGTCAAACAACTCGACGAAGTTGGACTTTCAATTGTAATCGGGCTCAAACAAACATTATGCTGAAGGCCCCAATCCACTCAATGTGTACAAATTATAACAGAATTTGTGAATATTGTGATGTTTTTTCTGTTCTCTGGTTGAGTTGAAAAATAAATCTAGAGCCTATTTATTCAATCCTGAATAGTTGGTAAACTTACGCATTCTCACACTGTTCCACTTTATGTATTAGTTATAGCATTCATTCTATTTCTTGTTACAATTGCTCTGTAAATGATTGTTACTGTTGGGCAATAAATGCTTTATTATTATTATTATTATAATCTCACAAGTTACCGGATATTTTTCGGATAATTTCGAGAAAGTTTGGATAAAGTTCGGATCTTATGATTTTGTTCTTCTATTCTGTCATGAAACATGGAACACAAAATCGGTTAAGTTTATTTTTTTCGTGGTTCTGTGTTATGTTATCCAATGCTTGCACCCTTCGTGAATTCGTTAACAAAATTTATGAAGTCACAATTGTCAGATGTCACAAAGTTCAGAGGAATTCAGTAATTTGGTACGTTTTTCTCAAGCCCATGGCTTACGGTCATTTAATTTGAACAAACTTTATTGAAGTGACGTGATTTCTATCAGATTATTTCAGAGAATTTCAAAGAATCCGATAAAAATTACGCCACTCCTCTACTGTGGTAAATGGTCAAATTTCATTTGATCTTGAGTGACTAGCTTTAGGACGCGAACACGAGTTTTACCGAAATAAAAAGAACAATTTCTAAAACAATTCGTTGTCAACGATTTGTTGATGGAAATGTCTACTCCACCATCAATATCACTGGAAATTTGAATCACCAGAGGTATCATCATCGAAGGTTCCGAATAAATTGGATCAGTGACTCCTTGAAATCAAAGGGGCAGACTGAACAACATGACTGTATTATAACCTTAATGATAACGGTCGTTGTATTTCTCATACACTGAAACTTTCCAAAATAGAAAATCCGCATATCAAGAATTTTCGATTGCTGAAAACCAATGCATTTCGTAAATGAACTCATTTATTTCTGAAATTGGATGATTTCGGATAATTTTTGAATAGTTAGTGGATAATTTGAGATTACAGATCCGGTAACACTTCCGCCACAACCTGAGTTTGTTGCTGATCGCGTTTTGATTCGCTTCGCTTTCAGTTCGCCCCTTTTTGTCTTTGTATCTTGATCATAATTCAACTGAAATTTTGCGATAAGTTCCACCAATTTCCTCAATGTTGCTGAATACTTCTCTCAAACTGGTAGTTACAACCTTTATTCTGATCGAAAAATTTCAAGAATTTTCTGCGAACAATATAATTTGTTGAGAATATAATTTAATGAATCACCAACATTGCCCGCTTCGTCCAGGTAGGAGATTTTTAATTTGCCAAACCGCAACTTTTTGTGATTGTTTGACAATACCTGAAAGAAACATGAACAAAATATCAACTATTCATTTTTTACTGATAACAATAATATAACAACTTGTGGATAGTAAGAATTCATTTGTTCCGCTGATTTCACTGAAAGCTGAAGAGGATTCATTTAAACAAATTTCAAGATGATTCGTTTCCTGCTTTTTATATCGTTTTCAATTGAACCTAAAAGATCGTCGAACGCTTCGCTAGTCATTCGAAAGCAGATGTAGAATCGTTTTTAATCTTGCCGAAACAGTGGCATCAAGGTATGATATTCTCCATATTGTCGTTTTTCCAACTTGATTTCATGCACCGATTTTCTTTTTCTGAAAGTATTGCAACGTGAAATATTTTCTACCGCCGATTTTAACAATAATAAAGTATGGAAAGGTTCGATATAGAAAGAGATTGTAATCATCTCAATGGGGAAATAGTATTAACTTCTCTTTTACTCCTAATGAAGCTCTCAGCAGAACGACGTCATGTTATTCATTCCGAAGTTTAGTTTAATTTTTTCATGCTTCCAGGTATTCATCTCCTTCAGGAATGCGAAATTATTTTCAGTATGAGAGAAATGTTAACATTCACATCTCCAGTCTTTGCGAATAATAAGAACGCAATCACTAAAAGGCACGCATAATATTTACGAACGATATCTACTGTTGTCGAATCAGTCACAAATAGCTTATGTTGAATAATTTATTGTCATTCCATCGACGCCGTAGTCAATCGATTCTCTTCAGACTTTCCAAAGAGCCAATCAATCACTTGAGGATTAGGGACCCTTACTATTCAACTGGTTTCTAAAACACGAATCATAGTTCAATGAATATATTTACACTCTTTTCCACTTAGTGTTCACGATATTTCAATACCGAGTGAAAAAGAAATAATTCTGTATATTATACACGCCCTCAAAGTTTGTAGGGGTCTTCTGAATGTATACTTTCGGAATATTTTTATGGTAGTCAGTCACTTCATCTTCCGAATGCTGAAAGACGTATAAAGAAACCATTCATAAATTATGTATTTTCTCATTTCGTATTGCGCAGCTACAGCAGATCCAGACGTTATTACATTTGAAACTTTAATGTTTTGTGATTATATCACAGAACCCCTGATACAGCTAATAGCTAATAAATCTGTTCATGGTTTGCAGTATGTGGGACACAGTATTTAGAGAAACGGCAACTGCAAAATTCTGTCCTTATAATCGGAAACGAAGATGAATTGATTCCGATTACGAATAAGAACTTCTCAGGCATATGATCCGAAGAATGGGTTCTTTACATATCATTCTTACTGAAGGATTTGGCCGTCACTTGTGCAAATCGATAAAGTGATTTGAAACACTCTATTCTGTGATTTTATATTAACAAAACGGTTACACGTGTTTCACTATACAACTTCATCAGGCTTGTAATACTACAATAGCGTAAATAAGAAACACTTTATTGTGTGATTTTCACTACTTATTTCACAAAACTGCTTCACGTGCTTCATTATCATAGTATATAGCCTAGTAAAAGCTATTTATAGTGAAATTCGTGTAATGATTTTGTGATTTTTTTTTGTGAAAGTCGCCCAATAAGTTTTTTGATCGCGTCCTTACCTATCTATTACTTTTCGTGGGAATGAAAGAGATAACATAAATAAGATTTCATTTCAAAAGCAGAATGCTGGATCAGATCAACGGATTTCATTATTGCCTTCCTTCACCGAGGAAAGAATCGAGGTGAATAATTTTGTTCTTACTAATTTGTTATTCATGATACTTATAGTTGAATTGTAAATATAGAAGTCTAGTTGTCTAGAAGTGCGATAGAAAACTATTTGGAAGAATCAGAAGAATGATTCTACAGGTAAGAAATGAAAGTGCTCATTGCTAAAACGAGGGATAAGTTAAATAGACTCAGGAAATGAGCTTTTTTCTGGACAGTTGCTGATAAAGCAATCTGATGGTTGTTTCAAATAGTATAGGTGTGTAGAAATGACACCTATAGGTGAAGGTACATTAGTTTTCAACACTTAATAATCCACAATTTTTGCTTGCGTATGAATCGGATTGGCATTCTACCAAGCTTTCGAGTAGATCATTTGATATCGAAGCAAAAACTCTTCGGAATGACGTGATTCAGAGGTCAATAGGGTGATTTGTTGCTAAGAGAACAGCAGAAAAAAAAATGAAATTTCTTTGTTATTGAATGAATGATGTCAAATGCAAAACATACTATCCGTATCTGTTATCGAGTGGAGCGATTAGTTTGGAGATACTAGAGGTGTGGCTTGAATTTCAGATCGATTCATCGAATAGTTTTCGTAGAATTGTGATTATTTTAAACCACCACAATTTTTCCGTAACATCATTATACGTGCAATGATGAATATAATGATTCTACAATACCAGAAAATGGTTGTTCAAATCGAATTGAAGTAGAATAAAAAATGTTGTTTATATCACTGTTTAAATGTCATTGCGAAAGTACTCTTATTCTCATCTCAACAAGAAATATATCATCTCTGGTGGTTTTGAACTTAAAATGAAAATTCAAATTCAGAAAAAAGAAATTTAACTTCATCTGGGAACGAAGTTGGCAATTCTTTCAAAAATTACAAATTTTTTGTAACTATTTAGAGAATGTATAAGCAACAGTTCGAAGATAAAGAAAATGATAGCATTGAAACGAAATCATCAATGAACCGTCGAACATGTTGCTGGAATGCGAGTTGTTCTAAGCCAGTTGTGATGGAACCATTCTGAAATGTGATGCGCTGCAGCTGTGAGCATGATGATCTTGAAATTATTCAAGTATTCATATTTCAGAAACTAATCGTTAGATTTTGATGATTTCATTATTTGTTAATGAAATGGCAGCAGCAGTCAGACAAATTAGAATTTGAGAAAAATAAACTTTTTCAAGCGGGATTCGAACCCACAACATTTCGAACAGAAGGTTGTGGGTTCGAATCCCGCTTGAAGAAGTTGATTTTTCTCAAATTCCAAATCGGCTGAATGCCTCTATCATTTCATTAATTTTTCAATTTTACAGACAACAATACACGTAGAGTAGATTATGATTATGCAAAGTTCTGAAGAATCAGATGATTTTAAGTTAAAAGTTTGAACTTCTTTCACATGAATATTTTTTTCAGAATCTACAGTTCTTGTGAGTGTGTTGACCGTTACGAAAAATTAGTAGACAAATCAGTCAAGGAATGGGAGCAAGTGCAGACACGCCTTCATCAGAACGGTATAACCAAAAGAGAAGAAAAGAATAACGGAGCCAATAATAGGGGCCAGCTGCACATTCATTTTCAAAATCGGAGAACCTCGTATTGACAAGGAAACAAGTGACGATGAACGTTACTCAAAATATTGTGCAAACCGTGTAACAAACCTTTAAAGAATTGTGATTTTCACGCTTGTTCGTCCGATGAAAACGAGTAGCGAAAAAAATAAAATGATTTTTTCATCTGAGAAAATATTTTTTCGAACTGAAAATGATATCGACAGTAGGTATGATACCAAAAATGAATTCCATCGCCGAAAATAAATAAGTATTGGGAAACAACAGGACGAATAGACATTAACACAGATAGTTACAAAATTTGTTTAACCTTTCCATTCCTTTCAACTGAAGGTGGCATGCAAAAATCGGAGAAATTTCATACTAATAGTTCAAGAGCTAATTTTTGTGGAAGAAAATTCGTGAATGGAGGTCAGTTTTGAATAAAAATCCATTGATAAATACATTTGAATTATTCTGTTATTTTGTTGGAGTTGCAAGAACTATTCCTCAAACTTCTGATGAAAGTCAAGAGTAGACGTTTATATCGTATAATTTCAATTCAGCAGGTGTATTCGTATCTTGGTTGCAATGAAACAATGATATGAATTATATCCACTTCGATATTCACTTCGTGTCAAGAATTGTTTATATACAAGCCAGACATAATTCCATACGTTTTCTTCGTATTGTTTTTTGGGTTAGTAACCTACCTCAATCTGAAGAGAATCTAAAATAGGCATTGGAATGTACTGTCATATACCTTGACAAATTGTTGCGTTAGTTGAAAACAGTTTCTTCTGAATAAAACACGTCCTGTTAGTAGCGGCTCCTTATATAACGTGAATTTGCATATAAAAAAATACACGAATTGATATATTGAAAAAAATCTGTTTTAATTTTTTAAACTTATCACAAATACTTCGCTCTTGCCAAGGTTTCTTCAAAATTATGTCGAACATGTGGAATTTGACAGCATTGATTTTGATGCTATACCAATTCTCCTGAATGAACGAAATATGATAATGAAAACAACCAACATACAATATTATGAAAATGAAATTTCAGAAAACCCTAATAAACAAGTTTGTAAATGGTAAATGACAAAACTAATGTGAAAAAAATACAAGAAATTAATTTAGAGGATAGAGAAATCTTAATAGAAGAGTCAGATATAGCAAATGCTTTTGTGATTTATTTCACTAACCTTGGAGCTAATCTAGCAAGTTGTATAAATAAGTCCGATTATGAACCGACCAGAGATATTGAAGAACACACTTTTGCTTCCACGTACGAATTAAGAAGAGATCGGTTAACGTATTGAATAATTGGAATATTATAAATCTCCAGACTATGATGGTAACTTTTGGAAATACCCTGCTTTCGCTTATTCACATGATCAGAATATCAAAAGTTTGAAACAGGTGGTAGTTAGAAAGTAACTACGAAGTAAGGAAAGGTTCAAGCCAAAGCAATTGTCTTGAAAAATAGAACACGGGTTACGTAAATAGTACCAATATCAAGCCTATTAAGAAAAGCACGTGAAAGGAAATGTATGAACTCCAAATCAAATTTGATATCAATCATCCCTCCTAGTGAATTTGATCGAGTAAAAAATGTAATACCTTGAAAGAGGTTAGGGATATACTTGGAAGGATTCGTGCCCTTCTCGCGATGCTTCGCTTCTGATACGATTGGTGCTTTACGAGTTGAAGGAAAACGAAGATGTTCGAGACCATATAAATGTATACATGGATATCTTCGGTGAACTGAACGAAATCAGAATTGAAATTAATGATTATACAATTATATAATAGTCTTCCACAGACTCTTGAATCGTCGGAAGTAGTAATTGGAACTCGTGAAAATTTACGGAAATCTTGAAGACCTTTAAGTGAAAATCATCGAGAAATATCAGCATATAAAATAATCATAAAAATATCAGGATGTATCTTGAGGGAGGATTCAATTCGAATCGGTCGATGTAGCCGAGCGCGGTCTGAATTGATTGCCATCTTTTGGCATTTTTTATAAATAATCGGGAAAATGTGCGATTGAAGCTACAACATCCTTGGGAAAAATGTAAGATAACACACGACTTGGAAACGAATCTTTACTACCTTTACTACAAGTAACTAAGATCCCAACTCCATAGTCTCTGATTGTTCTAACCTCGTTTGAGGACATGCGCAGAAAATTTCAGCTTAACTAACGATGGTCTGGCCGTCACGGGCTCTTGGGCTATACGTGAAGAAGTCATGGAAATTTCTATTCTATTCCATGACAGTTTATATGTCACTGTGACATATCATATAGAATAACCATGATTATTTTTACCTATTGTTATTTGTACTTGTCTACTTTTTGTATTCTGATACATTCAGTCCGAGTTCGCTTTGGACAGAAGTAGTCATCAATACGCGGGATTTACCAGCCCTCGCCCCCCGTTTGACGCCCTAGAGAATACTGGTACTTATAAAACAGTCATAGATATGAACAAGCAAAAACGAGGCGTTTTTTTTATTTTTTTATTTCATTCTCGTTGGATTTATTGCTATTCATAATCATGAACACGAACGATAGAAACATCATTAGAGATGTATCTCTTCCAAATATGGGTGATATCGGAGGTCTAGCTAATTAGGGACATATCTACCTACAATACCAAACCACGAATCCTGTATCCTAGACGCATAAAGAATTATCATGGTCCTTTTTACTAACGGAGTATAAACAAAATTTGGGTTCTGTAACCTCGGAGGGGAATATGGCCAGTTTATAATCGCAGAGTAACCATGAGGTTATAACATAGTTCTTGAGTATCGAGATTGATATGCACATTTGACCAATTGAAGGAAATCGAAGGAGCGTAGCCTCTCGAGCGGAAAACCGGGGTTCGGTTCCCTGCCGGGACACCGTGCTGGGTGATCGCACGTTGAAAGGTAAGCCCTCGTTAATCCATTGTTCGTACAAGTTTGGACTTCTGAGGGTTGACGTTCGTAAGCTGGTTAACGGAAATGAACAATTTAAGAACAATTGAGAATAATTATCCTAATTCTAGCCTGGGATCGGTAGTGCTTAACGTTCGTGATGCTGATAGCGTTTTTTGAACGATCCAAGTATTCCTGAAAATTTTAAGGTGCTCATTTGCTCGGTATGTGGATAATGCGAAAAAATACGACATAAAGATTCAGATAAAAGTTACATGATGTCACAATTTCAGAATTAGTTTCAGATATAGAAGGTGTTGCTTTTTTCCGTGGAGGCAAACGATGACAAACGAAACAACTTTTTTTTTCATAAATACAATGGCCCCACTAAGTGCTAGATATCTGTCATAGCGCAGTTGCCAAGTTATTTTTTTTTGGGAGATTTGGAAGTGAAGCCGACTCTGAATGATCCCTTCCATTTGTGTATATTTAGACTGAATGTAGATTTATTGTAGATTTATTTCGCGTTTCTGGTGATTTCATATAGTATTAACTGACCCGTGCTGAACTTGTAGAAAAACACAAAAATCGGGGTGTTTTCAAATCTTACAACTTTCAAGTAAATTCATCAAAAACCTAGAAAGTAGTTGACCCAATAATTTGATTCTATATTTGGATGATTTGTTCGACCTTACACTAAGGCTGGAGAGAATAGGCAGATTGATTGGGGATTATGACGAAGTTCAAACACGAAGTGGGGTATCAAATACCCACAACTGAAAAACCAGAGCTGGAGGTCTTCGAGATGAGTTTCTTCGCATGTGTCGGGGTAAACGGATTTCAGCGTCAAGCGAGAATGTAGGCAGCAGAGAGGCAAAGGTGCGCATTACAATGTACGATTAACCATGTGTTGCTGCCGCACATCGGGAAAAAAACTTAAAGAGAAGGAATGCGTTCAACAGAAGTAACTTCGGAGGTATTTGAGAGCTCATCGAAAGTACAACCGGAATCCAGAAACACCTCAGAACAATGAATGAATGAATATTTCATATTCAAGTCAATATTATTTAAAACAACTCTTCGAATGAAAACAATATAAATCGCTAAGTCATGGGGCCATTGTGAAATATCACACGAATATCACTTCAAAATATTCGAACACACAGATAACTAGGATACAATTATTTAATTTTTAATGGTATCTGATCAGATCTGGTATCAGATGAAGCGTGGTTGAAATGACAAGAAGTTGACCTAGAATTTAGCTGGTATATCACAACATTCCTCTTCACTTCCTATTATATGGTAATGAAAAACAGCAAGTGCGCAACTCACTCCGCAGAAAGCTGTTTTCAGCACATGAAAGAATTAAGATGGGAAGTGATCCTGAAAACAGTATAATCAAATCATTCGAAAGTCAGCATGATTCCAATGCTTCGTTATCGATTCAAATCAAATCCAAAACCACTCAAACTTTTTCAAAATACGCAAAAAGGGCCTTTCTCGATCTAGATCAGAAACTGCAGATAAAAGTTGATTAAACATCATATTTACGTTGATAACATGCTTCTGGAGATTCTACTGGAGCAGAAAAATTTGACATGGATTTTGTCGACGCAGTTCTTGAATGAACAGGTTTTCACTCTCTAAGAATCGGATGGTTCACATATTCTTTGAGTATCAGCAAGTAATTGATGTTTATAACATGGACCCTGACGAGAATCAAAACAAGAACGCTTCGGTAGTTTGTTATACAACCATCATTGGGGACTTCGAGCAAGATGACAAAGCGACAGTTCCCTCGGAAACATCTCAAATATTCAATCCATCAGAACTATTGAGCCCTTCCGTTATGCTTGGCCATGCTCATTTCACGTGATATTTGAAAGGAAAACATTGACTGCGATGCCACGTTATTGTCACACTGACACATTCGCATTCTACGCTTTTGATATGTATTCAATGATCAAGAAAATAATTTGCTCGGATTTGATGTTATTAGAAATTTACAAATTTCCAAATACATTCATGTTTGCGTACGGTGTACCTGCATAAAATTGTGCGAAACTTGCATTTATTTTGTCTGACAAATCAATGGTGGCAACGATAAAGGTTCAAATTATTTCGAGCTTATTTCCTTTGTATTTCATTTGACTTGGGGGAAAATTAGGTATTAATATCGAAATCTATACAAATGTGAGAGGACAGATTTACAATGTACCCCGTGAATATGCTGAATTAATATAAAACAGTTTTTTTATGAATAAAACATGTCTTATCATTCAGCAACTTCTCGTAAGAGGGTCAAAGTTTTTGGGGTCGCAACCCTTATCCCATGGCCAGAATCTTAGAAAAAGGAGTGCAAATGGTTTCCGCCCTTTATCTGCCAAAATAGTTATCCTTCATTTTTTTGCAAATTAAATTCTCCACAACTCTATTTTCATAAGTTTTTGTCACGAAATTGAGAATAACAAAGTTACGAATGAACATAGTCAAAACTATTCTTTTCTGAGGAATCATTTTTTTTCACTTTACGATATGACAATTGAAAATTTTTATAGGGGAAGTATGAATTTTTGTGATTTTGTTTATTTATTGAAGTTTTGAAGCGCTCCGAAGTTGACCATATTCTCAAATACTTCTTAGGATACATATAAAAATGAATAATCACGCCTAGTTTCCTACTATCTTTTTATTATCCATATCTTTTCTAATTTTCTAAACAATGCCATGTTCTTATTGATTACCGTTTCAATGGACTCAGAGAATGAAGTAGGATGAAGGATCACTTTTGATGTGATAAAATGAATATGATATCCTGATAGTGAAAATATTTGTCCAGCTAACGAGTGTAAAAATTTCATAATCGAAATTACTGATTTTATCAACGACGAGATAATTATTCAACTATCACTGAGTGAAATTTAAGTGATGAGTTATGAAAGTAAATAGCAATTGAATCAAGGAGGTTTGTATTCTATAAATGGAAAGTTGTGTATGGTGCTCACAATGAAACATTTCCGTGCAATGTAGGAGCACGAGAGTATTGGAAATGTTAGTATCGTGTTATTCGTTATCAGCTACCGTTGTACTGGTACACCATTCTCATTGATTTAACAGCGCTACATTTGACGGAAACCCTGTGGCTTGACGTTTTAATCATGTTAGGATGTGATGATTACACGAGAACTCTGAATGAGTTACGTGGCATGTTTAATGAGCAATATCTTGACCGGAAGATGTGACTACGAATACATGCCGGTGGCAGGTTGTCGAAATCATTGATACACATTGAAGAGAGTACACTCAATCAATGAAAAGTTATAGAGAAAACACAATTTTTGAAAAACTGACGCCTCCTCTGCCCACTTCCATGATTTGAGATATCGAGTGTATTGATGATGATACCTGACAAGAATCCTTTGGTTTAGTAGAGCACTGAATTAACTGTCTGTCAGGCTAGACCAAAGAGATCAAATTTCGGGTGTTTTGCATGGAAATTGTCAAAACTCCAGAATTATATTAGGGATCAATCTGAATGAGAATAATTTTTGAATTCAGATCCGGAATGATTGAGTAAACTCTTTCAGAAATTGCAGTGGACAATTCTAGAACGAATTGAAGGAGAAAGGGTTTTTTGGCGAAATAAAAATACTTATATTTTTCGAAATGACTGATTCTTTATTGTGGTGTTTTAATTGTCTGTTTTGACTAGGGCTGTGCAAATTCTGATAACTCAACCTCAATATCATAACAAGAATAAATCAATGAAAATAGCACGTACCTCATAGAAAATGAAAATAACATTAATACATTTTTTTTTCTCTGCTCCTTGTCAGAAAAGGTCGGAAGAGACAATTTACGGAAGGAAATAAAAATTGTTTTTTCTTAGACTTATGAGCAATTTATACTTGAAGAAATAGGCGGAATTTGTCCTATTTGAGCGCCCACCAAACCTTCAGTCCCAGTCCAATTTGGCAGACTGTTGATTTATTGCTTTGCTCTACTAGGTTTACGGTTCTTGCCAGGTACGATATAATATATTCGTGTACCTACCTTATATTTGATTTTCCATATAATAGCCATCTCTGAGGCTACTATGTTTCTGGGATGCAAATTCTGAAACCATGCGAAAGTTCTCCAATTTTTTTACCGTTTATTCCTGGGATCTGAATGTGTTATATTTTATCTCCATTGTAGTTTCAAGAGAAGCGATGAGCCTCCTGCTTTCAAATTCAATGATGAGTTTCATCATTCGTTAATATTTTTCATGGTGTATTCATTGCTATTGTCGCCCTTTTCCTCGTTCGAATTGTCTTTCTTTGCTGCATGAAGTGTGAATTAGTAAATTAGTAATGGTGAAATGATAGTTTCCTAAGAACTAACGGTTTTTGATTTTCGAACAGAATGAAAGAGGCGAATGTGAGTTCAGGTCTTATCTTGACCAAAGTGCTCGTATAGTTTCAATTTTGAACCATAATAAGGGTCGCATTTCGTTTTGGTGAGATCTGGTGAGATCTCGTAGCTTCTACAAAAATGAAAGATATGGTATGTATGGTGTAATCCGTTAAAGAAGACCGCCATCTGTTCGAAATGACCAAAAACTCAGACTCGATATACAACGACGCTGTTACAGTAGGCTCCGCTGCCATCAGAATTTCGAAGTTCGGAAACATTGCATTCACAAATCCAATGCCAGAAAGCTGTTTCGACCCACCAGGTCTCATCAGTGTCAGATGGGACTTGGTGAAAAATTCAGCCCCGACCGTTATATTCGAACCAGCAATGAAAATAGCCAAATTGAATAAATATGAAGACTGTGCCTCGGACCGTTTGGCTACACCAACCAATTCGCATTCAATTCTTAATGGAACTGCTCGCCAAAGTCGATAATTGACCTTTATCAGCCGATTTTGAGTTGATATCAGACATATTTCTGGTTTGAAATAAGAAAGTACTAATCATCAAGGGTCGAAAGAAATACTCAACTGAGGGCGTATA
This sequence comes from Zygogramma bicolorata, assembly GCA_032362365.1. Lineage (NCBI taxonomy): Eukaryota > Metazoa > Arthropoda > Insecta > Coleoptera > Chrysomelidae > Zygogramma > Zygogramma bicolorata. The sequence goes on along the minus strand of JAVJAQ010001076.1, from coordinate 838,862 downwards.
GGCTCTCACATTTCCCAGCCTGTTTCTCACAAGTATCTCACCATATTTAAATCTTTATTGCATTTTTGATTCACTAGTTCAGGTTCATGCCACATTAGATACAAACAGAACAAACTACAGCTTATCTCTTAATATTGAATTGAATACAGGAACTGGAAATCTTGTTTGTATAAACTTCAATCGCACAATAGTAATCACGTAACAAGAACAAACAATTTGAAACGAACGTATCAAGTTCCGATAGTGATATTTCACTGTATGAGTAGGAAGTTTTCAGGCAAGCCGTAGGCGAGTTCTGGAATCTTGCGAATGATAATTAGATAGGCAGATATTTTGGTGCCTTATAAAAAAGGATCGGGGTCTAGTTTTCTATTCATCCCGAAAAAATTATAATCAAATTGAAGAATTATGATTCCAGATAGAATTCCTTTCTTTTTCTATAGCATTGAATACAAGCACAGCTTTACTTTTGAATCAAATATTGAATTGATATGTCGGATGAAATTGACAGACGCAAATTTGGTTGATCCCGTGAACTGTATCCATGAAGGAATGAAACAATTGAAAAGTCAGCCTTATATTTTGTTTCAATGCGAAACACTACTTGAAAAGGGCTGCGATGAAAATATTTTGGATCACATTTTGAATTTCATCCTATCCCAATTTGTTTCGATTCAGTTCAATTGAGATCAATTCAACTATCAATAAATAAATTGTGTGATTTCCGGTTTTGAAATTGCGTCCCGTAAATACAACTCTGTGCTTCCATATATCAATATCACGATTACTAATTATTACCCATTCTGAAAAAAAATAAACGAACAGAACGGCTGGGGTTCGCCTACACAACTAATCCTAATTACCCACAAAAAAAATCCTTCACGATTTTCACTGACACTGGTTTCACAACACCGCGACACGTGTTCCGCTAAACGAAAGCTTTCTCAAACAGGATGAGTGATTTATCTCCCAGAAAACAACTACTCTCTTGGCAAATACCACGATAAGTCGTGAATTATATCAGACAGGTCAGGTGTATACTTCTGGCGATACAACTGTCGGAATCAATTCTCAATTATTGTGACGGGCACACTAGTACTTGCAACTTGCCAGTACAAGGTATTTTCAACCAAGTGAGCAGTTGTTTTTTGGTAGGTGTTAGTCCATTAACCCACTATATAGGCGGGTTGAGAGTGGCCTAAGCAAAACGTTTCTCGAGATAATTTTATTTATAGCCAGTCTCCTTCCAAGTTCAGTTTGCCTATCTCAATATTCTTATTGAATCATATCATGGCGTATAACGTAGATATGAACTCGCAAACATTTTGAAACTGTTCTCGACAATTCATAAACAATACATACCATATCTTTCATTTTCACAGAAGTCACGTGTTCTCACCAGTTCCAACCGAAATGAAATGTGACTTGTATTATGAATCAAAATTGAGCACTTTGGCCAAACTAAGATCTGAACTCATTTCGCCTGGTTCACATTGCTCGAAAATTCAAAACCGTTGAAACGGATGAAAAAACTTATCAGTGAATTCGAGAGCAGAAGGCGCATCGCCTCTCTTGAAATTCCAATGGAGATGGAAAATAACACATTCAGATCCCAGGAGTATTAATATGTCTATACGGTAACAAAAATGACGAACTTTCGTATGATTTCAGGATTTCCATCCCAGAAACATAGTAGCCTTAGAGATAGATATAATGTGAATAATGAAATATAAGGTAGGTACACGAATATATTATCGTTCCTGGGAAGGAACCATCGATTACTCTGCCAAACCGAACTGGGACTGAAGGTTTGGTGGACGCTCGAAAAGGACAGAGTCCACATTTTCTTCAAATATAAATTGCTCATGACCCCTAAATATTTGTCAGAAAATAGAGTTCTAATTTTTTTTTGTGAATTGTCTCTTCCGACAGAGATCAGAAAAAAAGCCTTAATATTATTTTCATTTTCTATGACATACGTGCTACTTTCATCGATTTATTTTTTTTTAATGATATCGAGGTTGAGTTATCAAATTTTTTTTACCTCCCCAGCGAATTGACATATTTTGAAAATAGAAAAACAATAATTGTTAACAGCACTTTGATGGTGAAGAATGGCCAAGTGGTCTATACTGAATGTGAAAAAAACCAATGCGTGAGCTGGGGGTTGGAAATGAATATTTGGAGGGGTCTAAAGGGGTGAACGTGATATTATCACAATTTTTGACACAATATGATTTCTTAGAGAAGAATGTTCATTGGAAAAGTTATAGATTTTGAGGAGATCTGCAATTTTTGTGAAATTGAGTTTTGCACATAACCTCAAACAAAAATGACAAAAACTGTTTTTTTCGTTTTTTATTCTTCATTTCCACAAAAGTTATTGAATTTCGTAATACACTTTTACGTCAAAAATCTTTTCTTTCAAATCCAATTCCTCCATCAGAGATTTATCGTAAATCGTTTCTCTTCCTTCTCATCTATCGTTTTCAAAAATTAAATAAAAAACACGCTCAAATAGTAAAGAAACCATAAAATGGCCTACGCAACTACGAATTCGTCATTAAATGTCGAAATTCGATTATTTTCAGCTTGAAAAGTGGTTTGGAATCGAACTAGAGCTACAAAGTGGGGCTGGAAAGAAGCGATCATGAATAATACCAAAATACTAATTCCTCGGCTCACAGAGTATTCAGTCGTACTTATGAGTTGCTGAAAATAATTTTTTTGTGCCTGCAAAACCAGTTGTGAGGGGAACCGATGCGGATGCCGAAAACATTGACTAAAATGTACAGATTGATGTACGGAATGTTACGGTGCAGACAATTGTTCGAATTTTGAGGTAATTTCTGTCGACTTTGACGAATCTGAACAGATTGGGAACGAAATCGAACAGGCAGGTCTGTGCTTGAATCTACGAACCGAGTTATTGAACGAATTCATTGATGATGAGGAAACGTTTGAAGACCGAGCAATTCCAGAATCATATGGAGATTCTGAAGAAATTATAGAACAACCATAGAAAAGGTCAAGACTTGCTTGAAATTTTTGTTAATTTTGTCACTGAAAGAATTTGGAAAATTAAAATAATGATCGAAAAAAAATTAATTTAAAATTATTATTTTGGTAATTATTCATGAACCTATATGTAGAAAAATAACCGAACGAATCAATTTCACAAAGAAAACTTAAGCATCATATATTTTCTTATTCGTATGAAACGTATTTTTTTGAACAATCCTGTGTAACACAAATATCCTTCATTAGAAAATGAATTATGAACTTCCTAATGTAAATTTTTCTGTTAAATCGAACGATGTGATAAGTTGTTCGGAATTTTCAATAATTTAAATGAATAATCGACATTTATTTACAAATTCACACGTGCGAAGGCCAGTTTTCGTTTCTTTCATTTTTAACCGTTTTTTTGAATGGAGACTATCATTTTTCATTTCATTATTAGAATCTTCAGATGAAAAGGGAGAGAATGAGCCAAGGAAAAACGATTTTCGATGAATCTTTGAAGGAGGAATTGGATTTGAAAAAAGTTTTTTTACGGAAATGTTTATTATCTTTGGAACTGTTCGATTCATTATTCTGAAAAAAATTGTGGTTATTGAAGACATAGCTATGTATATTTCTACGGAATCTTACCAATATATAGTAACTTGTGTGGCAATGAAAAACGAAAAAACAACTTATTCGCATTTTTCTCGGTTATTTTGAGGTTATGTGCAAAACTCATTTTCATAAAAAATTGTCGATCCCCCCAAAATTTAGAACTTTTTCATTGAACATTTTTCTCTAAGACATCATATTTCGTCAAAAATTGTGATAATATCACCTTTACCCCTCAAGACCCCCCAAAAATTTACTTCCAACCCTAGCTCACGCATATACTTTTTTACATTCAGTATAGATTTTTGAACAAAAAAGTACACTTAGGATTTGTAAAATGAAGGTTTATTTTTCATTGCATATGAGTATACAGATGCAGCAGCAAGAAAACAAAGTAATTTTATAAAATATGTACCTATAAAATATATTCAATATACAAACGCAAAATCTAATTTTCCTTCGATGTGCCAGCTTGACTATCTGGATCATTTTGGTACCAATCGTATTTTTGGGAACTAAGGATAGCTTTCAAAATTTGTGGTTGACCCTTTGAGAACTGGAACATTTCAGTACAAGTCTCATTGAAGTTTGTGTGGACTTGCATGATGGATCCCAGAGTAGATAACTTCATCTACGATTTTTCGGAACTCCAATAGTTTTTTATATTTGAGAACAACCATTCAAGCGACGCACTGTTCCCAGGCAGACAAAAAATGAACTTGCATAAAATCTTAACATTTTTTAACCCGTTTTCTATTTGCAATAATTCAAGCCATCGATCTTCAGCACACATATTTCTAGAATTCCAGTCAGCAATTTTATCTTATACAACGTTGGTTCGTACCAGACTAATTTCATCGAACAATTCGTCCTGATTCTATATCGACCTATGTAATCCTTGAAAGCTTCACATGAAGCTAAAATTTCAGGCCAAGAAACTTGTCTTCTCAAGTAAACCCATCCAAAAAGCTTCAATTCACTTAAATTTGTACTCCAGTTCTGCAAATAAGTTACACTTTGAATAGAATTACTTGACATGCGTGATAAAATTACACTGATGTTCATATCCATATTTTCTAGTTTCAAAAGTGACTCTCTCACTTTAAGCGGCAAAAATAACTCATTCAAGCGATTTTAAAGCTTATTCATGAGTTCAAAATACTCCAAAGCGGCTTCTGTTGCGCATATTTTGTCACCTCCCACATCTAAAATAACAATGAGTAGGACATACTTTTTTGTATCTCTAAAAAAAGTACATTTAAGCGTACTTCATAAACCTTCGAAGACAGTAGGACAGTGTTTGAAAAGGAAGTACTGTCCTACTAAAAAAAGTACATATGGTCACCCTGAGTATAGACCACTTGATAATTCCCCAGCCTCAAAATGCTGTTAACAATTTTTGTTTTGTGGAATTGTGACTTGCCTGGTCCTTCTAGTCGAAACAGGCAAATAGAACACTATACTAAAGAATCATTTCGACAAATATTCAGTATAGAAGATAAGAGTATTTTTATTTTACCAAAATAACCCTTTCTGAAATCACTATTGGATCGTACGTACGGAAGTTTTTCTGTGGGCGTTTATTGTTTTTGAAGCTTTTATTATAAAATAACATCATTTCGTGAATATAAATCACATAATTATAACAACTATTCATAGTGACATCATTAGAGAAATTAACAGAAGTCGCAGTATTGAAATCAGTATTTGACTTTAGCGGCAATAATGCATAAGTGACCGCTTTAGCAGCTCCACTTATCCCATGTGACATAAAGTTGGCTTCACTTCCAACTACTGATTTCAAATTTTTGAAATGGAAAATCGAAAACACTCTCGATTGTTATATGACAAGCACTGTTATAATAAAACAAGTTGTTATTGTTGCAAAGGCCGCATACGTAGACACCGAAATTCATTCTGAAAGTGAAATAATCGTTCCAAAAGGGAATAAAATCGCCCCAATCATACCGAGAGTTCTGATTTCAAGCCGCCTGCAGAAAAGTGAATTTTTCGCAAATCATTTGAGGTCCTGAAAATTGTTCTGAAATTGTTCGTTCTAAAATTGTTCGTTTCCGTTAACCAGCTGACGAACGGCAACCCTCAGAAGTCGAAACTTGTACGAGCAATAGGTACTTTACCTTTGGCTTCAATGAATGCCAATGCGCAGCGTGAATTTCTTTTCTATGTTGAATGCAGAAAAAAAACATGGATTTTGATAGCTCACAGAAACACATTTACATATTTCTGACCTCTACCATACAGGTGTTGAAAGTTCCCTTTGCAGTGCGATTTTGTTTTCACCGGTGTTAATATATCTCTGGTTTTTCGGACTTGAGGGCCGTGTGGTGGAATTTTGACTTCCGAAGCTTTCAGCTACATCTGCGGCAGCCATCTTCAGCGGCGTGGTCTTAGTTGAACTCCTCTATGTGAGTTTACTACGACTGATTGCAAATCTGGAATTGACTCGTTTTTATCTTTCGGTCCGACAGCGTTTTGTTGGTCGTTCTATTCCCTGGTTCTATCTGGCTTCGTCTCAGCTGTTCTTAGAACTGGATACCAAATTTTATTTAAATTTAGTCCCTCTTCCTTTATGTTGAAGTTATCCTTGTGCTTATGTATCTCAATTGCTTCCCGGTCTAAGCGAGTGGAGTAATGCGTCGTTGTTGACAGAATTGAAGTTTTGTCGAATTGTATATTACGGTTGTTCAGAAGGGCGTGCTCAGCTACAGCTGATTTGTCCGTTTGTCCCAACCGACAATTTCGACTGTGCTCACTTATTCGAGTCTCAAAACTGCGTTTGGTGGTCCCTATATATACTTTTCCACATGAGCATGGAATTCTGTATACCCCAGCATTGGATAGCGGATCTCTTGGATCTTTAGCTTTTGTTTTCACTCGTTGTCTCGGCTAGCTGTTTTTCCGTATCTCGTTCAATATTTCAGAGAGATTTTTTGCGAACTTGAAATCAGTTCTATTTACTCCAGACACGATAATCACGATAAATATAGAACAATGCATCTGCTCACGTGATTTGTGGTGTCGCCGTCGTGTCTGTAGTCGAGCGTTTTCTTTTCCATATTTATGAACAGGGATGCTTTTGTTAGTATCTGTTTTGTTTGCATGAAATATATCTGCAGTATTATGATATTCAAGCTCGAAAGACAATGCAATGCAATGGGACTTCATCTATATTCATCAATCGTTTATGAATGAACTTGATTTGAACTCGACAAAAATACTATGTACACATGGCTTCTCTTAGATGAAAATATTTCTTTTTTTTGCTACAGTACAATCCAGGAAATTTCCCAATTTTTTTGAAATGAACTGAAATGTGCTACTAACAGCTGAAGTTGGTACCGGTATTCAGTAGGTACCGACTGTCTAAAATTTCACTATAGTGAAATTTTTCGCAATACTCTTTTCCATTCAGCCAAACATTTGAGGCAAACTGATGCATCAAAATTGAAACACTGCCACCATTATCATCTTCCAGAATAGGGACATTGATCAGGAATGAATATTTCCTATCTCTGGATGAACCCCGTATACATGTTAAATTGAAACACTGCCACCATTATCATCTTCCAGAATAGGGACATTTATCAGGAATAAATATTTCCTATCTCTGGATGAACCCCGTATACATGTTTCTATATAAAAGTAAGTGAAAAGTTTGACAGATATGACATGAAAATTGATAAGGGAATTGCATATCTTAAAAATATGCTATGCAGTTGTATAGTAATTCTTGATATCTAGACTGCAAGTTCACAAAAGAATATATTGTTTGTTAGTCTCATTATTCAATATTTTGAAAATCCTTCAGGAGAAAAAATGACATTATATAATTTCTGAGATATGGGTAGTTTATTTCCATATTGAATTGCATACAAAAAAAAGAAAAAAAATTATAACAATTACAGACAGAGAGCTTATGAAAATAATAATAATTACGATAATCAAGATAATGAGAATTTAACTAGTCAAAACAACTCATATATTCACAGAAGAAATTACAATGGTAAAAAAATTTGATTCGAAATGCAAAAAATGAGACCAATTATAATAGAAATAACAATAATTCCAACAGTAACTCAAATGATTTCGAAAATTATAGAAATTATCACAATAGAGGTAATCGAAATGATTATATGAATCACAACAATCACAGACATTATCAATACAATAGAAACAACCATAACAATCGATACACACGAAGACCTAGAAGTAATAATAGTTCAAAGAACAATAGACAGCGCATTCATTATAGACATAGGAATAGTTGCTTATTAATAGTTACCAAATAAACTGTTATTGTAAAAAACGAAGTCAATGAACATTACAAAACACATTTATTTCTCCATTATTTTCTCGAAAAATGCAATTCGAAAAATGACTAAAATTCACCATTTTCAATAAAAAAATAAAAAAATTATATCTCCACTCCTTTCAAATATTTTTCACCAACCTTACACGCGAAATATTCTCTGAGAGTTTTACTTCAATTTCGTGTGTTTTTTTTATTCGATCCCGTCTTCGTTCATCTCGTGAATTTCACATTTGAATTTACTTGTTTAAAATATTGCAGATTTCAACAGGTGTTGATAATATAGGATGACAATTGATCGATCTGAAAACTACACATTTTCAGGCGAAAATAAGCACCGGTTTTTAGGTATTCTTGAAAAACATGATATTATGAAAATTATCATTTCATTATGGGGGGGGGGGGGGGGGGGGCCCCGGGGGGCGTGGGGGGGGGGGGGGGGGGGGCAGCGGGGGGAGGGGGAGGGGGGGGGGGGGGGAGGGGGAGGGGGGCATTATGAACCACTATTTCCTTCGATATTTTCTTTGGCTTATGCCATTCTAGTTACATAATAAACAATGCCAATTTCAATCAGTTTTCAAGCGATATATTTTAAAAAACAGGTAATTACCTCTAAGTTTCAAAGTTCAAAATCAAATTATACCTATGGAAAATACAACTCTATGAACAATACATGTTATGAACGAGTTCCTCGCGGAAGCTGAAAGGAATCCATTATCGTATTTTTTGGCGAAAGAACAATAAATATGAAGTCACTCATACGCCATTCATTTGAAACTGTTTCGACACTGTAGTTAAAAATTTCGATTAGAGATTAATTATTATTGAGAATTACTGAGATTGGAACAAATAGGGTCAGTTCAAGTATCAAGGTACAACCTACAATCTTCTTCCTAGGAAAACTACCTATCGGATTCCAGAGGAACTTCACCGGCCCTATAAGAAACTCATCTCTTGATTCTACTCACATCGGCAACGGAAACAACTGTTTGCTTGGGCAGGACTAGTACGAAAGTTGACAATATACCATAGAACCCCTATAAAAATCAATTGCAAACATTTTTTGTGAGTGCATCTACCAAAGATTATCTGAAACGAATATTACTTTCGCAAATGTCATTTGGATAATATGAATGATTCGAAATTTGATATCTTTCGATTTATGTGTCTAATATGGTATAAAAATTATTGAAAAAAATTGAAGGTATATTGGGGCATGTGGGGGTAGTGGAATACACCCTTTCCGTTCTTCTAGTTACTGGTGTCAAAGATTCTCTATATACAGGGTGATTCAAAATTCAGTATCAATATTTCAGGGGCGCATTTTTCAAGTAAAAATAGGTAAGACTTCGTTTTTCCATAAACATGTGTCCGCGAACGCTTCGTTGCCGAACTACAGAGCGTTGAAGTTTCAAGATTTTTTTAGTTTTTTCTTCATAGCTCTTTCAGTTTTTGAGATATTGAGATCAAATTCGAAATAAAGGTTACGTTTCAGAGTTCACATCATCCAGTATGCCAGGTGATTGTAACATGCAACAGGAAGATATGTTTTCAGGGGTCGAGCCCATTTTCGCCCCATAAATTTTTTTGTAGTGTGCCGCTGGTGGATTCTAAAATATGAAATGAATTATTTGGTTTGTTTATAAATTTTTCTGTCTCTTGTAACTTTTACGCATCTGCGACCGTTATTGAGAAAAAAATCGAAGTAATTTTTTTGTTTTTCGCTAGATTTATTAAATGTGTCAACGAAACAATGAAAGAGTGAATAGTGGGCTTTGACTGCTATTTTCAATTTGACGTTTTGTTTTGAAGCATTTGACATTATTCGAAAGTTAAAAGTCTCATCGAAAAAACTGAAAAAATCTTGAAACTTTAACGCTCTGTAGTTCGGTAACGAAGCGTTTGCGGGCACATGTTTATGGACAAAAACGTCTTATTTTGACTTGAAACATACGCCCCTGAAATCTCGATACTGAATTTTGAAACACCCTGCATATCTGCTCGTTTGATAATCATTCAATGTTACATTTTATAGGACGCAGCTTTCTTGACTAAAGCGATTTGATCGATCTGAAATTTCTGAAAATTGTTCTTGATAAGACCTTCCACACGACGGAAGCTCTGTATGAACTTGCATTTTTTTGAGTCCGCTCTCAATATATGATGAAATGGAAATGGAATCGGACCTGTTATGTCACAATATCTAGGGTTGGATGATATGGCAGTTGAAACTCCCGAAAAACTACCGTGCAAAGAAATGATGTCACATGGCATTTTCATCTACTTGGAAAATTACGGAAAAAAGACAGCTGGGCTTGGTGCCCACATAGGGCAATAGTGGTATTATCAATGGTTTCACCAAAGTACATCATCAGTTCGAGTGAACAGTTAAGCTATCATTTCCGTAACGTTAGGTCACAAATTCAGCGTTCCACCAGACACAAAAGATATAAAAGTTGGCAATTTATTGGCAGACATAGAAAATTTGGTGTCAAATGCAGAGGAAAATAAACAAGATATATTTAGAGCTCAAATAACTAATATTGTCACAAATTATTACCATAAACCAAAAACAAGTTGTTATTTCTCTTATATTTTCAATTGAAAGTGAAAAGTGAAAGTGAAAAATTCATCAATTAACATCCGGAAATAATAATAACTAAATCTGACAAAGGAAATACCACAGTCATTATGAATAGAACACAATATCAAGAATTATCACTTGAACAACTGAACAACGATACATACTAAAAAAAATTGAATCATAATCCAATATCAACAATTCAACAGAAATCACATGCATTAATTGAAAAATTACATGAAAAAAAATTAATGATAAAAATTGTAAAGAAAATTTCACCATATATAATTTTGTCATACCTAAATTTTACGGTTTACCCAAAATTCATAAATCAGTACTAAGTTTAAGACCTATAATATCATCTATAAATGCACCCAACAGTAAAATCTCACAGTTACTCACTTATATTTTAACCAATTCATATAACTCAAACAATCAATACTACACAAAAGATTCATTCGAATTTTCCAATTTCATACAAGGAATGCAACTACCAAATAATTTTATCATTATAAGTCTGGATGTAATTTTTTTTTCACTAATATTCCGTTGAGATTAATCAAACGAAGTATCGATAAACATTGGAACATAATAAGTGATCACACTAAACTTTCAAAAAAAAATTGTAATCGAATTGTTGGAATTCATCTTCGATACTACTGCATTCATTAATAATGGCACTTATTACAAACAGATACTAGGAACTCCAATGGGAGCTACCATCTCACCTATTTTGGCTCAATATGTAATGGATGAATTATTAGACGAATGTATCCCAATATTATCTTCTCAGCTTCGTTTTACAAGAAAATTTGTAGATGATATTATATGTGCTGTACCTATTGATGAGATCGAAAATATCAAAAATGTATGTAGAAAAAAAAAGAAACAATGCCGTACCATTTTTAGATACTTTTTTAATAAGAAATGAAAACAACAAAATCGTATTAGATAACTACTTCAAACCAACCAATTCAGGAAGATACATGAGGTATCTATCAAGTCATTCACAAAAAATGAAAATTAATTTAGTACTTGCTCTTAAAAACAGAATTGAAAAAATCTCGCATCTGTCACTCATTGATCAAAATTTGAAAATAATAAACGATATGCTATTAAACTGTTCTCACCCTCCAACATTTCTGAAAAAACTTTTATACAATACAACTTCAAATATCATCGAAACTACAGAAAACAATCGCATTGAAATTTCTACATACAAGTAGTGTTCTATTCCTTATATTCCAGAATTATGAAGCAATATCATAAACGTATTTAAACAAGAAAACAATATCAAAATTTCACGAAGAAAAATAAAACCTTTGATCAAATTACATTCAATTTCGAAAGATGAAGATCCACTTTTTGATAAATCTCATGTAGTGTACGGAATTCCTTGCAATGATTGTGAAAAAAAATATATTGGTCAAACAAAAATAAATTGAAAACACGAATAGCTTTACACAGAAGTGACTGTAGAAATATGAGACAAAATTCATGTGCATTAACCAAACATTCTATTGGAAATGATACATTTGATTATAATAACACAAAAATTCTTCATACTGAAAAAAACTTGAACAAACGTCTCTTTCCGGAAGTGACTGAAATTAAAACGAGAAAAAACAGCATGAACAAAAAATCAGATATTGAGAACCTCAATAAAATTTATTCGATTCTATTAAACAAATAAATACATCTTGTATATAACTATCGTCAGTGAAAATAGCACTATGAATTTCCAAATTGATAACTTCACCTTTCATTGTTGAAATTTACATTTCCCTTTTAACTTTTTATCTTTGTATTTCATTTACCAAGAAAAACCTCAAATAGCACATGTATGTACCTTTTATTTTATATTCATACCTTCTGATGTCCATTTTATATTGTAGCCCTCGAAAAAGCTAATAAAAATTAGCGAAATCTCTGTTAGCTAAAAAGAGTGATCTTTTTCTTTAGAAATATATATATATATATATATATATATATATATATTTATTTATGCGACCTCAAATATCTTTAAACGGGGACATGAAATGTTATGTGATTTTCAAGCTATCCTTCATTTCAACAGAACAAATGAGTTCATCGTTAACTTAGCGATCCGAGATGTGGTAAAATGACTTCGGCATTACCGATGCTACCGATGCTGAGAAAAATATAAAACACAGAAGGAAACTCATCCAGAAAAATGGAAAATCAACCCAGGGAAATGGATATTGTCAATGTTCCCTAAGGGTAATCAATAAATAACACACGAACTTTTGGACACAAGTCAACATATGTGATTGATATATCAACATCAAAACTAATGAACAATAATACTTCGGTCGCTATGAGTACCTTTTTTCGAACTTTTTTCTAAGTAAAACTTACGTAATTCGGTCTCCTTCCTTTATCTGCTGCATTGAGGAGGGAATGCATTCAATTTATACTATGAAGTATTCTATCTTGCTCATTCCGCAGTCTGTCTCTTAGAGCGAGTTCATTAGTTGTGATTTCAATGAATTGATAATTATCAACTGCCATGTCAATTTCAGGGGTAATATACTACTAACACTCAGAAGTCTTCGTGAGACATAAGCCAGCTGGGATGGAGGCCTCGTTATTTATTTCAGAAGGACATTGAAATTACACTCTGAAAATGGAAAGGAAAAACTTAATTAGACTGGAAGTAAAAGGTGCTTTCAATACTGCTGAGAGATATTGTTGTTATACCAGAAGTAATCGGATTTCCTGCATCGATGATTATAACAGGAAGATCCGTGAAGTAATAATCCGATTTCCTATTTGGTTTGCCGCCTATCGATATCACTCAGAAAATATGTCGAGTTTGTAGGAGTCAGAGAAAGAATAGATAAGGATCATTGGATGGCAAGACGACGCCTTCAAGCCCCAAATAACCAGTGACCGGATGGAAGAAATTTGACCGGACACCGAGTTTGATAGAAAGAAGGCTGTTCAGCCGCAACAATCACGGTGAATGAAGCTCCTATAACGAACATGATCCCCCTGATTACTATGGGAGAAGGGGTAAATCCACGTTGTTTTATTGCGAATCTGAAGGCAATGAACATATTGTAAGAAATTCGCTGCTGTATTGTTTCTTCCGCAAATGCGCTACGAACTTGCGAATTTGAATGAACCTTCTCTACTATGGTGTAACCACTTTCTAGCCGAGAAAGGGTTGGGTGCCCAGTAGAACAATAATTTCTTTCGGCAATGGATAATCAGTTCAGTTTAGTATGCTCTAATATTCGCAAACTCTCGAAATAAGGGCTAGGAATAATATTGAAGCCTTTTTATAACTGAACTGTCCTTTGAACGTAGGTTTGCCCAAACTATAAAGATGCATAGAAGGTCGTGCCAATTTTAATGATAAAGATGGACTGATAAATTGTAGATTCATTTCAATAATTTCTATGTTCAGGGCTCTCCATAACCGAATATATCTGTTTGGGGTCTCGGGAACGATAGAAGATAGATTGATATGAGTTGGCAAAGTTCCTTATTTCTACTGAAAAATCTATTCCTCCTTTCTCGTACCTGGATATATGGAAAAATACATTTCTATCCAAATTCATCCAATATCACATTCCACCAGTTATTGATGTGGTTATCAATAAATTGAATAGGGTGTTGTATACCCAATGCTTCCTGCATCTCAAAATTTTGAAATGTGGACGTGACATTCTCGTTATATATTTTCCATATCGCGATATACGATTCACTAAAGTATTTCTGAACGTTTTGATACAATTCATCGATCAGTTGTCGGAAGTAAACTATCATATAGAACTCACTGGCCGATATAGGAGGGAAAAACTCCCTCCCAGTTATCTCATCAGTATCCCTGGCGGCGACTTTATGAGTAAAAAATATTCCAGAGTATTCAGACTAATCCTAGATGGAAAATATGATTTCATTTTTGTGATGTCCAAATAGTATCGCTGAGAAACGAATAGTCATCTTCATACGGAAGATTTGAATTCATTTCGTTGATGCTCAAAAAAAATTTCAAACGATTTGAACATAGGTAGTTGAAATATCACTAATAGTTATGGGGATGTGAACAGTACATTGATAACTTTTCTTTGAATGGCTACTTCCCTACCTATAAAGGGCGACGGGCGCTGAATCACATAAAAATCACTTTTTCTTGCTGTTTACAGAATTGGGCCATGCGGATATTCTCTTGGTTAGTACCTAGTCTAAGGGTAGATGGCGCAACGACTATTTTGCTTGTTGTTTCTATCAGCCTAGGTCTAGGGAAGATACTCTGCTCGAATATAAATTTCAATTATAGGAAGTCATCGACTTATGATGATGATGGCACTGCCTTGCACTGACGAGAGGCCAAATTGCCCGAAACCGGTCTGCGGTTGTATCGCCAAGGGGATGTGCAGGAATTTGTGAAGAATCCTGAGCTAACACCTTTCGGATGTAATCCGCCAGGGGAGTAGATGTTTTCTGATAGGAACCAATGGGAATATTGGATGGTGGTTTCGGTAGTGTAGGGGTTAGCACATCCGCCTTTCAAGCGGAAGACCGAGGTGTGAATCCCCGCCAGGCCATCGTGCTGGGTAATCACACGTTAAAAGGTAAAGCCCCGTTAATCCATTGCTCGCACAAGTTTCGAGATCTGGGGGGTTGAAGTTCGACAGATAGTTAACGGAACGAAAAAATTTAATTTTACAAAACAATTAAATGGTAGTTCATGATCCATTTAGATTTCAGTACTGTTATTTCTGTATTGTCGACGAATATACTTATGGAATCAAGACATTGAGTCAACACTGTTCGTTTTCTTTGCCTCTTTGAGAATGATAGTATATTTTTTGTTTCTGGAACGTTAGCTTAAGTGATATGTTTTCGGAAATAATAGTTCTTTCATTTGTATCGCCCATTTTGAGACATGCAATATTCTAAACGAACAATTTGTTTTCATTAACACACCAACCCACCATCGTTAGGTATTTCAAATTCATATTTATTTCAGGTCTTGTATGATATTAGGTCAGGGTTAGGTGAAAAAATAGATTTTTCACACACTTGAACCCTACAAATACAAAATATCTCAGAAATTGTTCCACTTGAAGAACCGATCGATAAGCGTTATTACCACTATTTATTGGCATATTGTTATCGTACAATCTTTAAAATAATTAATTCATCGTTATGGATGCCTGGACATTGTTTTCCTTTCAGTGCCTGAAGGGGTCAGAGCAGAGAAACATTTTCAACTTCTCTTGATACTCATTTTCAAACCCATTTTTCGATACTCGTACCTTCCGTTTGCCACAGTTCAAAACACGTTTCAAGAAGCCATTTCGGTAAATATCTGACACTATTTCAGTTCCACCGTCCCATTATGGGGTAACTTCTGTGACTCAGTTGGAATTTTCATTTCCCAAGAAATGCTACCAGTATAATCATAAACGAGGATTATCGAGCACGTTAGTGGCAACTTTCATGAAACTTGCGATATTACTTTCGCCGTTACTTTATATTTTCCGACCCATCTCAGAAACCAGATACCTCGAAAAATCTGCAGAAGTTGGTTACGTTACACTCTCATTATATATAACCCTGTTATATAGATGTGCAAGTTTGGGAAATTTGTAATGGAATACGAAAGATTTCAAAACATATGATGTTCTACAGTGTGTGTGCGCTTCATCAGAATATAGAACTTATATAGAGTTTTTTTCCCCATCTCTCAACAATTGTACATATCCATATATATATATATATATATATATATATATATATATATATATATATATATATATATATATATATATATATATATATATATATATGTTATAGGAAATATATACTTGTATCTGAAATCTACTGACTTTGATTTTGTGTGTGAGAGAGAGAGGGAGGCCCTTCAGGCACACATCAAAAATAGCATGTTTTTTTTGCAAGCAAAAAAAAAGTGCACGAAAACATGCCATTTTTGAGGCGAAAAAACAGCACAAAAACGGTGCGTTTTTGACGCGTCGAAAGTGACCAAAATACGTCGTTTTTTGCGTGTTTTTTCGATGCTCATTTTCGATGCGTCGAAGTGACAGAAAAACGTCGTTTTTCACGTGTTTTCACGCATCGAAAATGAGCGTCGAAAAAACACGTGAAAAATGACGTTTTTCTGTCACTTCGATGCACCGAAAATGAGCACCGAAATATCGTGAAAAACTGGTCGTTTTTCGATGATTTTTGTGCGAAAATGAGTCGATCAAAATCGCCAGTTTTTCCCATAAGAATACATGTAAAATGGGATGAAAATTGTGCAGTTTTCATCGACTGTTTCTCGCCCAAAATTTGTCATTTTCAAAGTGACCAAAATACGTCGTTTTTCACGTGTTTTTTCGATGCTCATTTTCGGTGCGTCGAAGTGACAAAAAACCTTCGTTTTTCACGCGTTTTCACGCATCGAAAATGAGCGTCGAAAAAACACGTGAAAAATGACGTTTTTCTGTCACTTCGACGCATCGAAAAAGAGTGTCGAAAAACACGTCAAAAACGGTGCGTTTTGATGCAATTTTTTCGTCGAAAAAACTGCATAAAAAATGGTGCGTTTTTCCGACGAAAACAATGGCATCAAAAACCTCAAAAATAAGACACACAGTGTACGTACAAACAAGTTTATTCATCTTTCAATAGATCATTCAAAATATTGGTTCTATAGTAGAAAAGATAATCGTTCATGGCGTTGCTCAGCAAACTGTCGGGGCAGATGTCGCTGAACGTCGTCAGAAGTTGCATGCCTCCCAAGGTGGCGTCCGGGTTGGAGCGAAAGTAGCGTCTAACGCCATCTAGCAGATTGTGGTAGTAGGCACAAAAGTTGATGGTATCCAACATGGCGACTCGGTTCTTCACTATTGTGCTGTTCGCCGAGAAGATTTTCCAAACTTCATTTTCCTGCAGTTCCAAGCACTCGCCATGCTTCTTCACGAGCAGCATTCTTGTATCTTCCCAGATGGTCTGCGTCACTTTGCAGTAGTCGCCCACTGGGAAAGTTATCGGATCATAATCGTCGGTGATCGGTTCGGTGAAAAAGTCATCCATTTTCTGTTGAAACAGGTCACAGAGCACAGACCATTCGTAGGCACTGAAGGAAATCTTCGAAAACTTCGCCCACCTGTACGGATGAGCGAGTATGATGGACGGGCTGAAGGTTCTTGCCGGAGAAAGTCCCACACGTATTTCGAAACTCTCCACAATGAAGGAGAACTGCAGCAACATATGTTCCTCGATGCTGGCAGCCATCTCGTACTTCTCCAATATACGTGTCAAATGTCGATCTACTTTACAACCCTAGAATATGAAGTAAATATCTTCACATACTAGAAAATGAAGTTTAATTTCATACATTGAGGCAATGAGCTGAGTTGAGTTCAGAAGATGCTAGAAATGGTTGCCTTAAACGTCTTGACATAAGAACAGTCTATCCGATATTTCACGTCGAACATTTTCGTACTCAGCAACGTGGTATTTCTACAAATATCTATTATTCTCTGCCGTATATTCAATATTGAAGCAGGTTCAGTTTCGTACACCTTCTACTTCAAATAGTCTCATAAAAAAACTAATGAAGTGTCAAATCTGGCAAGCGACCATGGGAAGTATCATACGAATAGCTTCGTACTTGTCTAGGGTAATGTGATGGTTATCCATCTTGGTGAAATAATTTGATCCATCAAATATCAAATCCATTAGGATTCACTTCGACGATTTCGGTGATTAGAAGATCAACAATAGTTTCCATCATATTCAAATACAGTTCCCCTGTTGAATTTTGTTCAATTAACCATTTTAGAGATAGTTTACGTGGTATCTACTTGTAAAATCAAAAACTGAATGGGAATATTTGAACTGAACAATGATATCCGTGGTCGTACTGACATTTTTGACTTTTTTTCATGCACCAAAAATAACCTATCGAACCTTATCGGGTTATTGGGATTGCCAAATAGCGGATAAAAACGAATATTTCTATTAATATTTTGATGTGTTTGTATTCAGGTGATTATTAAATATTCCGCCATTTTCTAGTAGGTTAAGATATTGACTTCATATTCTAGGGTTGTAAAGCATTCGCCAGGAGCTTCGAAATGATGTCTCACAAGACCCTCCTTTCCATTCAATTTTTTTTCCACATGGCTCCCAGTCACCATCTCCATATTTTCATCTGTCAATTTCTCTCAAAATATAGTATTCATGAATCTATTTCATTATCCCGAGTTTGAATTTCTTGAGTTGACCCGTTCAGAAAATAAAAGAGGGGGGACATCAAATGAAAGCACTGTAGAGATTATTGAAGGAATGTGTTTCAAGATACTATTCCTTATCGAACACATTTTTCCTCATTTTATTGAGACTCTTCCCGAAAAACATTGAAAATAATACAGAGTTTAATTTGCATACCGACTGCATCAGAATTCCTATTCACCGAAAAGAATGTCGGAAAGCAGTCCTATTCAATAGATCACTTTCTCGGTGAATTTTTCACTTGGATGAGCGTTTTGTCCTCAGCAACTAGAAATATCCTTGTTTGGTATATTTCGCCAAACCAGTTCCCCAATATTTGATTATATTTAGTACGGTCGTAAAGAGTCCTCTACTTCTCGACCTTCGAGAGGAATATATCACATTCATACAAAGTATATGTGAAAAGGCATCATTCTTGATGAACGAATATGATATTTAAGTAATCATACGCGTCCTTAAACTTCATCAATTGATGACTAATAAGACGTATTTCATTCAGAAAGAGCAGCTTTTAATCAAGCTGGAATTTTTTCGGGGTTCATTAGGAATTTTCGCGAACGTTTATTTATATTATCTGATAAATCTAGGCTTGCCTTACTATTTTTTTATACTTCACAACCGAAAATCAGTCAACGCGATTATTTCTATTTCCTATCCTGGTTCAGGCAAATTTTCTAAATTGAAAACTCATAAATCACTCGAGTGAAGAAGATAACGTATAGAATTTGTAAAAATAACAAGCTATGTGGTCAGCATACTTGATTCAAACAAATCTGAGATGTCGTACTTCATGATTGAAACATACCAAGACACTACGGATTCGAAGCCTATGAGTAATTTGAAGATTAGCAAGGACAGGTTGAACGAATATTGTAACTACTTGCAAATATGTTATTCTTCTTATCCAAACACAAACATTGCCAGAAATCAACCACTCACTTCGAGTGCCATGTTGGTATCAATCAGTTTCGAGCTAACTCAGTGCTAGTGTTTTTGATAATCAACAATAGTCAAAAATTGGGTTGATCAACTATACGAACTGATATTAAATTTTCGATACACGAAATCATTGCATTGACAGATACAATGCCAGGCAGCTTGTTTGCAAGTAGACCGATAATGAGGCTGTTTCGCGAGGGATCTACTATTACAGCTGTACTGGTTAGTAAAGAACATCCGCACTTGGTGCCTCTGTAGGTTGAATTCAAAAACCCTGATTTCTAGGAAACCCCTCATAAGCTCATTTTAGAGCTTTTGCGCGTGAGCAAGGGATACCCGGGATCTACAGTTTGGGAAATGGAATCTGAGTCATTTTGGGTCCGTTAATGAACATAATGCCGAAATATGGTACTATCAGGATAAAAATATTGTTAGTTGAGAGCGGCAATCTTTTAGCTTGTCTATAGCCTTATTTTATCATTCAGTATTAGATTCAGCAGTGGATGGTATAATGTTTTTACGGCAAATAAGATCACTGGATATGAAGGATCTCAATCGAATCGAATATATACACTGAGCGCCAGTTTCTCAATTTACTGTTGATAGGATATTCAATATTCAATCGAATGTCTGGGTCAAGAAATTCGATTGGCTGACAGGACTTATTCCACAGCTACTTTTTTTCAGAATTCTCTCAGCTCAAGTTGCAATGATAGTTAGTTTTGAAATACGTTATATATAAAAATGATCGGAGTGATGTTACCAACTTGGAAAAAAATTGAGAAAATGAGATTTTTTTTTTCAAGAGCAACTCACTGCGGTTATCGATTGCGCTACATCTCGGTCACAAATACCTCTTTCATCAATATGTGATGGCCCAAGAATTGATTGAGAAGGATGTTATTCGGAGTATGAGGAGTGGATGGTGGAGGTAACGAATTTGACTAGGGGGAAACGGGCATTCACAATGCGATCGAGAGAAATCCTCTCTTTTACTTTGGGATGGAACAAGATAACAAGGCCGAAGAAAGCCCACGCTGAAAGTTCCTTATTCAAGTACGTTTCGACGGAAGAAATATTATAGTCGTGTCACTTGCTGCCAAATTTTCAGACGAAAAGAAGTTGATAGTTGAAAACAATGAAAATGGAAATCAATGAACATAACGTTGCATTGAGAAACGGGTACTACCAGATGATATTGAACATGGAACCCAGAAAGTTTTCCTTCACAGTATTCTTGATTTATTTGTAGGGATTTGAATGATCATGATTACTCAAGTATTCATTCATTCTTGGTCGAATGGAAGTATAGTCAATATCAAGTATGATTTGTTGAGAATTATTAGATCTGAATATATGATTTTCTCGAATTATTTTCATCGATCCCAAATACTGTGCCCAAGACTCAATTATGAGTACAGAGAAATATTTTTGGAAGATCGAGAATGAACTAAGGGCTTGAAATGTTGTGGAAGAAAATGTTACGGAAAATCTGATGTCAAAACTCAGTAAGTCATTTTCAGTCAATTACCTCTTGATTTGATGAAAGTCTGTGCTGAAACTGCCTAGTTCGAAACCACCATCATTTTCATGAATGTTTGTTTCAATAGGAAAAAAGAAATGTTTATCGAAAATGTTCGTCGTGAAATCGTCGTGAAAGGTCGAATTTCCAACTGTCAAAGCAGTAAGCTAGAGAGTGATAGATCTTGACCGATAATAATTGATCGACATGCATGCGGCGTGTCCTGAGTGCGTTCATTTCAAGTGGGGATTTCAGTCCCTTGATGGCTCCGTCCCTTATGGAGATGTTATTTTCTGAGAACTGTGAGTCTATTATACATGCAATCGATATCATAGAGGTGTGGTTAATGAATTGCTTATAACTGATGGAATTGGTCGATACCCGATGAAAATCCATGACAACGGGAGTGAAAAGTATATTGTTTACCAGTCAGAAGAAGTCTAACTTTCCTGGACGACTGTGAAGATCGCAGAGTCCAAGAATGTAGCTTTTCCTACGAAGTAAACATCCAATTTTTCCGGAAATCGTTTAAAATTCGACAGAAATAATTTCGAAAAAATGGTTAATAATTTCATTCACAAATAAATGCTGCTTTGAAGTTCGTAATTGAATTTTTTGGGCTTACGATTCATCGTTGGGGTTCGTTGATTAAACTCCAAACAACACTTCACTACTTTCATTACAACTTTTTATCACAACACAATACAATATAATCGATTAAATTGCTCCGCTAACTTTCCAATGCTCCGTACCGAAACTTTCTGTACTAAAAATTCTGCTTCGCGAATAAACTCTGCTCCACTTAGCTATCAATAACTCTCGCCACTCAATGAATATAAACTGTCTCTCTGAATGCCTAACTCTCCTCTGAATAAAAACTGTCTCCGCTGCGATGCCCCGCTGCTTATATACGTGCGTAAACCTATGGAGAATCTTCGCGAAGGGCCTCCATGATGTCTATCGAATTATCCACGGCAATCCACAGTTCCTCGAAAATGACGTTCGCTACGACGCAACCACTCATTTGCGTTTACGATCTTGTCAGGGCCGGCGCTAGGACATTCTTAACACTATGTTAGTGTTTCCAATCATTTATGTAGAACACTAACAACTGTAAGGAAATATAACATCCTTACAGTAAGAACATATAATTTCCTTACAATAAGGAAATATCATTGCCTCACACTGAGGAAATCTCGACTATTTATTCATTGTGTGATTTCGACTAGACAGTTTTCAAAACCACAACACATGATTCACTATACCATAAATTCTTCAGGCTTGCTTCAGTACTACACCTGAAGGAGCTCTTGTATAGTGAAACACGTAAAGCATTGCTATGAATTGTTAAGTAAAAAAAACACAATGAAGTGATTAATAATTATGATAAATTGGTTAACCAACGATTGAATCATTCAGTTTCTGAATTTGTAATTTTTTCAAAACTTCTCGACATATAGAGAAGAATTGTAGACTTGGTATAAATCAAATCATCTAAGACCAATGGGGCCGTCCCACATATTTATGTTGTCCTATTTAAATGTTCTGATCATCTTGGCATCCCAATGATTTTTTTAGTTTTTTCCATCGTTATTACCCCCAGAAAAAAGGTCGAATTCAACCATTCTCATGACAAATTCAAAACGCCGAATATGACACATATTGGTCGTCCCAATCACTGCCAAATACGACAAAAACGGTGAGAGTGTGGCAACTTAGCAATTCTTGAATAGAAATAAGAGCTACGGGCGAATTTCGCGTAATATTTGGCAGTATTTGAATATTTTCATCCTTCATTGATATCGATGGCATAGTCTTCTTTCGATGATTACACCATCTCGTATTTATAAGGATTCGATCCATCATACAATAGTGTATATTCTGTATCCGTAACAGAATCTTAATGATGACAGGAACCAGTCTCGATTTCTCAAATCCTCTCTTATTCTTCGATCTAATCAATCATTTAAGTGTATTAAATTTTGAACAACTTCTGTGCGGCACTCTTTCGGTTTAATTTTTGGAGCACCATTGTTTTGTTACACATCCAATTTCGCAAATCGTTTTCTTCCTGGAAAAAATCACATTAGGTTGATATAATGTCGTAGTTAGTCATGTAGAATAATTGATGAAACAATTCTCTGGATAGTTTGTTCCGTATTTTTCTGGGTTTCTAACCTACCACAATCTGAAAAATAAGAATTGATATTGAAATCTATACAAGATAGATACAGATGGAAAAAGCAAGCCCAATTTCCAAATCGACACGTCTTGTAGACACAAGTGTATATAAAGAAAACATACCATCAGATATTTATTTATACATTATTTATACATTATACATCCAACAGGCTTAAAGCCCAGTAACAGGTGTATTTTACAAAATTGAGGTAAACGCTTGCAAAGTTTAAGATTAGTTAGGAATAAGACTATACATTTTCCTTTTGAAACATTTCAAGTTCATGAAAAATATATCTACATTGATATCTCGCAAATTATTGTAACTTCTACACATATCTGAGACGGGGCAATAATAATGATGCCATGAATTACAATTGTTGAGACGAAACGTATGGTTAATTCTGGACGTAATTCTTGGAGTATTAAAGTTGAGAGACAGTAACAGGCAAGGGGATACCTTCACTACACCTCAAACCACCACGCAAATGTCAAAAAAGGTTCAGGAAAATGCCTTTATGATAGATAAGTAGATTTATATACTAACTTGTATCAGGAAACAACTTTCCTGACTGATTCCCGAAAGAAGTTGAATTATATCCTGATATATTAATGCAGGGTTCTTCATTAAAAAAAATATTCAAATACTTTCGGTGTTACAAATGCCGAACTTGATTTTCAATAATTTTGACCTGCACACTTGCAGATCGGTTTCGGAAACATTAACTTCTCTGTAGCTTGAATCTACAAACAGTGTTTTGCGAACTTCTGGTCATGACTCGGTTCGGGATTTTCACATTCGACCGAAATCATTTTCTCTTGTGGGTCATAAGCTATTTCCAAGTTACTGATGAAAGTGAACATAATCAAATAACGCGTGATGGTATGATTGTTGAACAGAGCTTCGAAGAACAGCTGGGTTGTGCCTACAACTTTCAGTAGCAAATCCAGAAGATCAAAATAAACGCACTTTTTCAGAATATATTTCAAACTTGTGTACAAATTAACAACTGAACTTTTCTATTCAAATTGACAAATCAATATATCAAACAACTATTTCATTTCCATAACAGCATGGCTTGATTCCATTCCAACAATGATTTTTACTAATTGTTTACAGAACAACGTTTCTTGCTGAGTAGTATTGGTTTAGACTTCTATTGTCTATATAGTCAACTCTATCGAAATCTGTTAGAAAAAACTTTCTAGATGAAAAATAATATAAGACTGAAAACAAATATTGAGATTGAAATGCACGATGAAGCAATGAAATAAATAACTATCATATAAGGCTCTCGAATCGAAAAAAGCAGATTGAAATTAATTCTAGTCAATTGATGAGAATTAAAAGTTTAATTGATAAACAATAATCTTAATGTTGATTATGAAATAGTAGAATCATACAAATCCAAATGAAGAAATATAAATCGAAATGGAGAAATGTTGAAACCAAGTGCATTCACGACGTTTCAATCGCTGGTATCCGCAGTCATCACCCGAAGACGATTACTGGTACCAGCGATCGAAATGTCGTGAGTACACTCAATTTGAAACATAGTTTCAAAATTTGTTTTTATTGATTTATATTTAATCAATTGAATTTCCACTAGTTCATATTCAATTTTCAGCACAATATAATTTTTTTTTGGACAATTCAATCTCCTTGTTTCGATTTGAATTTCCTCATTTTTGCTATTCGATTAACATCTGCTCATTAATATTCAATGCTTGAGAGTTATTTATTTGATTGCTTCACCGTGTATAATTCGTCCTTTATTGAAATTTGACATTGTGAATGGCATTTGCGTGTAAAATTAGTTGCCAAATTTGACAATCTCCAAATACATCCCTGCAAAATACTCCTTATGGTACCATTATAGGTTGTTCGTTGTTCAATTTAATATCACTCCACCAAAAAAATTCTATCACTAGTAAATGAAATCTATGTTGATTGGTATATTACATGTCATATCAAATTTATTATTCTTCTCCGAAATACATTAATTAAACCGTTGCAAGGTAATAGAAATGAGAATAGAAAATATGAACCAGGTTTCGTGCAAATGGGTAAACAAAAGTTCCAAAATTCAATGTGAAAAATTTTGTGAGATTTGAAATGAAGAGAATTGAGAATTTTTTAAAATTTCAATCACAGGTATATTGAGCTTATGTGTTATGTGAGCAACTCTTTGAGCTCCACATGCCCAGCTGTGCAGAATAATATGTTGGATCCATGTTACATAAAAGTTCTCATGAAAGAAATCAGCATATTCCTTGTTATGAGCGCATAATAACCATATGCACTTAATTTTGGTTGCGCACTTATTTAGGATTCAATGGTTAGCATCACTGAAATTTGATCGCGTGACATAAAGTTGAGAAGTTCATGAATATATTTCAATAGATGTCGTCACGTTTTGTTATTTCAGTTCGAAAATTACCAAAATACTTGTTTAATAATAATTATAATGCATAAAAATGAATAATAACGTTGCATGTTTTCTCTACCATGAAATATTGAATAATAATGAATAGTACCATGGAACAAAAAAACGTACATGCATCAATATCAGTTTGAATTGAACATGTATCGCACTGCAATCATAACACGAAATGGAAATTGAGAATCTACTGGAAATACCACTGGAAATACCACCTGATGAACTAAATTGTAATCAGACATTCATCTAGGAATCTATCAACATTGTGAAAGGATCAACTGGTGATAATTCTGATGAATTTATAGGAATTGTGTCTCCATTTTACCTATAATCAATGATTGGGCATATACATCAATTGCAATATGAATGATCATTATAGATTACTGACAGAGGGTTAAACCTAGTACCATGTAAAATAAACGGCCTATTTTTGCACAGTTACTGTGATTAGGTTCACAGCGAAGTATGATTTCCAAAAACTCATCGTTAATGTACTGAAAATATTTTATGTTTTCTCTATCATGAAATTTTGATTAATAATAAAAATATACCAAACCTAACCTAACCTTTTTTTTTCTTGTGGAGAGGAAAACGCTCATGCGCACCGGGTAGTGGTTCTGCCTTTTCCCGTTAGTGTTAGACTCTAGTGAGGCCTATCCTTCTCACTAAAAACCTCCCCTGTGTCCGTGGAATGCTCGGAACTATCCGCTAGGACATACTCCAAACATTCCCGACAGCTACTGTCTCCGTAATTGTCCTATTTTACAAGCGTTTTCGGCTTATGTTGTGTCCTCTCATGTTCTTGGATGCGCAGTTCCTCCCTTAACTTCATATCCATTACATCATGCAGAAAACTGTACCCCTCTTTCCATGCATTCCGATCTCGGATTATCCTAGTCATTACATTTTCCGGAGTAATATTTTCTCTCAGGGCCATCTCTAGGTTGGCACGTTCTACATGCCACCGGTCGCATTCAAAAAGAGTGAGGCAAGGATCATCCCTACAGCCACAGTAAACACATCACTCATCAGCAGCTTTGCCTATCTTACATGTATAGGTCCTGAAAGACCCGTGACCCCCTAGAGCCTGGGTTACGTAATAATCCGTGACCCTGAAACTACATTTGGCCCACTCCCTCAGGTGTGGGATAAGTCTTTTTGTCCACTGTGCAGTCCGGCTAGGTAGAGTCCACCTCTCTTGCCAGAGATCCAAGGTAACGTCTTGTTCCTGTTTCTTCTATATGAAATCAGATTCGGGTATATCGCAGACCCTCATACTTTCCTTTACCTTCGAGTCTATTGGCGGTATTGCCGCTATTACAAACAGTGCCTCGGCAGACACGGTCCTATAAACCATCACGGCTTTCAGAAACCTAACCTAACGCTAGTACCATGAAATATAAACAGCCTATTTTTGCACAATAACTGTGATTAGTTTCACAGCAAAGTATGTTTTCCAAAAACTCATCATTAATATACCGAAAATATCATCAATCATGAAATATTGAATAGTAATAATAGACTGCAATGAAACGAATACCACATCAGTTCAATATAATGAATAATTTACTCCAAAAACCAGAACTAACGAAACAAAGGTTGATCTCATTGGAAGACTGACTGAATACCCAAGAGGAAATGTACTTGCCATTTGATTGAAGTGGAGGATAAAAAAAATCTTCGAGAGTGTCCCAATTCTCCTCAATAATGAACCTGAATTTGATTCAGGTTAGATTGCTACAGGAAGTGATTGTGACAAGCGCTGCTGCAAACTCTTCTTCCCAATAATGAAGTTTGAATTGGTTGGAGAGCAGACTTGAATGAGAACGTTATCATAATAACTTGACAGAAATAGGTTGTTTATCTTGCATGGTACTACGGTGAAGCCCATGTCAAAAATCAGAGATAGTCATTAGCTTCCAATCTGTAATCATTCAACTTGCTTTTGATGTATACACAATTCTTAGGAATTCATAAGAATAAATACTAGTTGACCTTTCGGCAGTGTTGGTAGATGTCTTATTCAAATATACTTCTCCTGGTGGTATCCCATTCCATTTTGGTAGCATCTCAAAAGATTCAAATACTTGGAACCCACCTTCTCAAAAGTTTCTGGCATATTTGGTTGTATATGAAGTAACACAAATATCCTGAAACCAAAAATTCAAATTTTCCAAAATTCCAGAAATTTCAGATGGCGACATCTAACCTTCATGTCAGTAATTGTATGTCACGTGATCAAAATTTTAGTGATTCATTAAATCCTAAAAAAGTGCGCAACCAAAAATAGATAGCATATGGTCAATTGGTTAACTTATATGTATAAAATTAATTCATTCGTGCGAAAGACGATTAATAACGTATTTCTCAACAGGAATTTTGATCATTAATTATGAAAACGTTTTCACGATATATAACGCTACGACTGATTTTCTGTAATGCTCAAATCAATCACGACTGGCCTCGAATCGAATTTCAATCCGGCCACTTGCTCAAATGAAAATAAATTGACAATCCTGGAACTGTCAGCAATCAACCCGATAGAACCAGACGACTGTGAATATCTCTGATATAAAAAACAGATGATGGATTTAGGGATGGATTCCAGTAGCTCCAAGCTCAGTGCTCAGTCTCGCGGTAACCGGTGATCGATAATACGCACGCTAGCAATCACTTGCAACAGTTTTTCCTGATTAATCTTTGTAAGCTATTGTTTGGGAAACGTTGGAACCTACTTGAAACATCGCTCTTGTGAAATTAGTTATGATTCTGTAGGTTAGTTCCATTTGTAATACTAATTTGTTACAATGCAAAAATGTACATCAGGAATATTGAAACGATTTTCGTAAGTTATAGCATCATAACACATGTGTCCCCTTCCCATAGAGAAATTCACCTGAGGATTTTGATGTTTTCGAAAGATTCGATGGCATCTGGCAACCACTAATTCTGGCTGATTTACCTTTATGGTTCACATTAATTTTTGATTGTTTTCTTCAACTCTGACACAGAGGATGTTAACCGTAGGGTCACTGGATCTAGTAAGCTTCGCTTACACGGGTACGGACATTGGGTGGAGCTAATCGGAACGATTACCCAAAAATTGACCAATGGCATTGCACTTTAATTTGTTTAAACAATTTAGAAAAGAAGAAGACAAACTGTCATTTTTCAATTTGACGTGACATTGACATTTTGATGCTCGATGCAAAATGTAAACAATCACAAAGGTTTTCGACTAAAATTTTGGGTGTTTCCTATGGATATTTAACTAATTTTATTTTCTTTTTAATTTTTCGAGTTAAATTCCAATAATTTTGCATGTGCACGACATATTGACAATACTGCAAGTAATATTTGTAACGTGGCTAGAGGAATGTTGAAACAATACCACGATTTCTTTAGTACAGTTGTACAGTTCGTATTTTAGGTCACTAGACATTAAATTCGATTAAATTCTAAAGATTTTCCTGGAATTTTCAAGAAAATGATAAAACTGAGCAAATTTAAGCAGTGAAGTAAGTACCTACTTTGTCAAACAATAATATTTGGCAATGAAATGTAGAGATGGAGTTCATGTTGACTGTCATTATCTATTTTTCTAGGAATACATTCTATAATATCTATACCTAATAGTATATTCTAAAAAATTATCTTTGAAACTTCAAGAATGTTCGTTTTATAAAGATATACAGATGAAAGTCTTATTCAACACAGGTAAAAAAATGTGAATGAATTAGGATGCCCTAGTATCACTACTTTTATTCGGGTTTGAAGGCCGTCGTTTTTTGGAATTTCTTCCTGACGTTTCGCTGGCTCGAGTGGCTAGCTTCTTCAGAGGTTCATTCATCTTGGAATTCACTCCGATGATGAGTCATCGGAGTGAAAAAAAACGACGGCCTTCAAACCCGAATAAAAGTAGTGATACTGAAAACCTCGGCCGCGAAAGCCTCAACTATTTTGTTAGGATGCCCTATCTTTTAGGGCTACCTACGCTGATAACTGATTTAATAATTTGTATGTTTGATACTTCGGAAATGAAGACTATTTCTATCAAGTTACTGGGACTAACAGCAGATTTATACAACAGCTTCAAATAAGATGAAATGGTTATCTTCTTGAATAATAATTGTTCATATGGAATAGGTAATGTTGAACTTCTTATAGTGAATGCTCACTTCGTAAATTTGTGTATTTGGTGATTCTTTCTCAGAATTTCCCATTTGATGAAATAACTTCTACCCAACTCCCAGGTAAACATCGAGAAAGGTCCATTTAATTCAAGATGAAGTATGTTTTCATTCGCGTTCTATACAAAACTATATTCGGTGATAATCTAGTAAAAAATAGTAAATAACTCATCACTTGGAATGGAAAATAGTTTGTGACTTTTGTCATTGTTTTCACAGTTTTTAACTGAACAAATTTCCATTTCAAAATTTTGAATTTCAAATCAGAATGAAGAATATTGTGTAAGTTGTACTCGGTTAAACTTTATACTCAACAACACAGACCACGTTAATTATTTTTGCTCAACAAGCATACACGAACACGAAAGGCGAGTTCCGAAATTCAACAGTAACTTGGTAACTTCCGTCAGTTCTATCACCGCTGCCTCTCTCTCTCTGTTTGTCGTTCGTCACAAACAGAGAGAGAAAGGAATCAGTGACAGAACTGATGGAATTTCCTGTTGAATTTCAGAACTCGCCTGAACACAAACACTTCTTCTTCTCATATTCTCCGAATTCGTATAAACAAATTATCCTACATTGCGATTGGCCGATTTTTGGGTATCATCTGGGATTGGCTAATTTACAACAATTTTCGCCAGGGCCTCGCCCATTGTCCGTACCCGAGTAAGCGAAGCTTACTAGATCCAGTGATCCCAGTTAACCGTAAAGCAAAACGCCATCTCTTAGATTATCAAGAAAAAACTGACACAGCAAATGCTGAGGTACTTGAGAACGGACACCCCGTACAGCAAAGCTGTAACAACTGTGGCACAAATCCAATCTCAGAGAGCTGTTTGCTGTCGAATATCAATGATGGGGCCTACGGAAGGCCCGAACAAATGTCTAGCGTGAGATTTGCGAATTAGTGTGAGAGCCAGCTTAAATCTGACAACACATTCTTTACGGTATCTGAAATTTCGTCCAGTGAGACTTCTATACCCAGTAAACAAGCAATGGGTACTAGCTAAGCCCGGCCGCGGTGGGTTTGGGCCCCAAACCCAAACTTTGGGGTCCCTCAGGTGAGTCAGTTATGAAAAATAAGTAAATTTTCAGAGTATTTTATGGCGTTTGCTATTTTGGTATATTATTTATCAAACTATTTTAAGCTAATATTGTGATGTCGGCTCTTTCGATGAGCATTTTTCCAAATGCTGGAAATATAATGCGTCCTTAAAACTTGTTGGTACAGTTCAAATTCACAAGGAGGGATCAAGCTTTCATCAAAGCTCCGGACTTTTTTATTGAAATTTTCGTTCATAGCTACAGCCTTGTAAGAATCAACGAACAGCTGAATGAAATCTCCCGTCATCAACATCGATGGATTTTTTAAGCATTGTACATACTGCAAGTGTACTTTTGGATAACATTAAACAGTTCATGTAAGGTATCCTCAGTCAGGTCAATGTCACCGAAAGCAGTAAATATTTTTTGAAATTCAACGTTATTTTTTAGTAACGTCGAAGTTTTTTTTGCCCCGATTATATCTGTTTGAAAACTTGAATTGCTATGAAATGAAAATTGTGTTCGAGTCCGATAAAATCTATGAATCTGAAAATATTTTCTTTGTGTTTCAGGAAAAAAGGTTTTGATTTTTTTAAGGGAATGAACCCTCGACTTCCAATCATTTTCCCAGATGAGTCATAAGTTATGGATGCTTATCAAACCTTTGGCTGACAGTGTTCCTCTGATCCCTCGATTCTAGATTTGCCATCAGCTGGAAATAGAAGTTTTGGGGCAGCACGCTAGCTTCGGCCATAAAACAGTGTGTTTTGATAAAAGGAACATGAAATCTCGGAATCCGCCACTTTGAAAGTGTATCACTTATTGGTTATTTCATGTGTAATGGTCAGAAAGCCACTCCTTTCTGCTGAAGAAGTGGCAATATCTAAAATCCGCAGAAAATCCGTGAAAACTTCAAAGCGCGAATATTTTCAAAATGCGCAGATTTCGTGCAGATTGGCAACACTGCTGAAATATATTTGTCTAAAAATGGTTGGGCCAGGTGTGCCTTTGTGTTCGTAAAAGGAACTTGAACACCACCATTCAGCCCTAACATAAGAAGGAAATATTTGACTAAAGAGATAGTGAGAGAGGGCATCAACTACTACTCTTACTGTACCATGTGTTTTCTAAGCATAGACTGCAGGTAATGTTTTGCTGTATAGTTACAACCGGAAAAAATGTCAGCCATTTTCAATCTTAGCTTAAAAAGTTTAATAAATAATATATCAAAATAGCAGACGCCGTAAAATACTTAAAAATTTTTTTTTTCGAATTTTGAAAAGTGGCTGTTGCAACATTCAAAATCAGCAGCCATAGTTATTTTTCAATTTTTCCAGAGGTAAATTATAACATATTAAAACGGCAGACGCCGTAAAATACTTTGAAAATTTACTTAATTTTCATACCTGACTAACCTGAGAGACCCCAAACCTACCGCGGCCGGTCTTAGCTAGTACCCATTGCTTGTTTACTGGGTATAGAAGTCTCACTGGACAAAATTTCAGATACCGTAAAGAATGTGTTGTCAGATTTAAGCTGGCTCTTAGGCTAAATGTAATCATTTCGAATATTGAAATGACGAATTGGCTATCCAGTTCCAGTCACTTCCGGCTGCGGTTCATAATTCGATACACTTCTAGCAGAAACTTAAATGACGTCATTCACTTGAATTCAACCTTTTTGGTGCTACCGATGGTTTTCATTTTCGTTCAGGTTCCTCACTTCTCTGACAGGACAAACTGATGGAAATGTTAATTCAAGATATTCACACAGATACCGATTATATAAAGAATTGGCTACAAGAAGGCGACATGTTGATCGGGAGTACTGAGATGCAGTTACTTACAGTATGTTGTGGCGTTATCTTGACGGTAAAAATATTCAATAAAATGAGAGAGTGCAATTGGAATTATAAACATTGCTGGTTTCAGAGGTCACTTCCAACCCTTATGCATCCAGATGAGGATATGGCACGTACCAACTGAGTCTTCGTGTCCACTGAAATTTTTAGAGAGAGAAACTTTCTCATACTCAGTTTACTGTGTCGATTAGAACTTCATAAAATTAGTGAGACGATAAATACCACTACTTTTTTGCTGACCTGCAAATTTGTGTTGCATAAGGTTGCTTTCTTATATAACTGACTGTATGTGGCTTGTATTCATATAGTTTTCACATCTAGCAGTATATTTTCCAAAACATTCAACCTATGAGTTTTTAATTATCTGTAATTAATATAACTCATCATTCAAAAATTACATGTGAGGCGGAACTGACAGTTGAACTTATGTTAAAATTCGAAATTCTGAATTTGTCTAAGTATTTTTCATGATGGGACATTTCACAACGACTCTGACACTTCGAGAAAACTTCTTTTAACTGCTGTCTCCAGGATACTTCAATGCAGTTTCAACAACTTGAAAAGTAAATGCGAATGTAGCACAAAAATATTTTTGGCACACATGTTCATCAGAGCCACTCAATAAATAATAACAACGACTGTGTATCTAAGTTTTTTCCTTTCATTGCGATTTCTTTCTCTTTTTTTTTTCGACCTAAGAGGCAATAACAATTTTTTGCTCCATTGAATCAGGAATATCTCAATATTCTTGGCAAATTTTCATCTGTCTTTCTCGAGGTATGTTAATGCTATATTTGAATCTACAGTTATTGCAATTAACGATACGGGGTGACTTGGCTGTTACTGCCGCCCTTTCCTGTTTACATATTCGTTGCCAGACACTCACAACAACTGCATCTCATTTTTCTTCCATAATTCCGGTTTGCATTTTCTTTTTCTGTGCTGAAACTCCTATGTTGTTAACAACAGGATGACGTACTTGACGAATTTCTGTGTCATCTGTTGACGAAGCTCAAAAACTTATATTCTGGTCAGACAAGAGGTAGTCATTTCCAGAGTCTGCAAATGACTAATCGACACTACACTCTAATAATCGTCTTTTATGGAAAGGCATCACCACTGCAACTGAACGGACGTCGTCTTGATTCTCATCTACAGTTGAACCAGAAAATAATCATGCTGTAGTTTTATAACACTCGGCATTATCATCTATCGAACAAAAATATTCATAATCCAACTACTTACTAGTTATTGCAAGTTGAAGGTATGCCCTTCCCCCGTCCTTTCATTTTGTTGTTATATTCCGAACACTGTACCTATTCAACAATTAATTACTCAGGTAACCAGCTCAAGTAGACACAACTTTGTACTGGAACAAAATATCGAATTCCTATCAGCACAGAAAGTTATATACCCCACTCACACTGCACTGCTGCCTTTACGCAGACGCGTGCATACGTACTGTAGGCTGACGACCCTTAAAAAATAATGTGGACAAATGTTGTATCTTTGGACATACAATAAAAATGTTGTTTGGTTTGAATAAGGTGAACTGTACCAATATTGCATTTGAGACACGACATTTGTGCACTAAGTTAATATGGTGTTCTGAATGGACATGTCTATAATGCTACTTTGGTAATTAGTAAACCGTTCTAAAAGAACGAACAGTATTCAAGTAGGATTAAGATTTTATCCCGAATCGTGTAGTCCAGGACGTATTCCATTATGAACATACAATATTTCCCCTCTTAGCCATCGAAATGGAAAGTATAATACGCTATAAGGTAGAACACGATTGAATTTCCACAAAATTTATCGTCTTCGCGACATGTTTCGATACACTATCTTTTTCAAACGAATGTATTATAAACACTAAATTATTCTTTGTTGAAAGCTCCTCAAATACATCAGGGCCTACTCTAATTCTATCAAGTTAAAACATAGTCACCGACACCGTTCAACAGTGCTCTCCCTGAGATGACCAAAAAGTGGGTAAATCTTAAGTGAATAAGTTGAAAGTTATATCAAATCATAGAAAAAACTCAGACGTATCTAGGTGAGACGATATTAAGACATAATAACTTGTGAATAGAGAGTAACTTCAATTGATAACGTCAATTCGGCCGAATCTCGTGATCACCTATTCTGTTTTTATTTATCGATAAAAACTGGTATTGCCTATCTTCTCCCTATGCAAAAACCCGAGGTGCTGTAGATAAACGAAATAGATTCCAAATAGAATAAATTTTGGATATAGTCCAGGAGTGTATCGTCAAACTGGTCAGCACAACCTAAAATAACGTGAATCACAGGAAATGGGAGACATATCGTTACAAGACCTATATAAACTAATCAAAGATGGCAACAATGATCTAAAAAACGAGATTAAAGATTTAAAAAGCGAAATTGTCAAGGAATTAGATGATCTGAAAGAAAAAAATAATAAACTGGAAAATGAAAACAAGGAGTTGAAAAACAAAATTCAAACAATCGAAAAAAGACAAAAAAAGTATAATTTAATAGTATACGGGGTGAAGGAAGAGGAAGAAAACTTGCCCAGAACAACTCAAAATCTTCTCAAGAATATATTGAAAATAGATTGCAGTATCCAAGACTTCAGAGACATTTATAGACTGGGCCAAAAAACCGAAAATAAAATAAGGCCAATCTTGATTGAAACGAGCAGTTTTTTTCTGAAATCTGAAATACTTATCCAAGCCAAAGTGAACTCTGATCAACTGAAACAACAGAGAATATTCTTCAGCCAAGACTTCACGACAGAAGAGCTGGAACAAAGAAAATTTCTACATAGTCAACTCAAGGAGGCCAGAGAAAAGAAGTATTCAGCATTTATCAAGCACAATAAATTAGTAGTGAATGGGGATGAATACACATATGAAACACTGAAACAATTGGATACGTTTCCTGAAATACCCAACATAGAACAAATTACAGCTAAAAAGTCGAAACCACATAGTGAACCAGCTACCCCAACTGCGTCTAGCAGCGACACTTCAGTAAACACCCTAGTTAGTCAAGAAGAAAAGAAGAGGAAGCTTCAGCACACACCTAGGGAAACGAACGATCATAGGTTAAAGATAAATACCAGATCGCAAATCAAGAAATAGCTAACTGGTCCATGTGTTTTTTTTTTCTTTTTTTCCTGTACTGTTTTTATATTTTGAAATACCCTTTGTGTACTCCTATTTGTTCTCAACTTAAAAAACTCTCAATAGAAAATTTTAAGAATGGACACTTTTATCCGTGATTTTGACTATTACTTACCTCAAACATTAATTTTAGATGATATCAGAGATTGTGAAAGCAGAATGAACTACGATTCCAAAATTGAAAATAAGTTCCGATTGATACATTGCAATATCAGAAGTATATCAAAAAATTATGAAGAGTTGGAAATGTTATTGAGCCAATTCCGAAATGATTTTGATGTCATCGTCTTATCAGAAACGTGGAAAATAAAAAATATCAACCTTTTCCGAATTCCGGGGTACGACACCATTTATAGTGAAGGGCAATTCAATCAAAATGATGGTTGTATGGTTTTCATTAAAAATCGATTCAACTATAATTACAAAACCGTAAAAATATTTGAATCTACTGCAATAAAAATAACAATTAATTTGTATAATCAAAATCTGAATTTGACAAGCCTTTACAGATCTCCTTCCTCCTCTCCAGAGCCATTTATCCGTTGCCTGCGACAATACCTTATTGAAAATGTAAATAAAAACAACACGAATATCTTTGTTGGAGATCTGAACATCAATACTTTGACTGAGACAGATATTTCGCAAGAGTATCAAAATGTCATGTGTGAGGCAGGTCTCTTATCTGCAATAAATGGATTCACCAGGGTTCAAGAAAATTCGGGCACCTGTATTGATCATATATTTTTCAATAACATTTACAGTCAAATTATACCAATTATTCTCAGAACAAACTTCACTGATCATTATTCATTAATCTTTCAATTTGAGGTGGATATTCCAATGAAAAAAACAGCACCTAGAATAAAAAAGGTAATTAATTATAAAGAACTCAAGGAACAGCTCGAAAAAGAATCATGGCAGAATTTCTACAATTGCAAAGAGGTAGAAGAATCCACAGAAATACTTCTCCAAAAACTGAAAACAGCCCTAAATAAAAGCACAAAAGAAATCAGAATCAAAGGAATGAAAAAGAAAAAGGAATGGATAACAACAGCGATTATAACATCAATAAATAGACGCAATCAGATGTACAAAAGTTGGCTCAGCGAGAAAAACAATCTTGATTTGCTGAATAAATTCAAAATTTACAGAAATAAGCTCAACAACATCATGAAAGAAACAAAACGCAAATATTACCAAGAAAAAATTGAGTCCAATAGAGGAAATGCAAAGCAGCTATGGGAAACCGTTAAAGAGGCGTGTTCCAATAAAGCAACTAAAATTGCCATAAAAGAAATAGAAATAGCTGAAGGTAAAATATCAACTAATCCGAAAGAAATAGCAAACAAATTCGTTGAACACTTTACTGCTATTGGAAAAAACCTGGCAGAAAAGATTGATAAAAAGGAAGTGGAGGACAATTTTAGAACACCAAATACTATGTTCCTGGAAGAAATAACTGAAATAGAGGTATATAACACAATAATCCAATTAAAAAATGGAAAGGCACCAGGAATAGACAACATCACCGCTGAAAGTCTGAAATATGTTGTAAACATAATCTCTCATCCACTTACCCACCTCTATAATAAAATACTGACAACAGGGATTTGGCCAAAGTCACTTAAAATCTCAGAGATAAAGCCAATATATAAAGCAGGTAATAAACTCGACTGCAATAATTATAGGCCCATATCATTGATTTCCATCATCGGAAAAGTACTGGAATCTTTAATCAAAACGAGAATAACAAATTTCTACACTAGCTACAACTTACTGTCACCACATCAATTTGGCTTCAGAGAAAGCATGTCAACTGACGATGCAGTAGAGTTTTTAACAACCAAAATATATGAATCCCTAGAAAAAAGTTATCCTTCTCTTTGCATTTTTGTGGACCTAGCAAAGGCGTTCGACACAGTGAGCCATTCAAAACTGTTAGAAACACTCGAACACATGGGACTGAGAGGGAGCATTTTGTCCTTGTTAAAAAGCTATATGGAAGATAGACGGCAATGCGTAAATATAGATGGACAATTGAGCGAATTCCATACAATCGAATACGGTGTTCCCCAAGGCACGGTTCTAGGACCGATATTGTTTAATTTATACATAAACAAATTATATAATATATCGTCTGAAGGAAAAATTATCAGCTTTGCAGATGACACTGCGATATTTTATACGGGGGCAGATTGGCCCAGTTTATTTGAAAAAGCTGAGAAAGACTTCTTGAAAATTGAAACATGGTTTGACTCGAGACTCCTCACAATAAACTTCGAAAAAACTAAATGTGTTCCTTTCGCTATTAATAAACATAAAATGCCTACTTCAAATAGTCTGGTTATAAGAGAAAAAAATAACGTTATAACAATTCCTGTTGTACAAAATATTAAATACCTAGGAGTCCACATAGACAGTTTAATGAAATGGGATGTTCATATTGGTAAACTGCTACAAAAACTCAGAAGCTTAGTCTCAAAATTCAAATACATGAAAAATATTATTCAAATAAAAGACTTGAAAACATTATATTTTGCTTTGGTTGAGTCTCAGCTCAGATATGGGATAATTGCATGGGGTGGAGCGTACAATAACCAAACGAAAGGAGTGGAAACAGTACAGAAATGGATACTGAGAATTATATATTCAAAAAAAATCACTTACCCGAGCGATGAGATTTATCAGTTGGCACATGTCCTGGACGTCAAGCAAATATTCTTGAGTATCCTGATCCTAAAACAAAAAAAAAGTACAGATAAACAATATACTGCTCATAAATACGGTACAAGACAAGGTGTTACCTATCTTTCGGTTCCATTTGTTTCGAAAACGATTTCCCAAAGATCCGCCTCATTCCTGAAACCCAAAGTTTATAATGCTCTACCTATCGACTTGAAAACAATTAATTCATTACCATTATTCAAACGAAGGCTGAAGAAATGGATACTGAACCACACACGCACTTTCTCGCATAAGATGATCGACATCAAAAATACTTATTACTGTAATGAAACCTGAATAAAAATTTTAACTATATATTCATTGAACTCTCATGTAGCAATCTCATATGACTGAAACTCGAACTGGGGATGAGTCGGCACAAGTCTCACTTTTCAGACTCCTCTCAGAACGAGTGCGGGAATATGGAAATTGACTGGAGAAAAAAAAATGTTTAAAATCACGTACACAATTGTATCTTTGAAAGTATATAAGTAATTAATTATTGATTTATTTTGTACAGATTGTTCTACCACTAGTTGTATTTTAGTATCACTTCATGAAATTTTATCTTACAAGTTCATTTTACACATACAACGCCCACCTACAGGCCCAGCCTTTGTGGGA
The DNA here is from genome assembly GCA_032362365.1 of Zygogramma bicolorata. Lineage (NCBI taxonomy): Eukaryota > Metazoa > Arthropoda > Insecta > Coleoptera > Chrysomelidae > Zygogramma > Zygogramma bicolorata. The sequence continues at coordinate 799,357 of JAVJAQ010001076.1, read as the reverse complement.
TTCCATTATTTATTTTGCCAACCTATCAGTTGGTCATGTGAAATACTGTTATGTAGTTTTTGGTGAATAAATATTATTATTATTATTATATTATTATTATTATTATTATCCCTGATTCCTAGAATAATACAACTGATACTGATGATGATTCCTAAACTTATGAACTGATGCTGGTTCCTGCAATTATACAACTGATACTGATTCCTAGAATTACAACTGATAATTATTATGATATCTGAACAAAGTTACTACTTATTAATTGAATGAGTTCAACAAAGGAGAACTATCGAGATCCAATCGATCATTTAGCAAACAATTTGAATTTTTCAGTTTATTGATTTCCAAGAATTCTAAATAATTAAGTCTAATGCCCTTATTTTCAACATGCAGAATTTCGAAATTATCGAAGTTCGGGCCTTCCTCCAAAATGTAATTGGCATATGATGAATGAATTGTTTTCTGATCATAATTCATACGATGTTCACGTATGCGGCTTTTGAATGGTCTACCTGTCTGGCCAATATATACTTTGGAGCAAGACCCACAATTTAATTTATAAACTCCCGATTTTTCATCTTTCATTGTTTTATCTTCGTCAGTTATATCCTGTATTTTATTTATTAAATCATAAGAATTTTTAAGGCTGAATTTCGGTTCCAATTTAGAATAGTTTGTTATTAAATGTATTAGCTTTCTTGATAACTTAACTGATGGTGCTGTAACAAATGATACTACTGGCCGAATAGGGTAGTTTTGTCAATCAATCAAATGATGGGGAAGTATTTTTTCTCAAGAAAATACATCTAGGGTTTGAGAAAACACCTATATGGAGAGCGCAAATTTAGCATGATTAAAGTCATTTGCTTCCACGATCTGGGGATGTGATCCCCACATAATATTCTCCAGGATGACCCATGAAATTTCCAGCTTCAGTTTCTCAGTGTTGTATATTTTTTGGTAGAGATTGCTTGAAAATATGTGAAAAAGTGAAATTTATTAATTGGTAATTGTCAAAAAGTGATGTTTGGTAAATGGTGCAATGTTGTCTCATTGCAAATATGAATTGAATCCTAGATCAGCAGATATAAAATAGCAAATTCATTGAAGATTATGTCCTCCTTCACCTAAAAGCCGTAAGTCCCAAATTTAAAAAAGGACAAACATTCCGGAGCCTCATTTTGAAAACTGTGTGGGTCTACTTACGTAGTTTGAGCCACTTCGTACTGATCGGAGGTCACTCGTTTGGAAGTAATTACCCTTCGAAAATAAAGGGCATATTCTGCCTTCTTTTTGCATAAAAAAACGATAGAAACTCACGCATTTTCATTCACAACTCATTCCACCGTCAACACTTTCCAAAAATGTTCGATTCGTAAAAAAATATTGAAGAAGGTGAAATGGGTTGTAAAGGGCATCCCGATAAAATAATTTTTTTGGTGCAAAAAAGAGCAGAAATCATGCCCTTTCTCTGAACGAAGGGAAAGCGCCGCATTTTGAATGGCTCAAAACACATGAGACCAAAGAGTTTTTCAAATCCCCCCGCTGTGGTGACCAGATGATAGAATTTCAACGAATGTATTTCTCGAGAAAATCCAGGAAGTATTGTTCAAAAATCCTGAATAGTAAGTGGATACTTTTTCAACCATACTTCTCCGTACACAATATTCTACAAAAAAAAAAATAGTATAACTTGAACACACCTTTAAGTTTCGAGCCGAAGGTGTGGGATAATTTTCAAAACATTCGTGAGCTCGAAGAAACTTCCGGAAATGATTCAAACACTAGTGCCATTACAAATGAAAATTTCATGAATCACCCTGGGAAAAAAATATTTGTGGATCACATCATCAGATCGTGTAAGCAAATGATATGTATCTTGCCGCGTGTAAACAAATGTGGTTGGAATCACTCTCGAAAATTCTCGATGAATCGTGATGGTCGATGGGCGTGGTCTTCTCCGAATGACATAGACATAGGCTTGGGGGAAGTCATGGGCATGGATAAGGGGTTTCATTGTTCAGTGAAATTGTTCTCGATCGACGAATTCGTTGCACTATATTTGAACTGTAAACGGCGTGAGGACTATAAATCCAATATTCCTTAATGATAATTAATTCAACGCGGAATAGTGAGCCAGTTAGTGCAAAACCCGAGAAATATTTAGTGGAAAGACGAAAACGTTATATTCATTACAGTAATCCAAAACGAAAAGTGTATAATTCATTCGGCAAGTTGGCATATCGGACTAGGTTTCGGTCCTATCATTATGTGCGTGTACGTGTTACAATTGTATCACAATATATTTCTCGTGATTGTAAACACATTTTTCTGAAAGTAATTTTACAGTACAAACTAAACCTCAAAAACGTTCTATCCGAAACGCATTCATTAACTCCATAGCTCTCAGAAGTTTCCCACATTTGAAAACATATTGGATGAATCAACACATGGACTACTTCATAAACATAGCTGTTTCGATTCGTTTCGCAATCTCATCTCTTGGTTTATTATGGATATTACCTTACGGATCTGAGTCGAACCGTATTCCGATTCGTATCGTGTACTCGATACGAATCGAATTTTCATATTCCCGGCTTTGATGTCCTCGGACTGCGCTCGAATTATGTAAACGTGCTACATTTATTTGGAAATACATAACGCAACGTGTCGCTGAGGAAATGCAATCGATAAAATTTTGGAATTCATCATCGTTCACCTGTTGAAGCTACCTCAAGAATAATGGGTCCAAAAATGCCTAGCCAAACATTGAATCCGCCTTTCCTAGTGTCTTCCTGCTCTAAACACATGCAGATTGTTTCGTGTCCAATAACGCAGATTATTTATATTGAAATAACCATCATTTGTCAAGCGTGATTCATCACTGTATAGAATATTGCTATGGAATTTTCTGTTTCCTTTTCATATAACCCAGTTATACGCAAACCCCCTCTGTACGTCATCTTCATACAAATATTGATGAATTAGATATGTAAATGAACGATAACAGTGCTTTTTCGAAATTTTTCTAGCTGCTTTTCTAGCTACCTCAATCTCATATTCGATCTGCCCCATTGATGTATTTCGATCTTTTCGATTGAGATATATCGATCAATTTCAACCAGCAGAACAACGACCGTTTCGTGGCTTCGAATAATATGTTTCCCTTTATGATTATCCTGGTCTGTCCTGACTGCAATATTACGATATAGTTTATACAACTGGATTGCGAACGGTTAAGATATCCTGGGTACAGACGCTGGGCTACATAGGAATTTTTTCTTGCTTCTCCATAAATTAATAGCACATCAACTATTTCAGTTTGGGTGATTCGAAAGTAGTTGTTCATTTCACGAATGGATTATCTTAGATATTTCAGAACGTAAGAAATAAATAGTTTGGCTTGAACACAATTAATTCATGATGAGTAATTTCATTCGTCCAGTGAAAACAGACAGGCACAACAGGGCCATGCAGTTTTACTTCAACAGCCAAGCTTTCGTCGATCATAGAGCATGTTGAACTTTCATCGAAAAGTGCGAAAACCTGTTTTTCTATTCCTTGACCTCTCAAGATGATAAGTGCAATTCACAACAAGGCAGTCCTTTCATTTTCCCTCAAATTACCACAAAAAACTTTGGAAGGACTAGAATCAGTTTCCGGGAAAGTGGAATTATTTTCTTGGTTTCTTTCTTCTTCTGATTTAGGATATGGTGGATGGAGCAAGTTGTGATGCCTCCCCCTACATCCATTCTCTCCACATCTGTTTCTTGTATAGCATCTATTCGCTAAGTGACCAACTTTCAAACAGAGAAAACATAATCGAAGGTTGGACACGGCTTCTCGTCTTTCTATGATAGACCTTTCCAAAAATTCACCACATATATTTGATTACATTGGAAAAACCGATAAAGGACTCTAATTTGTTATCTTATCCTTCAAGACAAATTTTGTCACCTGGTCGATCAATGAGAGAATGATCCATTCGGATCTACCAAAATTCATTTCTATCATTTGAATTATCTTATTGACATTTAGTGGTGAAATTAACAGAGTTCTCATCGTTTCTGAAGCTTTTTCACATCTATGCAATCTGACTGAATTATCTTCTTCAGATAAATCATACAGCTCAGTGGTTCTATTGAATTCATTTATGAACAGAGGTCATTCAGTGAGTTCACCAGAAAAAACCATTAGATCTCTCACGTTTTGTCGCAAAAGAAATTAACTCACTACATTTGTATTTTCAACACATTTTTTCGTCAGAGCCAACAACGATTTGTTACCGCCATCACATAAACCTTTGGATTGGGTTATTTTCGAATTATTCTCTTCCATGGAGAGTGTATTTACTTGTCGGCATCAAATTATTAGAAACAGTATATTTTCTGGAATCTTTCAATCATTTGTTCATATATTCTTTATTTAACAGAAAATCAAAGTTAACTCCTTTTATTAAATACATAACGAATCAGCTTATTGAACAAAAAAATGGAGTTAATGAATACAGAGTATTCAATTTGGAATTCAACATATGGTTTGATACTTCCTGAACTGTACCTACATTAATGACATCAAATCAAAGTACTGCATTTGAAACCGCATGAAAAATAACAACAAAGATATGAGGGAGTTAATTGGTTCCGAACCACCCGGTATTTGCATTTCCAACCAATGACAACACTAATGCAACCAACATTCTCTCGGCAAACACATTCAGATCGTTTAAATCAACCTCATTCGTGGATGTAACGGCAGAATACAATAAAGCAGTCTAACATTCCACCACCCGAGACTGCTTATCGCACTCTGGTTCTTTCAGTTCACCCCAAGGATTATTCTTGTACAACTGGCAATCACGAACAGCGGTAACGTCTGGAAACTACCCTCTTTTCTAATGGAGCACGAAATGTAGGTTGGCTCCTGTAACAAAGAATATAGCCAACAATTAATTAAAATGGACATTCCCAGAGGGCCAGTTGAGTTTCGTAAAGTAATATTCTGTTATCTCGACGCCATTTTCTGGAAATTTAACATGGAATGGAGGAACAGGGCAATCGTTTGAGTAGATGCTGGAATATGATGAGAGTCAACACGAAAAATGGAGTTTGCATTCTATGCATTCGTGTCTATACTGTAAATTTGTATTTCTTTTTTGAACTGAGGGCGGAAATCATCCAAAATCTCAATGTATTATCATTATAAGAACTGTGAAACAGAAGTCACATATTGAATGTTTTGTTGAAAGCTTTTCCAAATTTTTTGCAACTCTTTTCACGGAAAGTTAGATTGAGGTAAAAATTCGTGAATGTTGTGAAAAATGTTTCGCCTATTTTTCCTGAATTGGGATAAGTTGCTCGATATGATCACTAAGTTACTACACTACCGAATTTACATTTCACTGTTCATGTCGAGTTGGGATTTTATGATTTTTTTTAAATTTCTTATTAGAAATTGAACCAATAACGACCAATTTCAGTAATATTTCATTCGAAATCGAAGTACCAACCCCTTTGAGTGTGCTCGAACATAGAGCTGGTTGATATCGAATCACAAACATTTTACGAAGTGATGCGACAACGACAAGTTTCTGATCGAACTATCTTAATCTCAAATCTACATGTCGACCGGCAGAAGTATTAAAAAATTGGCCACAATCATGATTGTATTTGAAGTCGCACCGAAATACCACAAAAACTAAATGTATTGATGGTGATCCAACCGATGAGATTATAATCCGTAAAATTTGAAACTTTTTGTAGAGATCAAACTGATATTCTTTGCACTCGACGCGCGTTTCGCCACCTAGCATTTTCAGGAGAAGGAAATTGATACTGTATCAAAAATTGAAATTATGCAAATTGTTACGAAATTTACTAGCGCCGGCTCTGCCGCTTATAAACGCAGAATAATATGAGTCGAAAAGCGAACGTAATTTTTCCAGGAACTCGTAATTCGCGTGGAGAATTCGATATACATTATCGAGGCCTCTCTCGAAGATTCTCCATAGGCGTACGCAGGTATATAAGGAGACACTTTATCGCGGAGGAGACAGTTATTCAGAGAGGAGAGTTAGTTATAGAGACAGTTATTCAGAGAGAGAGTTTAACCAGTTATTCGGATAGTTATTAAAATTTCTAGCTAAGTGGAGCTTGGTGGAGAGAGCTTCGGTATTGCTGAGTGCAGAAGTCGATGTAGAGAATTTCTATTACAGTTTTTAGTAAAGAGAGTTTTGATACAGAGCGTTGGATAGTTTAGGTGAGCAATTTGGGTGATTGTATTGTATTGTGTTGTGATAAAGAGTTGTTATAAAAGTAGTTCAGTGTTGTTTGAGGTTTCAATACGAACATACGGAAATATCGTAACAATATGTATGTAGCGGCTGCAGGTAAGGTTTCGGTGTAAGCCGGATATTTACAACAGGAAAAATCGCAGCCATGTTCAATATGACCCAAGTAGCACAAACATATTAGACCAATAATATTGGTTCAATATTACGGAAATATCAACCTTATATTGTAGATATCATATTGGTCACAAAAAAAAATGTGAACATTCGGCGATATTAGATCAACATTCGAAACTAATGTAAAGATATATCGTTTCAACCATATTGATACAATATTGTTAATGATATATCGACGAAAAAGGAATATTCGATTGATGTCACTAATTATTTTTTTTTATAATAATCGGGATTATGCATATCTTTTTTATCGAATAGTCAACTGAAAAATTTCACGCATCTGTATTAACTAACCGAATACTAACCTGGAAAAAACTCTGGCTGCTGCGGGGCTTGAACTCACGACTTTCAGAAGAGAAATATTTTGGTCGACCACTATACACTCTTCGGCACGGAGAGACTTGTTTTTAAGAAGGAGTTGGGTGGTATAGATGTGGTGACTTCAAGTTAGTTATGTTCGAGTCAACATTAAAATGTTAGAAACTTAGGTAACAACGAAATACCTAAATTCGAAAAAACACTGAAGGATCACTGTCTCATGTGATGGCGATTTGGAATATCAAACTTGCTGTGCCAAATGTTCTGGACGTAATTTTTTGGTATTGAAATTCACCACATGTCGATTTCAATTTTTCCAAATTTTGTTAGGAATAATTCGTGATGAATATTGCGTTACCGATATTGATATATGTTTGAATACATTAAGTGATCACTTTCAAAATCCCGATACCACTTTTCAGGCTGTGATTCTAAAATGACTATTCGAATATTTTCATTCTACTGTTAAAACAATATTCAAGCAATATCAGAATTCGCATATCTATATTGCAGTATCATGCCGATATGCCACCCAACGTGAAAATACAATATTTCAATCTAAGCTCCCAAACAATGTCGAATATACATTAGATTTCTATGTTGAAAATTGAGTATATACAAAATATGCAGACAATATTGAAATATCTATGTTGTTAAACTGATATTATTCAATATCACCTGATATGGTAATTCAGATATTGGTAATAAATTATCAAACCCATATATTATCAATATTGAACCTTACAAAATGCAGTTGAAATTTATTGTCAATATTGAGCCAATATTCATAATGAGATATCGTTTTCTCGATATTGATTAATATTAGTTCAACATCAATTTTTCACCTACGATGTATCTATATTGGACCAATCTGAACTCGGGGTTCAACCAATATGATGTGTTACTTGGGAAGCTAAAAGTAGTTTGATAAATAACTTATGATTTTCAAAAGTCGCGAAATTCTTATTTCTTCGGATATTGAAAAGTGCTGCCGTGACGTTGCAACATTTGAAATGAGCAGCTATTGTTATTTTCCAGTACCATTCGGGGTATATTATGACATACTGAAATGGAAGCTGCCCTAAAATACTTTCAAAATGCATCCAATTCCCATACCTGTCCTACCTGAGGAAACCTAAACCTACCGCGACTGGACTTAGCTGATACCATTGCTCGTTTAGATGATGTAACTCTTACATATCATTAATCTCTACAAAAAGTTTCAACTTTCATAACGAAGGTTCCAGATTTATTCTTTGAAAAGATTTGAACGAATAATTCTTTATTTGAATTCAACATGAATTGTTTTTCCAGGGCAACACCAAACGCGACGTTTTTAGCTGCTATGGATGGAATCTTTTTCCTGGTCGACAATACAACGGGAAACGGATCTTTAAACACAACAGTTGCCGTACCTCACTATCCCAGCGGTTACACACTCCCACAGATCGTGGTGGCATCCATTGTGGCGACCCTGCTCATGATTGTTGTGGTTGTCGGGAATATGTTAGTAATAATAGCGATAACGACGGAAAAGGCATTGAAAAATATCCAGAACTGGTTCATAGCATCTTTGGCAGTAGCTGATTTTTTTCTTGGACTGGTTATTATGCCGTTTTCTTTGGCGAATGAACTGATGGGATATTGGATATTTGGAGCATGGTGGTAAGTGTGGATTCAATTTTTTGATGATTATATACCGAAGATACATGTTATACATGAAAAGATCGAGGTTTTTGATTCTGAATGAATTGAAACTCAAGTTGCGTTTGTAAATGACCTTTCCTAAGGAAATTGTGTTGATGACATTGATCCAACCGCTTGGAGGCTATCCTAGATCGTGGAAAATGAACTTTCTCGCCACTTAAATAAACTCAAGGGTAAATTGGTCCCGTCGGAGTAGTTTCACATCACATTTCACTGGAATTGTTCTCATTGCTACACTGAACGAAATTACTTGGATTACGTATGCCGGGAACAACGAAATCCCTGTGCCTGAAGACATTCAATTGCGTTTGAGACTGAATATTTGATATTTGGGTTGGAGACTGAGAGCTCATGAGCGAAAAAAAAAAACAAATTTTCCAAGCTTATTTTAATGGAAACGCAGCGAGCTGGCTGCTTAACGTTGGCCTCCGTCTCAATATGATATTTTTTAAGTTGTTTATGAGAGAGAGTTACTTATTATACGAATGATTTGGAATTTTGAGGGAGGAAAGTAAAGATACGCTACCCGTTTTCACAGTGTTGATGTTTTACTAGCCCATATTGGAATGTGCATCAATGGTCTCGAAAGAATGTGAATGAGATCACCTACGGATATTTTGAAGTCGTTATTTTCGCTTAGTGACGCGGATAGTGTGTGAGAGAGCGTAAAAATCTTCTGCTGAAGTTTGGAATTATTTGAAATATTATCAATAGCTTTTCATCAACAATTTGAAAGAAATTGAATCGCACAGCTCAAACTGAGGTTGAAAAGATAACCCACCTAACTCCAAATTGCATGCAATGATTGTTACATCGAGTTTCCACGCATTGAACTTTGAGGTGGAACGAAGTGATCAGGAAATGAAATAGATTTATTATCATTGTTTTCAGAGAATATAGAAGGTCATTACTTTTTTTCACTTTTCTCACAGACGTCGTAGCTTGAATCACACATTTTCTTGATGAATTGATGATGATGATGAATACAGAAAAAAGATGGTAGTGAATCCAAGAACCGAAGTGGATCATTTAGATTTTGAAGAGTATATTGATGCCCAATTTTTCATTTCTTTTATAAACTTCCTAGGCTCCCTTTTTACCTTCCAGTCAAACGAACATACATGAATTTGATCTTTTACTTTCTAGAGAAGGAATATTTATTTGTCGTGCGTTGTCATGTGAACGGAGTTATCGACATAATAGTGAAGATGGCGTGACAAAAGCATTTCAAGCCTTTTTTACTCAAACATTGGCAATCTATACCATCTACAAACAATGCCAATATACAAAGGACTGAATAAGAGTATATTATATCAAAGTTATGCTGTATACCGAGAGTTTCACAAGAAGAACTCAATTGAAGATTCCTCTTCTTCAGTTTTTTTTATATTTGAGTTTTTTTTTATGTTTCAACCGGAACATTTATTATCATGAGAAAGTATGCAAATACTCAAATTGGACTCTTCAATATGAAACCCATTGAAACGAGAAAATATCTTCACAGTTGGTGGAAAAACTTGTCAGAGTGAATTGTATTTTTCAGAATGTTACTGTTTTTTTCAAGTGCACTTGGCTACTCAAAGTATCGTTACTGAAAAAATTGATTGCGTAGTATTGTACACTAGGTCCTTTTTTTTTACCGGATTCATAAAGAAACGAACATTTACATGAAACAATTTTGTTTAATGCTGACGTTTGCACTGGATAAAATTCACCAAATGTCCCACTGATATATGATATATTCAATGTCTAAATTCCACATCACAGTCATGAAACTGAAGGGTCAGCCATCGACTTTTCAGGTGTGTGTTAAGATATCCAGCTATCAGTTTTGTTCATATATCAAGAGTAGTTGGGGTTGAGTCGAGAAACAAGTTTCGTGATGCTTCATCACAAGATTTGAAGTTCACTCTTTGTTTTCAATAATAAAGAGATAATCTGAACGTTGAAAAAAATAAACACGATCATTCTTTTAAGTATTAATATTAAATTTAACCTCCTGATGTTCTGCTCAAGTAAACATATGGAGAGTAAGTGACATGTTTGAGGATGTTGCATAATCCAACAATATAACTTCAGGAGAAAAAAATTTGAACATATGGTTTTGAATATCAATTTTGTATTTCAACACTTGTCGAAATACCAGCAACGTATATGTGTCATTGATATTCTAATTATCTAATTTCCCAAGATGATATTGCAATTATGATTTGTATTTCAAAAACACTCTCTGTTGATTGATTTTGACAAAATTGTATTCGCCTCAAGAAGTTCCGTAAATTTTATGTATCATAAAACATATTATAGCATGCTCATCATCCAGAGTGTAGTCCGTTGGGGTGGCATTTCTTAAAAGGGGGGCATATCAGAGTCGAATTCAATCCTGAGAATCCTATAATCTCTTAAAAGCATTGAAATTTTATGAGTATTAAATATTTTGGGTAGCGATTCACGATACACTCTGACAAGGATTTTATTACTTCATTCCGTAGTTCTACGAATGAAAAATTTCGTAGATTTCATTCTGGTTGTAAATCCGAGACTCCCAGCTGGATATTGAAGCTTTCTAATTTACTCTCGACAATTGCTAATAAATGTTTACGATAAAAGTGTCGCTCTACGGGGTGATATATCTCTTTGGAAACCATTGAGGATTCTCACTGGAGTGAACTTCTTTCGTGAAATATGCAAATCAAATATCGTATTCCGAATTTGTCAATCGTTGAAACTTTTTGTAGATATCAATCCCTCTAAGACCAACTTGATATTATTTGCACTCGACGCGGGTTTAGGTAACAAGATTAGCATATTCAGTGGAAGATAACTCATACCAAATCACGAGAGTAGAGAGTAGGGTTAGTTATTCATATACTTCACAATTAAGGGGAGTGCAAAAAACTACCTGCAGAGTTTTTTCTTGGTTCGATATGGATTTCGTCTGCTAACTACTAGCTATTCCAATTGACTTCCCAACAATTAACTAGAAAGCGTATCAAAAAGGATAGGCTTTCAGTCACTCTTTATACTTTTTATTTATATTTTGCTATTTGTATACTCTCAAATGCATCGAGCCTTGTGTTATTTGAGCAATTACGCAGGTACGAAGACCGTGCGTTGTTGATGAACATCAGTGTAAAACAAAAAACATAAGGAAGATAGGGCGACAGAAAAATAAATAATCATGAGGTTATTCGAAGACTCGAAAATTTCAAATCAAGGAGGAAGTGGAAATAATTGAGGATGCAAAAGATGAACTTCAAAAGGAAGTTGACGAGAAACTGGAGGTGACACAAGATGAAAATAAAAAATTAGGCGAGTGAGAACTGAATGTGGGTGAGAATGAATTCAAGAAAGACCTCGAGGCGGCTGAAAGAATGTTTGAAGAGGTACTTCGAGGGATGCCAATCCATGAAGTGCGAAATGTTTTCTGAAACCCCTACCTGTACGGGTTATTTGTCTTGGGGTCTGTATAGAAGACGTGATGTCCTGAATATGTCGTTGTAAGATTTTCTATGCCCCCCAAATACGATACCGGCTACCCAATGATGACCCCTGATGACGACAGCTAACGAGGCAATTGAGCATCACGAAGAAAATATCCGAACCTGAAAATTACGGGTATTGATTGACGAAGGAGGAAGATTGAAACGGCAATCTCCAATCATAATCAATCAGTGAAAGGTTACTGGCTCCAATTGTATTCGTTGCGTCTTCGTCGTGACTTGACAACTTGAAAATGGGAAAACCTTGACGGAAGGACGACTCAGTTCCAGATTCTCTTTCGAGACCATGTGCAGACGATGGTCGTGCCGGAGGACATTTTGGAATCAACTTTGGCACGGGTACGCGGGAGGAACTATCCGATTGATTGATGTAGAGATGATGAAGATGCAGAGGAGTGGTGCAATGCTGCGATCTATGCTCTTCGAGGAAGGGGCCGAAGACAAGGCTCAGAGGAAAGTTGAAGCAGTATCTCAGTGGTTGTCACTTTGACTGATTCGCAGTTGTCATTTTAGGACTCCTTCCTGTGACTAGATCTAGGAATGAGTACCTGATAGTCGTGATGGACTACGGGTCCAAATGGCCTGAAGAAGAAGCCTCATCCAGCCAGGGACGCTGGCGGAAGCTCTTGGTCGACAGACAGAATTGCACCATCACCAACTATCTTTCCCAAGTTCCCAACACGAAGCGACAGGCTACACGTCATTTATGTTGCTTACTGGTAGGGAAATGAAGCTAGTCAATTGACTATTTAGAAGACCCGATGACGAAAAAGGAGTGTTTCTCCATAAAAACGGTGATGAGAGGAAGAGAGATTGAGAATGGCCCACGAATTCTTCAGATCCAAGCTAGAACTAATCAGTAATGAAATGATGGTTGGGTTTACAAAGACGTCCATGTCAGGAAGCTTCAAGAAGGACACTATGAAAACCCCACTCCCTTACAATGAATGAAGCCTAACCCATGTTTGAAAACAGAAACGTTACATTTTCAGCGACCATTTTCCAAATACAGCATGAGTGTACATAGTTGACAATAATTTCAAATTCATAGCTGAATGATATTCACTTATATTCACATAATGAGATGAATATAATTTTAGCAATATCTATTCCTTGTTCATTCTATGGAAGTATTTCCAACGATTGTGAATAGCTTAGTATACAAACCTCGGCAGGATGTAACATTTATCTCTCGAGAAATAGCTTAGGTACCTGTCGTTCAAACTCGGTAAGTTTCTCTACAAATAAATAATTTACTTTCCGCTTGGTTTGTTTACTATTTTCATGCCGATGGCATTGGAATAATTCAGAAATATCGATAAAACTTCATTGAAAATAAATGAAACTGTCGGATAATCCGTGTTAAAAGAGTTTCAGCAATGATATAGAATTACCCTCTGCTTGCAGGAATCGATAGAATTTACTATTGCCAGACCCGGCAGAACCCGACTCAATGTTTAATGCGTTCACGATCTGAAAGCAGTCGTAACCGTTTCGAATAAATTGTCATGTTGAATCCATGCAAATTCGAAGACAAAAGTGGTCATGAAATACCGATCATTCACTCCACGAAATAGAACATTTGTTCTTTTTGAAACATTGCGACAATATATTCAACCTTGAAAAGCAACTGATATCATATTCGTTGTGCTATGAATTCGTAACCATTCATGAGATGATTTTGATGAGATAGAATCCGCACATAAATGGTATCTATGCATGTATTAGTGAAATTTTTAGTCTCGTTCCATGATGCAGATGAGTGGATGACAGGAAAGATAATTAAAAAATATGTAACTCTATTAAACTCCTGAAAATGGTACAAAAACCCGACATTAACGCATTTTCGTGCATTTCTACCCTCATTGCCAACGTATATTTCTCAACAGTTTCCAGTTCAGGACTGATATTTGAAACATCGAGACATCAATGGTGATGGTTCGGATTTCCATTGTCTATATTATCATCTCTGTTGAAACCTGTTGCTAAGAACAAAAGGCTAAAAGATTCAAATCGAATAGGTAATCAAATCGAAACAAGAAGTTGAAATGGATTTTTTATTCAAAAGTAAAATTAAAGGTTTCATTGATGAAAGGGAACAATTTTATGACAAAAAAATTGAGATGTCGAATATGAAATATTAGTCAAAAAATTAAAATAAAGAAATAAATGCAATGATATTGTGACAAGATAATTGAGATATCGAATGGAAATATAAGTCAAAAAATTTAAATAAAGAAGCGAGGGAAATAGTAAAAATAAATATTGAAACCAAGTTTTAAGTTGGGTGTACTCACGACGTTTCAATTGCTAATAACCGCAATCGACTGACGATATTTCGAGGTATGGTTGGTTATAAATATCCGATTTCCCCTTTGGTGGGGAAAGGGATGGTACGAAACATGAGGCGCACGGTTGCTACTAAAAGTTCGCTTATCGGTTCTTCAGCGGTAAATGGTACTGGCGCGAGATTCTCGCTCTTCGAGAAGAAGTCGGTCCATGCCTCGGTTGAGCAGCCTCCACAAATTCTGGAACTTCCTACTGGGGTGTTTGAAAGCGTCAGTGTTGTGAATGACCTCGGCTTCAGACCATTCAATGCTGTGATGGTTTTTGTCCAAACATGCTCCTGATTTCGTGGTTTCTCCTCGTTGTGTGTTTTTCTAGTGTTCGCCCATTCTCACTTCTAATGGTCTCTGGTTTCTCCGATGTAGGGTTTGTCACACTCGCATGGTATCTGGTGAACGCAGTTGTTGGTGTCGCTGTGTTTATTCGGTTGCAGAATGTTTGTGAGCTGACTGCGAATTGTGTTCCCTGATCTGAAACCGACTCTGCCGTTGTATCATATTTTCTTGATCCTCTCTGAAAGTCCCCTCACGTAGGGGATGATTGGAACTTGTTGTTGCAGTATCTCCTTGGTGTTCCTTTGGTTCATCCGGGCCAATCTCTGAAAGAATATGATCCAGTTTTATATATAGATTATTCTCCATCTCCAATCGATTGTAAAAATTGCACTTCTACTTTTTTTTCTCTATTCACGTGGAAACCGTCACATCACGTTGTCATTTCCTGGATACTTTAGTTGCCTTCGTTGATAGATCATCAAAACTGTTAGCTGCAAGATGTGTCACCAGCAAATTGAGAAATTGCTGTTTCGGATAAGTTTCTAGGTAAGTCATTCAGAAAGAGCGAAAATAGATGTGGTGCTAGTATTGAATTTTGTGGAACCACTATGTTACTGCTTTCGGGTGTCGAGTAATGATCCTGTACTTCACTATCCTACTCAAATTTCAACTTGGTGAGTTCTATGTGTCGAGTGGGATTCAACAAGCACCAATGCTGCACCTCTGATCCCATAGCATTCAAGTTTGTTTAGTAGAATTCCATGGTCGAGTGAATCGAATGCTTTAGTGAGATAGAACTATATCCTAGTTAGTGATCCTCCTCTGTCAATATCATTAACTATACGTTTGAGTGGATGATACATGGCTTTCTCGGATGATTAACTCGGCAAAAATTCAAATTGGCAATTACTGAAGATATGATGTTATTTCAGAAAGCTCAGTAGTCGCAAGTCATTACAACACCTTCCAAAAAACTGGTCACAGGGATATTGGCCTATTATTGCAAAATTTATTTTTGGTCTTTTTTTGTGGATCAGTATAGTCTTCGCATGTTATCGAGATTAACTGAAAAGATATATGCCCATCTCAAAACACATGTTAGTTACTTTCACTAGTGGTTCCGATATTTCACAGGCTATAGATTTGATTATATCACTTGGTACCCATCCATACCACTCGACGATTTGGAAGCTAGATTTTTTATTACACTTTCTACCTCTTCATCTTTATCGGTTCCATTGAAAACAATTAACCTCGAACCATGTTGAGGCTAATTTTCCCTTTCGCATTTCTATGTCACGAATCATGCACAAATTGCTCACCGAAAATGTCAGTTTGGATATCATTTAGATCGTCAATGATTTTTTCAAGTGGTATGGTTGATATGCTCGTGCTTACTTCATCCTTCACAATTTTCCATACCATATTTGTTTTATTACCAGCCTTCAAAGTTAATCCATTATTGTATGCTTATTTACTTCGGTGTACAATTTTACTTCTTTCACTTCTGTGTTAGGTTTGCATTTCTATATCATAACTATTATTTCGAGCAATGAAATATACATCTCTCGAATCATTTTTAAATTCGGGCGTAACCCATTGATTTTTTTGGTAGTTTTTCCTGATTTGATTAATTGATGGAAACGATAAGTCGAAGTGATGGTGAGAAATGACCTATCCCAAAAACAGAAATGTAGGGCACATGCCTTTTTTTCCTGGGTTAGAATGATTGGAGGGAATGATAAAAATAACAGAAGGCATTTAATTCTTTTATGTGCAGATGTTTTGTTAGAGCTCGTGGTTTCTGACCGATATCGTTGGAACAAACTTATTATCTCTGATTTAGAATTGTAAAACGAAATGCAGATTAGTTTATCGGAAAAGGCTAGTGCTGATCTTGGGAACGGCAAAAGATAGGGAGCCTCCTTTATTGGGGCGATATTTTCAATTTTTTTGTCTTATTGAATAACAAAAAAAACGACTCCTTTGCTCTCAGTTCTGTAGGTATACGAATATAACATACAGGAAAAACCGAAAAACTCATAATATTATTTTTGACTGTATATTCCTTCGAACTGATTTCAAATATGTCTGTCATATTTTGCCATAGATACTTTCAATGGGCTATCAGAATATCTCGATGAAACTTGTATATAAGATTTTGTTCGACTTGAGCCACTCCCAACTATTACTTTTGAATAACAAAAATTGGTATTTCTTCGGCAATCTTGGAATATCACCACGTAAAATATTGTTTTTTTTATCTCACCCCTGATGATAGATCGAATGAATATTATAATCACGTTTCTCTAAATGCTATCCCTGATTCAGAATGATCCTAGAATTTTCATTTTTTTTAATCGAAAGAACACCATCCAGTACTCGAAAATTATCATTAGTTTGTTAATTCAGTTTTCTGGTGAGATTTTCAATACATACAATTTTCTGCATACTCACGTGGCTTGTTTATACTCTCACATATCATACTTTTTTTGTCCCTCTCGACATATTGGGATGGGTTACGTACGTTATGAAGGTCAAATCAGTTCACGTGAGTAGCCAATAACTTTCTTCTTTGTGCCATCTGTATTCCTAGATTTGGATGGTTTCATCAACCACCTGAAGCTGAAAGTAATTGTGAAGAAAAAGTATGGGTCTACGATTTGTTCTAGAAAAAGAATTATCTGATTGATAGAATATAGTTACTCCTGAATAGATAAAAAGCCAAAAAATCCTTTTGGTAATTCATCTCTTGAAACGGCATTGATTCACCCTGATAGATTATGAAATCATTGTGATACACAGTAACTCGGACAAGAGAAACAGATTGCAATATATTGTACTAAGTACATGCTGAACGGTGTCACTGTTTTTTTACGAATAGTGAAAAATCTGTCCGGATGCGACAAAAATCATACTGAAGTTAATTCAAGTTGGTCAATGCTACGGGGATAATGTAGAGTATACATTGGAAGAAGAGTGACCAGCTCTAAGGAAAAACACTGGCTAGATGTAATTCGTCTTTTACTGTTATGATCCTTATCAATTTGGATAATGTGTTTTCATGTTTCATTGTGTCTCCACATCGTACACATTCCGATATCTTAATGGAGAGAGTTGGATTCGGAAAAACCGATGTAGTGTTTGAAAGTATCATATTTGCCATTACGCTATAAGGTAGAACACGATTGAATTTCCACACAATTCATTGTCTTCGCGACATGTTTCGATACACTGTATCTTTTTCGAGCGAATGTAATATAAACACTAAATTATTCCCGATTTTTCATCTTTAATTGTTTTATCCTAGTTATTCTTGATAACCCTTCCCAACGTGCTATCTGGGAAGGTTCATCAAGAATAACAAAGATAAAACAAAAAAAGATGAAAAATCGGGAGTTTATAAATTGAATTGTGGATCTTGCTCCAAAGTATATATTGGCCAGACAGGTAGACCATTCAAAAGCCGCATACGTGAACATCGTATGAATTATGAAAAGAAAACAACTCATTCATCATATGCCAATCACAATTTGGAGGAAGGCCATGACTTCGATAAAAATTTCGAAATTCTGCATGTTGAAAATAAGGGCATTAGACTTATCTAGAATTTTTGGAAATCACTTAACTGAAAAATTCAAATTGTTTGCTAAATGATCAATTGGATCTCAATAGTTCCCCTTTGTGGAACTTATTCAATAAGTAGTAATTATGTTCAGATTTCATAATCATTATCAGTTATATAATTCTAGGAATCAGTATCAGTTGTATAACTTCAGGAATCAGCATCAGTTCATAATTTGAGGAATCATCATCAGTATCAGTTGTTTTATTCTAGGAATCAGGGATAATTAGAGTAGGTCCTGATGTATTTGAGGAGCTTTCAACAAAGAATGATTCACTGTTTATAATACATTTGCTTGAAAAAGATACAGTGTATCGAAACATGTCGCGAAGACAATAAATTGTGTGGAAATTTAATCGTGTTCTACCTTATAGCGTAATAACTATGGATTTCCATCAAGTAAAGGCCACCTCAATCCAAAATTCCAAATATCATATTCGCACCTGGGTATATTGGAAATCAAAGAAATGAATAGATAAACCAGTTCAAAATATTGGGAGTACCCTGCAAAATCGGATGTTGAGTTATTTCATCTGAACTCTTTCAATATATCGAAAGGAACGAGATATTCAAAATCTCAAATCGAAGAACGATCGCTGATTCCACTATTCAGATGGAAATTAATACCCACTGTTCACAGCATTCAGAAATGTTTCATGAAAATCACTGACTACAAACACTTGATATTAAAATATAACGATACTTGGGATCCACCCCAGATTTTAATCACGGCTCTCTCACCAGATCAATAACAAGTGGCTTTACCTTTGGAGTAAAGAGTGTTGTATGAGAGCAACTCGAAACTGTTGCCTGCTCTTAGACTAAAATGAAAACTTTAAATTTTCAAGAATCTAATGAGATCGGTATGAGCTTGAAGGTGTTCGATTATTATTTGATAACTCATGGTGAGGAATAAATCGTCCTATAATATATTATAGTGGTTCTTATATTTCTACACCATCGCCTCTCGATTTATACATACGACGAAGGTGTTGGGGCTGTGGTTCTATGCCCGGCTCATGATCAAGAGGTCATAGCTTCGATCTTTCAATGGGAAAGATATTTTCTCTCAAGAATGCCTTTTTATCGCACTGAGAACATGTACATGGTTGACGAGTTCCCGAGTAACCGTGCTGCTTCTGAGGCATGACGAAGGGAGTAAGTACTTTTATTTACAACCATATTGTTACGTCCTAGCGCCGGCCCTGACCATATCGTAAAAGCAAGGCGAAGGATCGCGTCGTAGCGAACGTCATTTTTCTGGAACCGTAAACGCCGCCTGGAGAATTCGAGACACGTCATCGGGGCTTTTCTGGAGGATTCCCGATAGATACGCAGATATAGATACGGGACAGGCTTCGCCGCGAGGAGAATTGGTATTACAGTGAGTTAGTGATTCGGCAGTTTTATTCAGAGTTAAGTGACGAGAGTTTAGTAGAGCTAAGTGGAAAGAGTTTTGTCATTGCTAAGTGCGAAGGTGTAGAATTTTTAGTACAGAGAGTTGTAGTACCAAGCATTGGAAAGTTTTCGGAGCGATTTAAGTGATTGCGTTGTGTAATATAAAACCTACAACTTTTAGGCTTTAATCCACAAAAACGTACACATAAGTATCAACCTGACAGTATGCATAAATGTAACACTGACAATTCAAAAATAATAGTAAAGGCGAATATTATACAATCTAAGCGAATAGAATAGTAAGGGAGACACACGTTAATTACATGACATTCTCCCCAGGTTTATTAAAGTTCATAGTAACTTAAATACTCAGGAGGATGTCGCTCTCTAGTAGAACGACGAACTTCAGGTACATCTGGGGCAGTATTGAGATTTAGATTCCTTTCAATTTCAGAAGATTTGTTAAATGCTAAATGTTTTAATGACACGGTTGATTCTTTTCCATCTTGGTGACGAATGAGAGCATATTCAGGATTTGCCTCCAGTAATTCAACTTCTTCCACTAAAGGATCGTATTTGCTGTGACGAACGAACTTTTTCAAAAACACAGATGTAGTTGGCTCCAACCAAGTTGGTAAGGATGTTCCATAGGCTGATCGACGAAGGTGATTGAACATACGTTCATGAGGTGTACAATTTGTTTCAGTGCACAATAAAGATCGAATGGAATGAAGTGCATCTGGAAGAACTTCTTCCCATTTTTGTGTTTCTAGGCCTTTACTTTTAAGAGCTAAGCTTATGCTTCTCCATATAATTCCATTGTATCTTTCGATTTGTCCATTTCCCTCCGGATTATATGGTGTTGTTCGACTGGTTGCAACTCCTTTGGAATGCAGAAAATTAACCAATTCATTAGATAAAAACTGTGATCCCTGATCGGAATGAATGTAAGCAAGTATTCGAAAAACTGAAAATAATTCCACAAGACAATTTATAACAGAAGTGGTAGTGATATCCTTGCAAGGGAATGCAAATGGAAACCTAGAGTATTCGTCAACAACTGTCAAGAGATATTTGTTTTTAGTGCAGCTGGGCATAGGTCCTTTAAAATCTATATTTAGTCGTTCTAAAGGTGAAGTTGCTCTTTTTAAATGGGAGTTCTTGACTTTAAGAAATCTAGGCTTCAGTTCGGCACAAACAGGACAGGACAAAACCATTTTCTTGACATCTTCGAAAGAAAATGGCAAATTTCGAAGACGTACAACATGGTACATTCTAGTGATGCCTGGATGGCAGAGTGACTGGTGTAAATCGAATAATTTATTACTACTTGTGGTTCCACAAATTCTAGAGAAGGCATTAGCTGCTTCATTGTTACGTCCAGGACGATACACGATATCGTAGCTAAAACATGATAATTCCAACTTCCATCTTTGAATCTTTTCGTTTTTAATTTTGCTGGAATGCTTTTTATGAAACATGAACGAGACTGCTTCTTGATCTGTAATGAGTTTGAAATGTCTTCCGATCAAGAAATGTTTCCATTTTCTTATGGATTCTATGATAGCATGAGCTTCTTTCTCTATAGAGGAATGTGTCTTTTCTGATCCTGAAAAGGTTCTCGAATGGAATGCAACAGGTCTCCCTCCTTGGTTCAGTGTGGCAGCTAAAGCAATATCAGACGCATCAGTTTCAATGACTAATAGTTCATCACCAGTAACTGTCCACAAAAGAGCTTTCGCAACATCGCTTTTTAATTCATTGAACATTTTGGCGGAATCAGTGTATACAGGAAATGACTTACAGTCAATAAGACTTCTGATTTTATCAGAATATTTGGGGATCCACCTGGAATAGTGTGCAAACATTCCAATTATTCGTCGTAGAGAAGATAGATCATGTGGTACGGGCAACTTCAAGAGTGGTTCTAATCTACTAGGGTCAGGTTTCAAAGTATTATGTTCAATCACATACCCTAGAAGACATATCGATTTTTGTGGAAATTTAGACTTATTTTCATTAATTGTGAGCTGATATTTGTCGATGACGGACATAAACTTCATAAGATTTTCATCATGTGTAGACTGATCCTCGCCGCAAACAGTTATGTCATCCAAATAGGTGAATACTCCTTGTAAATTCTCAGCAGATATAATTTTATCAAGGGTTCTCTGAAAACAGGCTACTCCGTTAGTAACCCCGAACGGAATCTGTCGAAATTGGTATAGGCGACCACATGCTTCGAAAGCTGTGAAAGATTTTTCATTGTTAGCAATAGGGATTTGGTGGTAAGCACTTTTCAGATCGATGGAACTAAACACTTGATATTTGGCAATTTTAGCAACCAGATCCTCAATATTCGGAATTGGGTAAGCATCTAGCAAGGTAAACTTGTTGATGGTCTGCGAATAATCTACAACCATTCTCGTTCTGTGATGTTCATTCTTCGTTACCAAAACTTGCGCTCTCCAAGGTGATTTACTTTCTTCAATAATACCTTCTCTCAGCAAATTTTCAATTTCGTTTGTGATGAATTTTTCATCTTCTTCTGAGTGTCGTCGTGGTTTCGCAGCTATAGGTCTACAATTTTCGGTTAGATTACCGAACAGAAGAGGAGGAGTGACTTTCGCTTCAGTGAGGCAGCATATAGAGAAAGGAGGTTTGTTTCCACCAAAACTGATGTCAAGTTTGGAATGCTGCTTCATAGTATCGTGACCAATTATTAAATCAGTGCACAATTTAGGGAGAAGAGAAACTTTGAAATTGGTATAAACATTCCCAAGAATTTCTAAGTCTATATAGCAGAAACCATTTATTGATGAAGACAGAGAAACTGAGGCCATGGAAACTTTCCCATTGCTGGGATAAATGTTGAATTTATGTTCTTTAGCGAAAGTATAGTTTAGGAAACTATCAGAACTGCCTGTGTCTATCAGGGAAGTAGCGTAGATGTTGTTTATTTTAACATTAACGAGACTTTTAGATAAACTGAGAGGATGGTTTGTAGAAGCAATAATGTGCGCTGAAGAAGTTATAGTTTCAGATGAACCCTGGGAATAGTTGAAAAAGGTTGAAGCAGACGTTGATTTGTTTTCTTTTGATAATTTTAATTTCAGGCAAACTGTAGGAAAATGTCCCAATCTCTTGCAGTACTGACAAATCTTGTCCCGCGCAGGGCATACAATGCGTGGATGCTCGTTTCTGCCACAGAAATAACATTTTTGTATGGTAGCAGCATTAGAAGAAATATTTTCGGCAAGATTCATCACTTCTGAATGGTTTCCACTAGTAGAAGATTATGTTGCATTGACTCAAGACTGATGTGATAAAATATTGTAAGATTCAGAATATTTTTGTGCACCTTCCAATGATCTCGATTGAGATACTGTCTGGTCTAGTGTAAGAGTATTCTAGATTCTCCAAAAGTCGTTGACGGATATGAGGTGCTACAAGACCTCTAATGAAGGTATCTCTTATAAAGTCATTTCTATTTTCTTCAGCTGTTACTGCCTTGAAATTGCATTCTTTGCTTAGTATCTTGAGGGACTGTAAATACTGATCAATCGATTCACCATTTTCTTGTTTTCTTGAAGCAAGGATATGTCTAGCATATCTTTCATTCACAGGTTTGCTATAGGTATTCTCTAGTGTTTTGATAGCATTTTCATAGGTCGTGCATTCACAGATAAGTTCAAAAACTGTTGGAGATATGTAGTTGATAAGAAGTTTAAGTTTTTCGTGATTTTCCGGCTTGTACTCTCGAGAAAGTTTGTGTTCCACTCCTTGGAAGCATTAGTGTTCTTGGCACTGACGTCGAATTTATCGGGACGTAAGAACTTATCCATTTGAAAATCTTGTTCAATTTGTGGATTAAATTGTAATATAAAACCTACAACTTTTAGGTTTTAATCCACAAAAACGTACACATAAGTATCAACCTGACAGTATGCATAAATGTAACACTGACAATTCAAAAATAATAGTAAAGGCGAATATTATACAATCCAAGCGAATAGAATAGTAAGGGAGACACACGTTAATTACATGACACGTTGTATTGTATTGTGATAGAGAGTTATAATGAAAGAAGTTTAGTGTTGTTTGGTGTTTTAATCGACGAACCCAAGGATATCGTAACAGTGGTGTCAGAATTGAGATTTTCCAAGGGATAAATCGTTACAATATATAATGCTGTCATTACTAACGTCATTGAAGGTTGGGAAGTGTCACATTACACATCTCTACTTCCCGTCCTTACTTTCCGCCCTCATTTCTTGCCCTTATTTCATCTATTTTAGACTTTATCTGTCATCTATTTATATTGGTGACAATTGTATACCCCGTAGTCACGGTAACAATATATATATACTTGATTATTCTGAGAAAACCGCGTTCTTGGTAATTTGTCGTGAAAGGTAATATTTTAGATATGTTCAGAACGAAACAGAAATTTATTAATTTTAATCGAAATATGATGGTTGTAAATAAAATAGTATACAAACCTCGGTAGAAAGTTTCATTCCTGTCTCGAGATCATAGCTAACCTCGACGCTTTGCGTCTCACGACAGGAATGAATTACTTCCCACCTCGGTGTGTAACATACTATTATTGAAGTCGATGAAGTTCACTTCTAGAAAACCAAGAATAATGAGATGTTTTGAAGAGATCAATTCCCACAACACCGAACTGATATTATTCTTCAGAGGTCACAATGTCATCGTTCAACCATAAATAACGTTTACTACTATTACTGCATGTTGCATATATAATTCTGTTCAACTCAACACTTTATGGAATTATGCAAGTCGCACAAGAAATTCTGGTCGATAATGAAGAAAATATTCTGAATGGTTGCTATAGGTTGAGTTATACATGAAGTCAATCTTCGGAAGCAATTGAATGCGAAGTAAAATGACAATGAACGGAATATTCTAAATGGTTGGTATATTTTGAATTATAAATGAATTTGATAACTCGATACTCGAAAGCAATTCAATGAGAAATTGTTTTCTATTTGCTTACAACTTTTCAGTACAAAAGTCGACTGTTATGGTGATCTTGTCCTTTTATGTTGGGACCATTATACCAGTTTTTATAAAAGAACATTCGAAACAACAAATACTTCACGTATAATACTGACACACACCAAACCAAGTAACATAACAGTCCAGACATCTGGAGGAACACAATGGTGATCACAAGATGTACATCAATAACAGACATGTTGGTGATTCTAAATTATCAGAACACATTCTCACTGCCGATGGAGATCAAACAGTGGAATGGAATGACACTCAAATGAGAGCAATATCAAGAGGTGAAAGTTGAAGGAGTCTAGTGAGGCAAGGCGAATTTATAACCATCACTACTACCATTAATACTTGAGAAACATCTTTAACTTCCCCTCACAGAAAATCAAATCAAAGAAAAAAGCCATGGATTTCGACCGGTATCAAAATATCTGCAGAAAATATGAAATCATTGCAAACTATCCGCAAGTTCACAAACAAACATTTTTCAATGATTACCTGAAGTATAGAAATATCTATAGAAAAGTAATCAGCAAGGCCAAAGAATTACACTACGGGGACCGATTGAGCAATCAAAGCAAGGAGTGATAGAAACCACTCATCAACCCTTGGAATATATGCATCAATTCAACATAAAAAATATGTTCTATGTAGCAGACTGTAATTTAACAAAACTCAATGAGACCAGCCATATTGGCTCTGAATTCCTTGGTCACTCTAATAATTCACTCTTTCAGAACTGGAATGTTTCCCTCCTTTATGAAAACATCAATAATAGTGATCCCTTCACATTAGGGATGAGATGAAAAGGACCCATCAAATCACCGCCCCATATCTTTGATAATACCCAGCCTATCAAAAATAATAGAAAAACTGGTGAAATAACAACGACAAAGTTTTCAATCAGCATATATATATATATATATATATATATATATATATATATATATATAT
Organism: Zygogramma bicolorata; assembly: GCA_032362365.1. Taxonomy (NCBI): domain Eukaryota; kingdom Metazoa; phylum Arthropoda; class Insecta; order Coleoptera; family Chrysomelidae; genus Zygogramma; species Zygogramma bicolorata. Next base: position 773,737 of record JAVJAQ010001076.1, on the reverse strand, counting down.
ATATATATATATATATATATATATATATATATATATATATATAAAAACTGTAGTTTTTTTTGGGTGAACAGCAGGACGGAAGTGTACTCTTATAACACCAGTTTTTCCAATATTTCTATAATGTTTATTACCATCTTCAGGGAAAAGCTACAAATAATTATTCTAAGTTATCACTTCAAATAAACAGTAACAAGAACCTTACTGTATTTGAGGTTAGTCGTATTCAAAACGTTGGTAAAGTGGTTCTCGACGTTTCGGCTCCGATTTTGGAGCCATTTTCAAGGGTAAATGTGACTCAATCTGCCTACTCCTCAGGTGTTGTCACAGGGGGCAAGGGTTTGTGACTTGACGCCGGGGCCTCAATCTGCCTACTCCCCAGGTCTCGTCACGAGTTCTTTCTAAGGTCTCAATCTGCCTACTCCTTAGATCGAACTGAGGTATCGAGGGATGTTGGGTGGTATTTATAGCAGCGGGTGCTGCTAAAGCACCGTCGGATGTCTTGGTGGGGATTGGGCATCTGGAAATTAGGGGTTTCCATGCAGTTGGAAGTCTCTGACCGTCGTCACGTTTATTTAATAGGAAGGTCGCTTCTAGTGTTTTTGCTGTGGCGATGGTCTTAGTGTTCTCAAAGTCTATGTTATGTCCTGTCTCTTGATGATGTTTGGACAAGGCTGAAGATGGGTCTCATTTTCGGACAACAAGTTGATGTTCGTATACTCTACTTGTCACACGTACGGTTGGTCTGGCCTACATATGTTCTATGGCAATCAGAACATGGTATTTCATATATACCCTGTGATTCGTTGACGATTTTGTCTTTGGGGGAGCGGAGGAATATGGAGATTTTATTGTTGGCTGTAAATCATGGAAGGAGAAGTTTGATGGCGGCGGATGGATCTGTCAATTTGATGGTCTGTGAATCCATTTTGAAGAAGGGCTGATTTGAGTTGGGCTAGTTCCTGTGGTTTGTTATGGAGGTCAGTGAGGTTGATAGATCTGTGGATGAGGGAATTTACAACGGAATTGGTTTGTGCTGGATAATGGTGGGAGTTTGCGTTAAGGTATCGGTTTGTGTGTGTTGGTTTCCTATAGACCGTGTGGGTGAAGGAGTCATTGGTTTTTGTGATGGGGACATCTAAGAATGGGAGGGAGTTATTGCTTTCGATTTTCATTGTGAACTTTATATTTGGATGGAGGTCGTTGAGGTGTTCTAGGAATTTATGGAGAGTTTCGGAGATACGTAGATGACGTTTTCGTCATATGGTCTCACGGCTCATTTCCTGCTTCTTCTCATAACCCTATATGATGATAAAAATAAGTAATCACCCTCTAGTAATTACAACGTGATTGATTGATGTCAAATTAACAATTTGCTGTCAATTTCCCTTTTGGGTTCTTTTCTTTGAATTCATCTCAAAACTTTCTTGGTTTTTATGTTAATGCAAGTCTTACTTTTCTATCTCACGATGTAAGTAGAATATGGAAATATTTTTCTACTAAATATTTTTATGTTTCACCATGAACACTTTTTAGATGTCTTTGATAATGGAATGAAGTATTCTGAAAGCTCAGACCTACCAACGAGGACACTTTTAATTGTGGCCATCTGATCCTGACTGCATCCCCAAGAAGTATATCATTTTATATATATATATATATATATATAGTGTAGAAAGTTCTCGACTGCCAATAGATACGAGGTGAGGTTTATCGGGTGTTCAGTCGTTCAACTGGAGAAAAACTCTACTCTACCAAGCTTTCGATAATTTTTATTATCTTTATAAAGGTGGTAAAACGAGTTAAATATATAAACTCAACATAATATATAAAATAGAACACATCAATTACCAACGTGTCCGTCAGCATTCAGTAAGGGATGTGTTCTATTTTATATATTTAACTCGTTTTACCACCTTGATAAAGATAATAAAAATTATCGAAAGCTTGGTAGAGTAAAGAAGAGTTTTTCTCCAGTTGAACGACTGAACACCCGATAAACCTCACCTCGTATATATATATATATATATACATATATATACAGGAATCTGATATTTTTACTTCATAATATGAAAATTTATGATCTGACTCAATGGTATGTTTGGCAAGAGTGCATCTTTTTTGTCATTTTTGATGTCACTCTTGTGAGGGGTCGTTCGGTCCATAAGTCACCTACCCGTTTGTCGTCTCACTACAACTTTCACCTCATGGACTTTGATAATGGCTACCACAGCTGTGGGTGAAACATCAGGAATAAAGACTTGTGGACCACGGCAAACAAACCCGGATAACACCCCAGAATCAGTTACCTATGTCCGTGAAAGTTTACGCTTTAAAAGAAACTTAGATTCGATATTTAATTCTTGCCGACGACATCCTTCGAAATTCCAAAAATTAATAGTACCTGAAAAGTTGAATTTCAATCGTGTAAGAGAAATACAAAAAAATTCTCTTTCGGTTAGACTCGAACCAACAAAGTGGACCGACGGTGTAGGCCTTTACCAACGTGGCCATTTGGACTGTACAATTTTGGTTAATTATTGGTGGAGTGTCTTTAATAGATTCATCACTAGGTTCATTCATTTTTGTGAATTTTCCCGTTACAGAAAACACTGATAATTACATTGAAATTGATGACAGATTAACAGTAACGAAGTTTTAGAATTCGCAAACGTAGCCGTTAATTTGAAGATGGAATGCTATATATACATACAACGTAAAAAATTTCAATCTCTTCAAATTTTTTTATTCTCCTTCAGTTCATATTTCGTGAGATACATTGCTTTGAACTTACTGCGAATCCGTTCCAGTTGACGTGTTTTATGTATTGTGATAATAAAAAAACGAGATAAAACGAATAACACAGCCACAAGCAAGCGGCTTGCGACCCTTGTGGGAACCTCTCAGAATATTAATTAGTTCAGTCGTCAGAAGGATGAGCCTGGAAAATGAGTGATGGTGTTTTTTTGTCTGAAAGTGTTCATAATGATCTTAATTTCGAAAATCCTGATTTGTGGATATCATTTCCTACAACAACATAAATATATTTTCAGAAGGAATCCGTACCACATCTCTGAAAATATCAGAATTTGACAAATTTATTAGAGATAAAGATAAGATTTTCTATTGAAGTACCAAAAAAAGAGGTCCTCAAGAGATAACTGTATGAACACAAGTATTTGAGATATAGAGGCTGAAAGGTTGACCTAAAGATGGTGAAAAATATTCAAGAACCCCTACATTCTCCATAACTCGACTCGTAGTTAATGAAATTTAGGACGTCAAAAATGCATTCAACTTCTGTAAAGTAAACCCCGACACTTTCAAAAACATTCTACTTCATTTTGTTTCGTGGTCCATTTCCAAAGCTTCTGACGAAAAAACACATGGTATCTTTCACAAACAAGACTGAATGAAAAGCAAAATGACGATAAGCGCACCTCGCTACGATAATTCGTTACCTAAACAGAGCGTGTTGAACTTCCATTCAATCAATTTCTTCTTCAGTCTAATTTGTGAAATATCTCATGTGTCTTTTCCGTCAGAAAAAAAAAATGGAGAGAATAACAAATTCTACTTATGCATGTCACCTCATTCTAGAAGGTCATGAGTTCAACCACGAGTTCAAAATAAGGTTTGTAAACCCATTGTAAGTGAAAATCATACAGGAAACTCTAATATATTTTTGTGTAATGATACCTACAACTGAAACACAATAAAGTCATTGTGTTATCAGGTAACGAAATGGAATCGAATACATGCAATGCACCTCATTGATCTATCAAGAACAGTTGACGAAGAGCATTTTTGTGTTATATCCGTAGGAGAAAAATTGTTTCCTTTCTTGAAATGGGTTCGGTACTTTCAATAGCACTAAGATGAGTTTGAAGTTGAACGATGGGAAGAGGCATAAACTTATAGAACCCTCAATGTATGTGAAAGGAAAATATAATCAGCTTTCTATTCCATTCTACAAAATCGGTATGATTTTTCGCGGACCTACCAACCGTGATACGTAGAAGAGTCATTTCCGTTACAACAGAAAAAAATTTCTAAAAGAGAAGGCGTTGCTCTATTGAGGGATCGAACCTAAGATCTCAGTCATGGGCCAGGCTCACACCAACCTCCTCGGCTTCAATAAATATCAACATTGAAATGTTCTGAATTACAATAAGTCACTGTAGGTTATTCGGTTTCCAATATTGATTGGTGGGTTCCTAAAAATTCTACCTCTCTACATCTATTTCTAACAACTAATCGAGCGGAGAAGGAATGAAAATTAAAATACGTATATTAAACATTGTCTGTTTATTTATACTTGAAACACCCACACAATTACATGACCACACGAAAACCTTCAAAAATGGTAGTTGTGAAGTCGCCCAGTTAGGATTTCCGAGGCAGGTTGATTACCATGGGCCTCGTATTGTACGTAAATCAACCACGAGGGCAGACTCTCCCCTTATTCACACTCTATTGTCGACGGGCGACTAGGGATATATACTCGCAAATATCGGGGTTACGACCTGCTTACTACTGAACAACCGAAAACCACAGGTAAGCCAACTTACTCTACCCTGAAGCGAATTCCTTTCATCGCTCATCTGAATTCCGTCTTCAGAAAATTAAAAAGCTCTGTTTTGTTACACATCTTCCAAGTTTAGTTGAATAATTTTTATAGCAAAATCGACATATTCTGATTTTTGGAAGTTTCCAATTTTTCCTGCGAAAAGCAGAACTTTTTTGTATTGCGGACATGGTATTTTCTGTTTATGAAATTCTCACAGATCACAGTGGAATGCGGGATGGAATTTACCACCAGAACATTATCCATACATTTGTATTATGGAAGAACGATATCAAGGATCATGGAACATCCACATGATAGCAGATCACTTGAGTCCGGTATCTGTATGAAACAAACAACGTCGAGTGAATCAAGGAAGATAAACTCGGCGAATGCAATGCAAAGTAAATTGTTTTTCGGGGGTTGTGAGCCTCGGATAGAACCAGGACACTCTTCGGCAAGGCGTTTCAAAGCTCATATATTCTATAATCTGATGAAAATCGACTCTCTGGAGAGATGTTAAACAGGTTGAACGGATCACAACATATGGATGGGGAGACTATGACAAAAAAACTAAGTAGCATTACTTCCATTATTAGCACTATCAAAATAAACGAATATCAAGAACGTTTTTATTTTTGTCCAGTGTCTTTGTTTAACTACATTTTCCATGTCGGTCTCATGATTTATTCTGTTGAAGGGAGAAAAAGGAAATGTAGCCATCGAGTCTGCGCATTAGGTATCTTGATTCTTGTGTGACTGGGGCACCATGAAAACAGTATTGATTTATTTTGTTGATATATGTTGTAACTGAGAGCAGTAATTTATTTGATGTTTATTCGTGAAGAGGAAAAGCCTGATAGATGGTGTATACAATTGCGGTGTCATGCAGTATTCGAGAATGGTTTTCTGGGCTCAAATTTATGGCCGATGTTGTTCCGGTATTTGTTTTCTAGAGCCTTCGCTGTAGATAAGTAGTGTACTCGGTGATTTACAATAACTGTTGACTTCTTCGTCTCTTCTCAATTTTGATATTGAATCTATGAATGATTAGAAATCTTATCCCGTTCAGAAAATTAAGTGAAAACCCAGACATGAGGTGTTGATCTTGGACCTTGAATAAGTTAGATGTTGTATAACCGTCGGTAAACACCTCCGAGGATTTTTCCAGCACAAATGGGATGGAATTACTGTACTCGATTGGTCGATCTCATTGAAAGTGCTAGATGAGACGGTCGGTGAATAATGACAGTGGGAGTAGTTTCTCTGAGAAATAGAGTCCTTACCCAAGGAGAATGAGAATATTGAAAATGGGAGAGTAATGAGAATATTGAAAATGGGAGAGTAATGAGTTTCAATAAAATATGGGTGAAAAAAATGAAAAAAAATATACTAGAGATTGAATCCAAAAAAATACAGAACATTTTTGAACGATTTTTTTTTAAATCGCATAACCTTTTTGTTTTTAATCTCATTCCGTTTTGTGAAAGTTCAGTTAATTTCATTCCGATCCATTGGACTTTTTTTCAGGAGTCAGTTTGATATTTCCCTTGAGAAAATCCGACTCCCCTCAGAAGTGGCCTTGTTTCAGAGTGAGGTATCTCCTCGAAGTTTGTATGCGTCTCTTCATTACCGAGATGGTAGATGATCATTTCATCCACTAGCCACATTCCCTTTCCATCATGGAGACTTTGGAAATGAGAGTTTCTATATTTGTCTACCCATCAACCAGTTGTCGTTCTTCTGTACACGACAAAGTATCGAGGTCTTACCATTCAACGTTTAATTCCTCGCATCGTCCTCTTTTGAGATAACATGCATGCAATCTTCCACTGATCTCAAAGGTTGGTGTGGCTCCTAGTTCCTTGGGGCATATAATGCAAGAGATACTGTGAGAACATGAGTGATCTACGACATTAACCGAAAATTCCACTTCTGTTTTTGAATTGATTGCCATCTTTCAGTATTATGTATAAGTAATTATGAAAATGAGTGATACAGGCTACGACGTCCGTGGTAGTACAGGTAATAGGGAGCCAGCTTCTCGTGTCCATAATGCATAATTAGACAGGAGTTATTTTATTCCATAGATAGTTTGCAGTCTGACGTACTCAACCTAAAAACATAAAAGTGCCGCCATTTTGTGAAAAACCGTTTGGGCCTGTATCCCGTAACCGTGCACTTTAGGCCCACAATTATGGGACCCTTTATAGATAATTGAATTTCCTATCTTTTTCATTCAATAATTTTTTTCGTACCACTTACCGTTCACGACTTATATCATTATTACTTTTTGTTTATTCACTTTTTTACCGATATCTCTGTAAATAATGGTTTAAACAATAAATTGTTTATAATAAAACTTTCAAATCGTTTAATTGTCTACAACTTTTATTCAAAACTTTTTTCTCTAAAGTTAATATTTTTGAAGTTACAACGCGTTAATTTCAATCGAGAACTGGCTGTGGCAGAGCCTGTGGGTGCCGAAAAGCAGGATTGGACTGTACGGTTATCTGTGAGAACTGCACAGAGGAAACGTGCACTAATCAGCTGAAAGTAATCGTCAACAACACAGAATTGTGCGACATCGATGAAGATATTGGTGATGATTCTAACAACAAATTGATAGAGGCGTTACAATCTTTATATGCCACTGACGAAGATAACGAAGAGGAAGAGGAGAATGTAACCAACATCGAAAATTCACCACCCTCGAAACGCCAAAGAGTTAGAGAAGACATATGATTCATTTTGGTGTACATTTGTAAAGAAAATTCCACATATATTCTTCAATAAATATTCCATTTTTTCATTTGCGTGTTTAATTATGGCAGTAGTTTTTGAATTAATTATAGTAATATTTAATTGTTTAAAGACAATACAAAGAAAACATTTTAATGGGTATTCGCTATTTCTTGCAGGTAAGAACTTGAATTATTATTTATTAAATCAAAAAAATTCTAAAATTCATATTTTTTTTATTATATATGGGATTCGCTACATCATTACGCTATGCATACTTCGTTTTTAATAACCTTGTACTCGGTAGTACAACATTGAACGCGTTGTAACTTCAAAAATATCAACTTTAGAGAAAAAAGTTTTGGATAAAAGTTGTAGAAAATCAATCGATTTGAAAGTTTCATTCTAAACAATTCATTGTTTGAACAATTATTCAAAGAGATATCGGTAAAAAAGTGAATAAACAAAAAGTAATAATAATATAAGTCGTGAACGGTAAGTGCTACAAAAAAAATATTGGATGAAAAAGATAGAAAATTTAATTACCTATAAAAAAGGTCCTGATGATTGTGGGCCCAAAGTGCACGGTTACGGAGATACAGTCCTAAACGGTTTTTCACAAAATGGCGGCACTTCCGTTCGCCATTTTTGTAAGTATTTTGTGTTTTCAGGTTGAGTACGTCAGACTGCAACTATCCATGTAATAAAATAACTCCTGCCCAATCTTGCAAAACAAAATCCTCTATTACCTGTATTATAGGAAAAAAGAAAGGAAAGACATGACTTGGAAACGACATCACTAGTGTTATCTACCCGCACTATCCATCCCTTCAAATGATATTTCCAAATGGTTGACCAACCATATCTCTATAAACACTGAAGTGAATCAGAGTCGATCGTGCCTTCGGGTTCTGGAGGTTTTTCCATTGTGTCCGCAGGTTATTCTTAGTTCACCGTATATTTGAAAGTAGGTGGTGGTTGAGATAATTACCTCTTTCGAGGACTACCTGATCTGTTCAAACATTACCCTAACCAGATAATGAAGTGAATCAAACATTTATTATTCTGTGAGCACATGATCGAAACTATGAGAATCTTCGCGATTATATCAACACCTCGTAGATGAAGACGAAGAAACTTTTCGTGTACGAAAAGATTTTTTTTCGAATCAATCAAATTCGTTTCCAAAACATTTCAATTCCTTTCAATTCACAGGGTGAGGCACCGAAAACGAAACAGATCGAATATTTGGAAATTACATGTATTGTGAAAAAATTACAAAAACACGTCGATTTCCATTCCAAGGGGATATCTTCCTTTCATAACCTCAACAACTGTCATACGTCACCTCCACCCCTTGATCACCATTACCCAAACAATTTGGCGCCCTCAATTAGTTTCGGAGATATGGGCCAACTTCTGGGTGAAAAATTGGATTTTCTATTACACGTTTCTGCGGCGGAATAACACTTGAAATGACTCCTCCTTTTTCAAGAGCACGACGTACACACACCCTCAACCATTTGTTTCACACATTTTTTCAATCGAAAACATTACTTTTTTCAACAACAAGGTTGCGTTTAGAAACTACACACGGCGCGTCCGGGCGTTTGAAAATCGTTCGAGAATGCTGGGCGAAACATGTTGGTTGTAGCCGTTCAGAAATATCGTCCGGGAGACAACTTTTCAAACTTTCTAGAAGAGGGGCGTTTGGGCGTGGCATGCGCACTAAGCACGTATATTGTTTTGAAATTTGAATTTAAACATAATAAACAGCCCAAATATATTTTTCAAAATGAAATAATAACGATGATAGTGGTAATCAAAAGACGAAAAATGTGTTTTGACCGAGAATATTGTTTCGAGATGACGTCTCTTTATATTATATGTGAAGCTGTGAAGGTCTCTCATCAGGTATTTTTTAATTCTGAGGCTGATGATGATGAGGAAGAAGACCAGGAGGAAGGAACTATAGAATTGCTAATTTCACGTGCCTCTAGAAGAGTCAGTTTAGAACGCAGAACCCCAACGAGAGTGGCAGGATACATTGAAAGATGTGTAATAAATAATACAAATGTAGAGTTTCAGAGTCACTTCAGAGTTTCAACTTAGACTGAATGGCTCCTTCGAACTCTTCAACCTGATTTAGAAAGTAACTTTGTGTTGGGTAGACCTAATTTTGAAGCTAGGAAGCAACTTTTATGTACTTTGTGGCTTTTAGGTACCCCTGATAGTTATAGGTGAATCGATATATGTACAATCTTTGAAAACTTGATGATTATGAGAGGTTGTCAAACGGTTGTGACTATATCTGTCACTGACTGAACAATTTCTTGCGGAATGGGTAGTAATAATAAATGACAAAATATTTTTCTCAAATTGCATATTTCGTTTGATCTAAGGACAAAGAATATGCCTCTGAAGTTTTTTATTTCCGGAAAATAATCCCCTTATGATCCTACTTTACTCTGGTCATTTTTCGAAAAAAATTGTGGAATGGTAGTAAATGACAAAATATTTTTCTCAAATTGCATATTTGGTTCAAACTATAAGGACGACAAATATGCCTATGTTTTTTTTTGAAAAAGACTCTCGTTTTCAACACATCCACCATCTTCTGATCGTACTAATTGATGAATATTCGAATTCAACGTAAGTGACATTTTTGTTTTATGTAAGTATAATATATAATATCACCAGTAAGCCAGCAAGCAAAATATTTGAAAACAGTTCATCACAACCACACTATTTCAAACCCACCAAATCCTTGAAGTATGTGACGTAACACACCACGATCTGTATCGTTTATAAAGTCAAAGTGTACTTTGGGTGCCCGGGCATTCGCTCTGGGTCTAAACGCAGCCCAACAAAAATGTAAAATTCGGCATGTGACAGCTGAGGTGAACAGATACCGGCACTGGAATATTAGTGATGTACCGGGATCTGTTGTTTTGCTGAATGCTAAAAAAAAGGTGAATTTTTCATGAAAAGTAGTAATGTGTAATAAAAATGTGTGAAACGGATTGTTGAGGAGGGGGGTGTACATTATGCTAATGAAAAAGAAGGAGGCATTCCGAGTGTTATTTTGATACAGAAACGTGTACTAGAATATCCCATTTTCTTCCCAGGAGTTGGCCCATATCTCTGAAACTAATTGAGAGCGCCAAAAATTTCATTGGAACTTTTCGTTCAGGAGGTCAAAATACGTATGTTCCCGAAAAAAGTTTTTTTTTATCTTCGTGTGGCCGATAAACGCAATTTAACCAAGATTTCACAAAGAAAAAGTCAAGATTTCCTCACAGTTGTTAGTATTATACATAAAGGATTGAAAACACATTGTTCATTTGCGATCGTCCATGAAATCTACTTTTCTCTTGATATCTTTGGCAATAATTTTCATGAATCAGTTGGAGGGAGAGGTATGAAATAGTTGAGGTTATGATAGGAAGATATCTCCCTTGGAATGAATATCGACGTGTTTTTGCATCATTTTCTTAACATATGTGTTTCGAAGATGTTCGATCTGTTTCGTTTTCTGCGCCCCATCTTGCATGTGGCTTTCAAAAGCAGCTCGATCATTCGAGGTAATTTTCATTCGCGCAATCATTAGAGTTATCCGTCCTGAAAAAGCTCATTCACAGACAACGAATTCCCGATATTGGCTGATATAAAGCAAAGGACAAATCAACACGATCTTTCCAGTTGATGGAACAAATCTGAAAAGGACTGTCGAAGAATGAAAATAGCACTCGAAGAAATTGATCAGAACAAAATTGCGGAGACTTTCTCATAAAAAGGAGATGGGGACATTGATGAGTTCACCCACCGAATCAATTCAAATAGGGAGCATATTCCTGGGAACACTTCGAGAGGAAGGACTGTGATTCGTTATGATGTTTCTTCTACAAAACAGAAAAAACAAATCTCGACGGAAGTATATCTGAAATGTAAATATCAATTCAATACTAGTGACTTGAAATCTGACGACGATAACCAGATAGTAAATATATGGAGAGATCAGTTCTGACAGAATGGAGGGTCTTTGATTAGGAATTTGTTTGAATTCTATGTACAATGTGTTGAGAACCTTGTACCTCCACTTCCACTGAGACCAGCGAAAGTTTGGAATGAACATCGTTTGATTTATTTCTTGACTTCTTAGCGGTTCATTTCAGTCCTATATACTTGATATGTGAATGAATCCTGGCATCTGCATTGCATATCTCTTGGTCTAAATGGGGGAGATCAAAGTGAATAGTAATTCTTTGAACAACCCTTGAATTGGGGCTGCATCAAATCGCTCATGAGACGGCGCTGACATGATTTTTCTCCTCTACAATGGATATCAGCAAACGCTGATAGATTGTCAGAAATGATGATTTCTCATTGACTTAAGAGTCGACTTTAATTTTACGGAATTGAAGATGGCAGTTACCGATCGTTTAGATTTCCATTGTAAATATAACTAGCTCTGTCAAAACTTTTTGATATGAATTGTTTTTTTTAATCCTGGAAAATATCTTATTGTATCGAGTTGATACTTGCTTGCACGAAGCTTTCCCGTTTTGGGCGCACAACCCCGAAATTTCAAATAGAAAGTGGGGTCGAGTGACATATCATGTTAAAAGGTACAAAATAATTTTTTCAATAATACCCTATTCAATGAAATTTACCCAAACATTCAATGCCAAGTCGGCGTAAGGAACATCAACCTGATAATTTTGGTACTCATGAAAAATAGGAATGAGTTTTGGAATTCAATAATCAGAATAACTACAAATATTTCCGAATAATTTTATGTTAACGAAAGCAAGATTTCAATGTTGAAATTTTCATTATAATCAGATCCCCAGATCCCCCATTTATTGTTTGTTTTTTTTTTGTTGAAAAAATCTTCGGATGAGTGTATAAGAATAGTTTGTGCAAACGTTTATTTCTGTCTTGCCACTGATGATTGAGTTTATTTTCTCAGAAAATTATTTCAACTCCACCATGAAACATGGTTTATTCCATTTCAGAACGAGTTGAAATTGTTAACTCTCATTTTCAAAAAAAACGTTTTGCTGGACACTTATTTCGTCACTGGAAAAGCACGTCAATGGAACTGAAAACAACTATAGCTGTATTGGGGTCGTGTTGCCACGGTTGGTGCGGAAAAATTGAATAAATTTTGAGGTGAGAGATGACGAAAATTGTCACGCTCCAATTCAAAAAGATAAGTATATATTTTGCTGAGATTTTCAACATCTGATTTTTCATTCAATATACCGTCATTTTGATTGATGTAGAATTAATGTAGAAGATTTCAAGGAAATTCATTTTGTAATAATTTTGTTCGGTTTATGAAACCTTAGGGATTTGAAAATTGACTTTGAGGTTTATTGATATGAGATGTTCTGCCAAGGCCCATGACCTATTTTTAATATTACAATCACTTTTATGAGTGATGATACGACCATTTATTAATATGGACGTTTGACCGATATAGAATTTTTGTCAATTCGATAAATAACATTTTTCTTTGTTCTTGAGGGAGAAGTTTTTCGAAAAATTGGGGAAACGGTTTTAACATGCCTACTAGCTATTTTGACATCCCGATCCTTGAATGAGTGAGTGATTTTTTGAGTGGAATTATCTATACGTGGAAGGGAAACGCATTTTGTAATAGAAGTATTTGGAGCGTCGTTGTTCACCGTTTGTGAAAATAGTAGATCTTTAATTTCATTTCAAACTCTCAAGAGGTTCCTATCAGTACATATTACTCTCGGATACGATGCAGTGAATTGTATTTTAATTCGATAATTCATTATGATTTCATTCGACTCCAGAACCATCTACATTCTTATCCAAAAATTGGTTGTTTACGTTTTATAGGGCTTGAGATTCTTTACTCGGACAATAGTTTTACGTTCGAAGAATAGTTTGAAGTGGTTCAGGATTCATTTCGTATTTTGTTTTGGATTTATAATTCATAAAACATACTGAAATCTTCAGCCCTCATTTATTTGTAGGATTTTTATAGAACCGAAACACCTAAAGGAAAAAAAGCTTCTAATGAATCCGTTGGCAATATTGAGTTGATAGTCATGGTGGGAATGATAATTCAATTCTTCATTTACTGAAAACTCGAAAAAAATGATATTTCATATTTTATTATCTGGGTATCATTATTAGAAACACCTTCTACACCGATTTTCTCCACATACCAAATTGAAACCAGTTGAAACTAACCGACAGCCGTCCTTTATGAAATTCTCTATTTCTTCTTGCTTTTTGGCGACTATGAATGCTGTCACCAAGCTTGGTCGCAGCAGATATTCACTCAGAAGTAGTCAGATTTTCCGTTCATGATTCAATTGGTTGCCGTTAATTTTCATTATTATTGATTAATTCACTTCCAATGGCGATGTGACCAAGCTGTAATAGCGGGCGCTCTCAGCTTGGAGTACCGACATTTTTCAAATTTGGTATTCACCGTCCAGACACGAGGCTAAATCATAAACTATTGGTCCCAGGTACTTCTTGCTAGCGCAAGCCCAACGTGCTTCTAAGAGGTTTTCTGGTAATCTGGAATAATCGTAATTTTTTTTTGGGGATTGAGGTGTTGCAAGTTTCAGCACTCTGCTCAACAGTGTGCTCATAAGAATATGTGGTTTCATATCATACCATGAGTTTTGACTTCACGCTCGATTTCAATGGCTGGATTATCTAAATTCAGTGTTCCACGCTTAAATATTCTCGTAGGATTCTCCTACCATCCATGTAACATAGTATTTCCTATTCTCGTTTGATATTCAAGTTCCAGCCCTCATCAGAGGCTTCTCCCAAAATACCCACATATGTTTTGGAAGAGTATATATGGAAAGCAACTGTTCGAAACTCAGTGTTTCGAATTCCATAACTTGAATTTCAATTGACGGATTACCGGTTCTTCAAAAAGAAAAGACTATACAAAAATCAGTTATTCGAATATGTCGTTAACAAATAAAAGGTTCAATGCTGTCTTAATTATTGTAATCATTAGTATCTTCAATGTGAGAAGGCGTATTTTAACTGTATTTTCAACAAAATTATTAATGTCGTTTATATGATTGATAATTATTCATGTAAACTTCCTATAAGTGAAGGTAAAGAAAAATACTATTTATAACAAAATTTATTTCCGCCAGTAATTAATAATTCGTATAACTGGTTCTTTCGAAAAATTAATTTCGAATCATTGATTATTCGACCAATTGATATTATCGAAGAATCGATTTCGTACAATCGAATATCAAGAACTTAACGACACCAGTTTTGGAAGTACTTTGATTTACGTAGTTGGATTCAAATCAATGATCAACCTCTGTTCAGACAGTGCAATGCTGGGCATCAGAAATTGAATTTAAATAAGTGTTACCCTGTATACAAATCTTATTCGAAGAACGAGAGTTTGATTCGTCGAATCGTCGATAGCGCTCAGCATATTTGATATAAACTCAGTCTTTTCAGTCTGGACGAAATACGATATGTTACCTTTTCTTATAGACCAAAAAAAGAGTCTTTTGAAATTAGTTCGACGGATGGTACCATTCATTCGACGTAGGCGAGCTTACCAAAATTTGCCGGTGGCTGTCCTATCGCCTGAAAGTACCCTTCACGTACAATTTTTCATCAGTATTGGACTGTCAGTCCATCAGTTCAGTCCGAAACTGAACGTGAAGGAATGCAATATTTCCCTCCTGTCTCAGTCCCGGCGCAGAATGAAGAAATTAAATCGAACAAATATTTTGGTGCGGCCTCTAACGAGGCGCAGGCAAGGCAATAGTTCGACTATAGTATTTTAAGTAGTAAGAAGTAGTATCAGTTTCGTTCGTTGCAGCTCAGTAGGTAGTACATTTTGAGTTCTTATAAGTAAGTACATTTTAAGTATGATATTATTATATTATATAATAATAATTATCGTATCATAAAAGTTTACGGAAAATCAAAAGTGCGGAATACGCTACCAAGCATTTGTGAGCATTTGTGGAAGAAGGTTTTTGGGAAATAATTTCTTTGCCCTTCGAGTAACCTTTTTTGTTTCGCCAACTTCTGCTTACAGAAATTGCTTTTCTTTTATACAAGTTTTTTTCAGTGAGGAATTGATTTGAACGTTAATGCCACTACTTCCCAACATCAACTGAGGACTGTTGACACTTTTGGACTTAACGTTTAGGTTTTTGGCATACCTCCAGTCTAGGAGTGCGGGACTAGCCATCAGGCCACGCGCCACGTCTCTGATCTTACGGTAGGGTGAACATTATTTTGCTTCAGTCAGAAAATCGGATCAAATGAGAATATAAGTTATTGGTGTAGATGAGGTTTCGGAATATATTCTTATTATGAAACTGATAAATATGAAATGGAAGTCGCCCAGGAAACCGGTATGTGAATTTTAATGTGTGTCAACGTAAATATCCATTTTATTCACTTTTGGGAAGAGAAGCCATTATATCTTCATTTTTTGAATACATTATTATTGATCACATATTGAGGAATTCTGCTGAATCTTTCTAGTGACTAAAAATATTTGATACAGGCCTACGGCGACCGATACTATATATTTACTCGTTAGGGCAATGTAGATGCATGATAGGTTGAACTGTCGTGTTCTGAACATATATTTTGTTCTGTTTGTGTAATGTTTTATATGGTTAGTATTTTATGAGTAGACCTTGCTGGTCTCACTCTGCTTCTATGCATTCAGTTTTTAGTTTCGAGATAAACTATGCTCTTGGGCTATGAAGCACATAGTTTGAGAGCTTGTCCCTTTTTTATACGATTCAGTTTTCATGAGAAGACCTTGCTAGTCTCGGTTCATTCTTTTCGTGCTTACACTTCTTTCGTAAATTATTAATTTATTCAGATCAATGGTTGATTTCAGAGGTATACATTCGTTTCAATGCATACTTTTTCTTTTATAGTTTTCAATCTGTTTTTGTTCATTTCCTATTTTTATTTGTTGCTAATATACTGCTTGAAATTATTTGCAGATTTCATTTCCAATAAGCCGCCCTACTTCAGAGTACTATAAAGGGGAAAAATCCTAAGTTTATCACTAGAGATCTCTTCTTCGAGCGAGAGGCCAAATTCATGCTTCTTTCGGAAATCACCTTAGCATCCAAAATTTGACGTGAACATCTGGTGGCAGCAGCTCCCATTATTAATGGGAACGTTTTGCCAATATGACTTCTACCGACGTGTGGAGGAATTGCTATCTCTTTCGATTCGTTTCTGTGGAGACAAGGTTCATGTAAAGCGAAGAAAAAAATGCTAGGAAGTTCATACAGAATAACAATGACTCTCGCAGCCGTTACACCAGGTGATCTAGCGTTGGGATTATTTTTGCTGAAGTGTGAACTAGTTGAGAAGTGGTAAAGTGAATGATAATGCCAAAATAATTCAAAAATAATAATCTTTCAACGATCACCACAACAGCTTGCTTGATAGCTTCAACCAATAATTCATTTATTTCGTTTGAAATTTTCATTTGATATTTGTAGATATATTGTTGCTAGTTCCATTCATCTCTTGCGACAGCGTGTGTTTTCGAACCTCATCTACAATATTTTCCCCTCACCGAATCTTTTTTAATGTTCCTCTATTGTGTTAAATAATAGAAAAGTTGCTCATTTCAACGGCCAATCAGGCGGTGTAATGAAATTGAAAAAAGCAACAGCCGTTTCAAAATAATTGAAAAAATTTTTTTGGTTTTTGTTTCATTGCCTTAGCGCTTCATTTTCCAAAATACCAATCGATGCTAGGGAAATTTTTCCATTTCTTCCGTAGACTCTTTCAATTGGAAACGAAATATTTTTGAAAAGACGTTCCGTTCAATGATGGCCATTTCAACTTCTTTTTGAATATGGACCTGCATTTTTCTCCTGCAAAGTTTTGTAAGTATTCCTCTATTGCATTCGATCATGTATCACACTTGACGAATTTTCCTTAAGCATTTCGGTTCACGATGATCATTTTCAATGTCCGACCAATTTTTAATTTCACGTTTTCAAATCTTCTTCCAACCGGCAATCACCATGTATTTCTGAAGTCTTCCATTCGTAAACCCATGATGATAGTCATCCTGGAACGAAACGGATGAAAGTACATCATATAAGTCCCTATTTGAAAAAATATTGAAGGTGGTCATTAGTGAACGAAACGCCTTTTCAAAAATATTAGTACGTTGAATGATAGATTGAACGAAATATATAAAAGAGCTTCTAAAGAAGAATTATATTCTGGAAAATTGAAGCACTAAGGCAAGAAAAAAATTTATTTACAGCCTGTATATAACATTACCGAACGCCAATAAAGAATAGAGCCAATAATTTCTTTTCGTATATTACCGTGTGTCGTATATTGAGCTAAAACTCTAACAATTCACCTAGAACGTGCTTCAGCAAAGACCAAAATGAACGAAAAAATGTGGACTTCAAATTAATTCCGAACATATTTTGGTATGTTTAGGCCTCTTCGATAGGTTTGATTGCTTCCTTGCATTTATTCTTTGCTTCAATATATTCCGATCTTGTCTCTGATGCTACATTTTGTTGCGACCGATTGAATGCTACTTATTCAAATGCGGCAGCCTTCCCACAATTTTTTATTGAATCAGGGTGAACGATATATTTCTTTCGACAGAAATGAGGCACTTGAATCAATATGTCACCATCACTAATATGCAATAAATTCAAAATTAGGTTACACGCAATATTGTGATTATAAATATACATACGTGAGGGATTTCATGATTGATTGATAAAATAATAATAAAATAAATAAACATGCTAATTTCGAGAAGATTGCAAAAAAACATTCGAAGGTGTATATTGGGGAATGAATGGGTTCAGTTGAAAATAATATGAATGAAATATTCATGCCAAATTACTCGGTGAAACATCATCTCTCATCATATCATCAAATATTCATGTGACACATCCTTTTAGGATAATAACTACAAATGAAACATTCAGTTAATGGAAAATTCCCATGAAGAGTATTGTCCTTGAACTACATCAGAGTGGAACTCTACCGGCAATTTCTATTCGAAGCTTTTAGAGCTGAATATGATGATGGAATTACTTGAAGTACCTATATACTTACTCATTTATTCTTGTCATTTCAGGCAATTGTTATTTTCTTATATTGATTTATCATTTCCTTTTCCAGTTTTTCCCAACATATTGCCTGAATCACATTTAAATAAAACGCATTGTGGAAAGATATTGATTCAGGACCCTGAAAAAGAATTCAATTGCATCCGAAAAGTTTGCAAGGAACTTGTTCATTTTCTATGGATAACTGATACACTTCTCTCATTATTCAAAACACTAATACTTCACACATGTTTGATACATATGAATGTGTAACTTACACACAGTGCTCTTCGTTGATATCTCCCCCTTTTATTTTTTGAACGGGTCAACTTGGAAAATTGAAACTTGGGATAATGAAATTGATCCATGAATACTATATTTTGAAGTAGGAATTGACAGATGAAAGTTTCAAGTTCAGTTCAGAAGATTCTCGGAGTGGTTTCGTTGAACATCTTGACATAAGACAGCCTATCTGGTATTTCACGTTGAACATTTTCGAACAAAATAACGTCGATATTTCTACAAATATTTATTTTCCTCTGCTTTATACCCAATATTGAAGTAGGTTCAGTTTCGTACACCTTTTGCTTCGAATAGCCCCATATAAAGGTGTCTAATCTGGCAAACGGGCTGGCCATTCCGTAGGACCTATATGGCCAATCCAACGACCATGGAAACTATCACCCAAATAGTTTCTTACTTGTCTGGAGTGATGTGGTGGTGCTCCATCTTGTTGGAATAAAAATATCCATATCGAATTCATTAGGATTTGCTTCGACGATTTCGGTGATTAGAGGATCAACAGTATTTTCCACCATATTGAAATACAGTTCCCCTGCTGAATTTG
Source organism: Zygogramma bicolorata (assembly GCA_032362365.1). NCBI lineage: Eukaryota > Metazoa > Arthropoda > Insecta > Coleoptera > Chrysomelidae > Zygogramma > Zygogramma bicolorata. The sequence continues at coordinate 754,464 of JAVJAQ010001076.1, read as the reverse complement.
GTTCAATTGACCATTTTGGAGCTAGTTCACATGGTACCTATCTTCTTGTGAAACTGAAAAGTAAATGAAAATATTTGAACCGAACAATGATGTTTGTTGTCGTCCTGACATTTTTGTGTTTTTATCAACAGAAAACAACCTATCAAACCTCACCGGGTAGTTGTGATTGCCATATGGCAAAGAGAAACTAATATTTCTACATTAGTATATTATGCAACGATCGTGTAATGATAGTCATTAATACACGAGGGGGAAACAACTCTTCAAATAGGTGTACATCTAGAAATTTAAATATTTCAATACGACTTTCAGTACCTAAATATCTCAAATATATTTAGATTATTTCAATATCAGTTTCAGTATTTCAGTATCCACAAATACCGCTTCATACTTTAAATATTACTTTAATTCCAAAAATATCCACTCCATACTTTAAAATATTATTTTCATTATCAAAATATCTACAATATATTCAAAATATTTCAGTATTTGTCAGTCTCCACAAATAACACTTCACTTCAAATATTGTTTTCATAACCAAAAAATAATTTCAAGTATTTGAAAACTGTTTAAATGTTACGATATCCTTTTCAGTCTTCCAAATATTTAAACTTGAAATATTTGGGGTGCAATTCAGTCTACATTTGTTTCATTCGTTTTGCGCCGGGATTAACCGACAATGTATAATGACATAATTTGGTATTTATTACTGTGTGTGTGTCTAGCTGGCAGGTTGATACAGGTTGTGAAACAAATTCGAAGTGAACTAGTGAGCTTGATACTTTTGTGGCAGTTTATTTTTTTTTACTGAGACCATTTCTTCGACTGGTAAGTTTTGTGATTTCTTCTACATTTAATGTCATGTCATTTATGAAGTGTAATTTAGGTTCTACGCGTATTTTTAAGCATTTCACGGTGCAAACTTCGGGATTTGTACATATTATAGATATTTGATGAATAGCTTTTGTAGTATGGGTTTCGGTCAGCGCGGCGGACGTTGACGACGCTGTAATGACTTAGATTTATGATAAACACTGAAAGAAAGAATGCACCGAGGGATGCACGGACATGATCATTAACTGCATAGAATTGCGTTTTTGCTTTCGTATGACTGTACCTATTCAATCATATAATTTGATTTTGCAGGTTTTCAACAAGAAATTGAGGAAGCCTACTATATACCGGATTTCATAATTAATTTACTAAGTGGCTACAATAATAGAATAGCTTTATCCACTTTCTCCTAAAATGTTATCCGCCAGTTGGAGAAATTTGCGAGAGAAGAGTTACCAAGTATAATATATATCACTAATGAAAACGAGCGAAAAACATATTGTTACGAAATGTCCTAGCGCCGGCTCTGTCGGTCAGAAACGCAGAATAATATGAGGGGTCGAAGAGCTACATCATTTTTCCAGGAACAGTCAGTTATTAGCAGAGACAGTTACTCACTCACCAGAGTTATTCAGAGCTAAGTGGAGAGAGCTTTGTTATTGCTAAGTGCAAGAAGTCGAAGTGTAGAATTTGTATAACAGAGAGTTTATCAGAGTGTTTAGTACAGAGTGTGGGATAGTTAGCGAAGCAGATTGAGCGATTATATTGTATTGTATGGTGATGAAGAGTTGTAATACAAAGTAGTGAAGTTTTGTTTGGAGTTTTAATCAACGAACCCAAGGAAAAATCGTAACAATATTTTGGTTTATTCAGTTGTAGGTAATAACGAAAAGTTTAAAATCCCATGTGGGTATAGAAGGATAATAAAAAATATCGAATGTGTCATTAATAATGAAACAGATAATATAAGCAGGGAATTCTGTGAAAAGGATTATTAAGGTTTACTCTTTCCATTTAATACTTTTTTCACTCACGAACTGTGGTAGGTTGATATTTATTGGTATTTTTAGGTTGTTACTAGATTCTCTTGCTGTTTTATCAGCATACCTTTTGATTCTTCATTAATATTTAAACCCGAGTTGAACCTTTATTTATCTATTTTTTTATTATATGTTTTTCATTTTACTTATTGATCTATAGGTATTCATTTTGCAATACTTTTCATTTTTCAGTTATTTTCCCTGATCCTCTAATCAAGGATCTATATGAATGAAATATAATATGTCGCAATAACTTGAATAAGTTCATTTTAATTTCTCATCAACAGAAGTGCACTTCATGTACTTTTGTTATACCAAAATCATTGATTCCTACAGTTTCATTACGTATTTTTACCTTAATTGCAACAAATATTATAAGCACCATATTCCATTTATTTTCTTTACAATTCAAATATACGTACGTTTCCTCACTTTTCAACAACTTCAGTATACTTTAAGTATTTGAATATATTCTCTGTACATTAAATACTTTCATTATAATAAATATATTTTGAATATTTAAATACTGCGATTTTCTTCAATATATTTCAAATATTGTTAATTATCATATATTTAAAATATGGTGTACATATTTTGTGTAGTTGTTTCCCCCTCGTTAATACATGAGCACAAACCGGGATACGTATGGTTTATGCGAGTGTAATAATAACCATTACATGAGAGTTGCATACGCTATTTCATCGACACCCAATAAATAATGAAGAACTAAAAATATTATATTATTGGGTATTTATATTGAACACAATAATAGTAGGTTATCAATCGTATTTCTTAGAAAAATTCTACAACATTATAATTAATGGTATAACCACGGAAAATACAACAATGAGAAATGAAAAGAGAAAAAAAACTCTGCCGGGGTCAGGATTTGAACCCGGATGTTTCTATTCACTGCCCTCGCCATTAACCAATCGGCCATGATAGCTCAATTGAATCGGTCGAAAATAAAAACATATGTGTTGCATATGTCAAATGAAAAATATAATCCTTTCGATTGTATTTTTTTCTTGTCTAAGACATCTGTGGAGGAGTCGCTGGTAACTCTTTTATATAACTGCTATAAGACATTTTCATATGATTATCGAAAATTGACTAAATTTTTCAAACTTCAATACCTACTGATTTTGACTTGACAATCGTCAAAATGCAAAGCTTGCACATCATGCTTGATTGAAAAATAATAGGTTTCTATTGGTTGAAAATCTGTATCGTAATGAAAATCTGTATCGTAATGGATTTCATTATAAAACGGGTTGTAGGCATATAAGTGTATTATTAGAGTACGGGTGTAGATAAATATCTATATTGATGTGTTAGGATTCAGGTAACTAACAATTGTTCTGCCATTTCGTAGTAGGTGAAGATATTTATTGACTTCACATTCGAGAGTTGTGAAGTATTCGTCAGGAGCTTCAAAATTATGTGTCACAACCTCTTTTCCATTCAGTTTTTTTCCATATGGCGCCAGTCGCCGTCTTGAAATTTTCATCTGTCAATTTCACTCCATGCATCAATTCCATTATCCCAAGTTTCAATTTTCTCAGATGACCCGTTCGAGAAATGATAAAAACTAGAATCATCAACTGGATCACCAAAACGTTCAGAAAAGTCTATTCATATTTCAAGAAAAACATTTTTTGAGTCGTTCTCTTTTAGTTTTCTCTACAAAATACCATGCTTTGTATTTTCATAGTATCATCATTATACCGTGTTTTTCAGGACGTTATTTCTTCATCAATTCAATTTCGAAGACAGCTGCTTCCAACAAAGCAATTAACTGAACTCATTCACGAATAACAAGACATTGTGTGAATGCCTTGCAAAATAATTCAGCCAGACCCGTATCGAATTCAACCGGAAAAGATATACAAACAGCATTATTTATGAAGCTCGATTGGATGGACGAAAACAAAAGGAAAAGAAAAAGGTTCTCTGAATGAATGTGACGTTGAACTTTTATTGAAGTACATACAAATTGAAAGATATTTGGATCATCATACAGCATTGATATTTTTTTTTTGCGAATTTAATAACTGAGAAGAGATGAATTATCGATTATTTATTGGGTTAATAAAACATATATTGGTGACATTCCTCCAATAAATCACCAGGTTGTTACTTGATATGCGGAAATTCAAGACTGTGAATCTGAATAAAATTAAAATGATAAAATTGATTTTTTTGTGAACAGAAGTGAACTGTTTTACAGCAATGATGAAACCTCAAAATGGGACGTAGACTCTGGTGCATCAGATCATTCGGTTAATGATATTGGCGTTTTTAGCAACATTCGAAAACTCATTCGTACTATGAAAATGTTTGAAATCAAACGCCACGTTCTAGTTTTATGGACTGCCCTACTGTATTACAGAACTGTACATTTCCGTCATTACAAAAATATGACAGTACACAAAACATCAAAAATAGGACAACCAGCGAACAATTTTGGTCGACAATTTACAGGTCCAGTAAACTGTGGCCAGAATGAGCCAGAACGGCAGGATTCCTGTAACTTGCAAAGGGCCAGTAGAAATAGACACTGGCCATCATCAGGGCCAATGTATGTGCCAGTATAACTGTAACGGTTCAATAGTTGGCTGCTGAAGGAAAACATTGACATTCGTTGATGGGCCCATTGTATCCAACTATAGAGCCATTAATTTTATTCATGTGGGTCTGATGCAAAGCCAATTGATAGATTGTACCAATACATTTTCAGTTCTTTGAGTTTTCTCTCACACCTGACAGATAATGAATCAAATCCTCATTGTTATAAGCACAGTTACTCCCGAGTAACACAAGGAAGTCCAATGGATGAACATAGTTATTCGAACAGATATCTACTGGAACTACATTCTTCAACCACTAAATATCCATCGGAAATCGTATGGACCCCATTGGAGACACTTTTGAACGACAATTGGATATCGATTCTAGATATCTAGAACTATCCAAACAAGTTCCATCGGATGACGGATGAATATCCATCAAATGAAAAATGAAAGTATATTTGATGTATATATGGATTTCTCATGGATATTGATTCACACACAAAAAATATACACTTTAATGTTATGAAGTTATCAGATGGGATAGAAAATTTATATATAAATGGCATTTATCTGATGGCATGTCATAATGACAACGTTATGTCACTCAATTTTGATGACATAAGGAAGCTCATTATGGGACTAAGTACCATAATGAATTCATTATGGTACTAAGTACCATAATGAAATTCTATAAGGAAATCATGTAATGGTTTGATCAAAAAAGTTTATTCAAAATTCAAAAAGGAAATGGCAAAGCACAGCTCACTCACCTACTAATATTTGAAACTACACAATACTTACTCCTTTAAAAATAGTTGTCATTGTGACATGTCGAAAATGCAGTTTTTAATTTTTCGAAAATGTATTGATATAAATGCCATCAGATAAAGTTTTGTATGTAATACGAATCATAAACAATCATTATGGCACACGCCGTGTTATCGGACTCGGCTACGCCTCGCCCGATAACATTCACGACTTGTACCATAATGATCGTCTTTATGATCCTTATTACATAAATAACTATTATATCACGTGCATCCTAAAAAATTATCAACAAAAACATCGAAATGAGATAGAGCCTTCTTTGTTAAAATCGAATAATCAAATTTTAATATCCAAAGAAACGATATCAATTTATTTTCGCACTTCTTTCTTTGGCAATGCACACGCTCTTCTCGACTGAATTTGCTTTTCCATCCCATTTCATTACAATATTTCATTCAGCAGAAACTGCAAAAACTCTTCTGGTATTTATAGCTTTGAGGTTTCGGATTTATTGAAAACAAAACCTCGGGGACAAAAATATATTTTTGCCACTAAGAAATGTTACAATTGATAAATGAATAGTATTTAAACTTCTAGTCAAGGAATATAAGTTTTCAACGACGATAAAAGTTTGTTTCTACATTGTATGGTTCTCATTATGCAGTGAAAGAGGTGAAATTTTTTGAATCCATCTATACGAAGAAATATCGAAAGTATTAGGTGGAGATTGGAATGTTTCCAGCGAAGCCACTCCATCTCACCTACAGGAATATTCACATTATTTTTATAATTTTCACGATTATCTCCAATAACACATCCCTATCTTCTCCATTCATTCCTGAAGAACGTTCATTCTTCCACAGAACGACATTGAAATTCTTCAAGTCATGGAGGAAAACTATTCAACTGAGTTTCATCTGCAAATAACCTCAAGTGAGGTACTGCAAATAGTCAAATTGGTCAGATTGGGATTTACGGATGTTTCGAGCGAAGTCGCTCCATCTCAACTCCAAGAATGTCCACATGATTTTTTTAATTTCCACCATGATCCTCAATTTCATAAACTTATATACTTTTATTTCAGAAGATGGTTCACTGGTCACATTTCAAATAGTTTATCACAGGTTGACATTTTTGAGGTCATTCAGGAAAACAAATTTGGTTAGGTTAATATCTGTTATGTGGTGGGAGGGTCAAGGCAAACTTTTTGTCGAAATAGCTCTTGGAATGATATTATTTGGCATATATTCAATATTAACCGAATCTTTGTTGACTACCTCTCTTACAAAATGATGCCTTACATCAATATATTTCGACTTTTCTGGTATGATTGGTTTGAGAGCTAATTTTTGTGCACTCTGATTATCATTAAATATTTCCACAGACGAGTTGAAATTCATAAGCTCAGACGATAGATTGTTGAGATATAAACAACGTCAGATTCGAGTTTTTACGGTTTTGAAAAATAGGTTAGATCAGACAGAGCCACAGTAGAAAAGGGTCCAAATCCTTTCACAGCAAATAATAACAGATACCGTCTCATCCCATGCTATTTTGTTTTGGCGTATTCTGGAGATCTTTATTATCTTTATTAGGCTTAAATTCTTGATCTTCGTGTAGGAACCTAACAATTGGTCATTCACCTCTACGGGTAACGCAATATGCACCAGTTTTAGTTTTTCCTCAAAGCATTAGATGTTCGATATAATATATTGTTGTTTGCAAGCTTTGCTTAGTGTCACTAAGTGGACCTTTGACAGATCGAAACAGCTGTGTAGCATGGAGGTTGTGCATATAATGATTCAGAATGCTCAATTCTTCGATTTCCTTTTATATACTGAATCGAGATGAGGGTGAGATCTTCATGCATACAATTTTCGCATTATTTTTCGAAATTAGTAAGTGTTTCTGTTGTATCGTTTTCCTCAAACTCATTCATTGGAATTTTCACTTATTGAACGCATGTGCCAATTCTGAATTATTGGAAATTTTTATGAGGAGTATTCTTTATTGGAATTTTGAAAACTTTCGACAGAATCCTACACAAAAACGTGAGATTCGAATGAGCCTTTTGTTGTTACCGCCAAAGATATTCGGGAGGTATGAGTTTGTAACCTCCCATGGAAGTAAATTGTGACATCTTCAAATCATTTGATAGTTCAGAACCGCCGTGCTGAGATTCATACGTTGAAAGGTGAGACCTCGAATCGACTTCTGGGAGTTGACAGTCGTAAGGGGAGGTTACTCGTTACCCATTTGAAACGATGTATTCGAAATGAATCTGAGCGTTTTCATTGCACCGAAATATTCTGATTGTTGTTTTCAATCATATAGTACATGACCTAGAACTAACCATCATATTAGGATTTATACTTGAGCAGAAAATCATAGAATAATGGTTATTTTCTCGACTTGATCCCATTCAAATATCTACATGAACTGACCCCTATTGAATAACCAAATAGTTCATTCCAAATAATTGGGAGTATTCCTCGGTTGAGTATTGTGATTTTGTCACGGTTGACGTAATTGAATGTATCCCACAGTAACAATTACTCGAATTCATCACTTTATATCCAAGCGAGATGATTTCAGTGGATTTCCGAATACTCGCCCCTTTTCGAACCATCGGCATTTCGAATCGACACACGAGTTGATTTATTTATTATTCGTTATGCGATTTTATTGATGTTGGTCGTGTGCTGCGTGTTTATATTGTGTTGTTTCCAATACATTCTCATTACACGTACGCATTGTCAATCTGTCCAGAATATTATTGTAGTGGTGAGGCTCTCATCACTACATATGCAGGATGAGAGTTCAAAGTGAATTTCATTTCCGGGGTTGATTTGTGAGGGATTATTCACGAGAAACTGAATTTTCGACCTTTATATTATATTTCAGTTCCAAATCCAGCATTATGTAGTGTATATAATAATTAATTCCTTTGAGGGGGAGAAAGTGCGCTATCGAGGCAAGTTTTCTATGAATCCTCCGTATTAACACCTTGACGTATCAGAGTTATGTTTATGCGATTCAGATGAGGAAACGAATGTGGAGTGAACCAGTTCCCATTCTGAAGGAGAAATCAGTTGGGGATCCATTTCATTAAGATTGACAAATCTATATTTTTCGATGTCGAATAATAATTTGAACTAGACCAGTTATTTTGATTCTTAGTGAATCCGAACTTGAGAACAATATTTCCTAAGAATTCTCTCAACAGATCACCGTATATACTTTTTGTATAGGTAACCACCCTTTAAAAGTACTTTTCTGAAAATATGAGTAGTTGGGGGTATAAATCAAGCGGATCGACAATTGTAGCAGGAAATAAGCGAAATAATTTCGCGAAATTAATTTCTGTCTTCTCCCTCCCCAAAAAAATTCAAAACCCTTATGCAAATAATATCGATGAAAATTCACAAACATTATTTGTTTACTGTGTATATCATTCATTCACAATAAAATGAAACAGCTACTTTCCTGTTTATATCACATGGCGGCAACTTTTTTAGCTAGATTTGTATATTAAGCACACGAAACATGAAATGAATAAAACACATTACCAGGAAATATCTACACAATGAAGCAGAAAAAGAAGTAGTTGATAGAAAAATCGTACCCATCAGGAAAATATTTCATTCGAGTCTAGGATATTTGTATGCTGTAGGTTTAAGTGGACGTTCGATTGATCTTGTCGGACCAAAAGTTTTGTGATTTTCCTGATGTTTGAAAGTAGATTGGTATCATAAACCAACTTTTTCTGAAATATTTCTCACTTATCACTCACAACATAATTTCCAACACGAAATGAATATCATGAGAAATCTGAAAAATAGAGCTTTCAGAATATCTAATTCAGAGTGTCATCAAAAAAATATCGAGCAAATAAAAAATTTCTTCTAAAAAATAATTACCCGCCATCATTAACTAATAAAATTCTTAAGTATGACAGACAATCAAGTAAAATAAACGATCGACTTATAAAATATAACAAAATACCATATGTGAGAAATCTCTCTGAGAGAATTGCAAGGATTTTTAATAAAGAACAATTTGAAATTGCTTTCTCTAACGATAACACTATCGGAAAAAGATTCTTTTCACGTCAGAAAGAAAAAACTCCCACTGATCTACAATCGAACGTTGTCTACAAAATTAATTGTAATAGTTGCACTAAATGTTATGTGGGTCAAACAGGACGATATTCAAAAAAACGAATCTCTGAACACGATAGAGACATACGAAAGCTGAATGTCAAAAATCCCACAGCCTTAGTTGAACACACCAGAGAAAATGGCCATACCTTTGATTTTACAAAACCCATCATTCTTGATCAGAAATCTTCTCTGTCAAAAAAGCTATTCACTGAAATGACACAAATTCTTCACCAAGACAGCGTTAATACAAGAAGAGATATCGAAGGATTGAATACGGCTTATTACAATCTGATGAGTCAGCTACCGAAATGATTCTTTATCATTATACGGTGTTTTCAACAATCATGTTTTTTTTTTCCTATCAGCATTCATAAGAACTACAGCCATTCTATGAATTTTATTTCAGTATTCGTTCTTCTCGTGCTCAATGTGGAATTGTTTGTACCTAGATTGTGTATCTAAAATGTCTGTTTAACACATAATTTTAATATTTTTACACGGAAAAACTGATTTTTGGTAAGTATTTTTCAATTTTTTTTTCCAATAATCAACATCTTGAACCCCTGAATATGTTCCGATAGTTTGTTGGCAGTCTTTTATTTTATTTATATCCTACCATTTTAACACGAATTTCATTGTTATAGAGCCCTGATGATGAATTTATTAAAATTCGAAACGTTGGCAAAGAAACAATAGTTTTTCTCTAATCAAATTGATCCCAATCCCACCAATACCACCATTGATTGATTTATTGGTAATGTCTTCAAAACCGGATACCAAAATTTGACAACATAACTGTTGTTCTATTTCAACTGTGACACCGCAGACGATGGCTGCCACAGTTGCAGTCGGAAGATACGGTCATAAAAATCCGAGAACACGACCATCAATCCCGGATATATACGAAAATATTTTCGAAAAAACAAGGAGGCATTGCAAAAATATAGAAACTAACCATCAAGAATTGTTCAAGTGATCATAATGAATCATGCGTTGTCTGGAAATTACAGTACAGTGCACTAGAACTAGCTCACTTCACCAATAAATAATTTTAAATGCGCATTGCGTTCGCAATCGATGGGGTTGTTCGAAATTAACCCATTGCCATTCAGAATATCGACAACTTTCAGAGTCAAGTTCATAATCTAATATATCTCAGCAGTACCATCAAAGAATCCTAGAGTTGAATTTTATAGATTATTCAAAATGTAAATGAATGATGAGATTGAAATCTTTGGTGTGAAAGTTGAATCTTTTTGTAGAAAGCCAACACCAAGCTGATATTATTTTCACCCGACACGCGTTTCTTCTCCTGAAGATTTAGTTAGGTAACGTTTACTGATCCAAGAAACACGTAATGAATGGTAATGGTTCGGACTTCCATTGTCTATATTTTCATAATGTTTATAGAGGAACAAAAAAAATACATGAATAATATCATTAACAGTTTTGGTAGGTTTGGTGATCCAGAGTTAAATTCTTCAATGGTGGTATTGGTGGGATTGGGATCAATTTAATTAAAGAAAAACTATTGTTTCCTTGCCAACGTTTCGAATTTTAATAAATTCATCATCAGGGCTCTATAACAATGAGTTGCGTGTTAAAGTGGTATGATATAAATAAAATAAGAGAATGCCAACAAACTATAGGAACATTTTCAGGGGTTCAAAATGTTGATTAATGAAAAAAAAATTTAAAATACTTACCAAAAATCAGTTTTTCCGAGTAAAAATAATAAAACAAGGTATAAAACAGACATGTATCTAAAATGTCTGTTTTAAACCTAGTTTTATTATTTTTACTCGGAAAAACTGATTTTTGGTAAGTATTTTAAATTTTTTTTTTCATTAATCAACATTTTGAACCCCTGAAAATGTTCCTATAGTTTGTTGGCATTCTCTTATTTTATTTATATCATACCACTTTAACACGCAACTCATTGTTATAGAGCCCTATGATGAATTTATTAAAATTCGAAACGTTGGCAAGGAAACAATAGTTTTTCTTTAATTAAATTGATCCCAATCCCACCAATACCACCATTGAAGAATATCATTAACATTATCAATATTAATATTATCAACAAATACACACAATAGTTAGATCAGAAAATGATATGCATGCACACATATATATACATACACACACATATATAAACATATATATAAAACAATTCATAAAAAAAAAGAAAATGAGCCAGTTGTTCAATATATATCTTTTCAGGTCATTCTTGAATTTGGTCAAAAAATTAGTTGATCTAATCTTATGAGGCAAACTATTGTAAATGATTATTCCATGAGAATGTAATGATTTTCTTCCAAATTCAGTTCTAATTTTTGCGGTTTTAGATTACTGGATTGCCTGGTATCATAATTATGAGTATCTGAATTCATCACATGAGATATGGAGGAATGTTTGTTCTTATGTTTTGTTGAATGGATGAAAATGCAAATTTTTATTTTAAATAAAGAATCGAGGTCGAAGAGACTTCTTGGTCTATATAAGTTCGAAGTTGGTTCCAAATATGGTAATTTAAAAATGCACTTGATTGCCTTATTTTGTGAAGACTTGAGAGGTTTCAAAATAGATTCATTAGCAGTGATTAGGTATTGAATTTTTGAATATATCAGACTGAAATATATAATTTTCAGATATTTGATAGGTACAAACGATCTCAATTTATAAAGAATTCCAATAACTGGAAAAAAAATTCCTGACACTTTGGACGTGCTGTGACAATGACAGAGCACAAGCAGTCCTAGAAATTTCAAACATTTTGTGTGATGTATCACTGAACCATTCAAAGAGAGAGGTGATAGATCGGAATCAGGTATCGTTTTTTTTTGAGATGTACATGAAAGAGGATTCTCAAAAATTAAGCGTTAATTTATGCATTTGCAACCATATTGAAATCAATTTGAGGTCATATTCCATATTCACTTTAATTTCTCGAATAGTTCTTCCATAATAGGAGAGTGTAGTATCGTCGGCATATAGTTTCAAACTACCTCGTAATTTCAATTCTGAAAGAGAATCAATGTATATGAGAAATTAAACAGGTCCAAGAACAGATCCCTGGGGTACACCACAAGAAATTCTTCTCTTTGAAGACATCGAGTTTTTTAAATGAACAAATTGTTCCCTACCAGTTAAATAATTTCGAAACCACTCGTGAATTTTCCCTCTGATTCCGAATCTAAATAATTTTTCAAGTAAAATATCGTGATTGACTGTACCAAATGCTTTTCGCAAATCTGAATCCTATTTCATTTGAATATCAGTTACAAAGTCCATAGTTGCACAATCAGTATCACTGGAAGTGCGAAAACCATACTGTCCATCATATAGAGGGCGTATTTTCATAAAATAATTAATCGATCTTCTCTGCAAAACTTTTTCAATAATTTTTGATAATATTCAAAGAAGCGAGATAGGCCTATAATTGTTCATTGAAGACTTATTACCACTTTTATAGATCGGTAATACTTTAGAAATTTTGCATTTTTCAGAAAATACTCCAGTTTCGAAAGAAAGATTAACAAGTTCACTCATCAATGGAGCTTATTCTGATGTAACCATTTTGACAGCTTTCACACTGATTTCGTCAATTCCTGGAGCCTTTCTTAGTTGTAACTCGTGAATTATGTCTTCGATTTCTTGATCATCTGTCAGCTCTAAGAAGATTGATTTCGTGGTGAAATTCCCAAGGTAATCTTGATTGCCTGCATCAGGAATATTCATTGATAAATGAGGTCCTATATTGACAAAATGCTCATTGAAATGTTCAAATATTTTTTCCGAATTCACTATTACATTACCATTAATTATTATTTGCGTTATTCCATTCTTTTTTTCTTGTGTATTATTATACAGAAGAGTATTTATTGTTCTCCACATAAATTTTGGTGTTGTATTCGGAAATTGGTTCTTATAGTAGTCTTCTTTTGACTTCCTAATGGATTTTTCAACGAGTCTGTTATATATGCTGTAGGACTCACTAAAGGTGATATCATCAGGGTACTTCATTTTCTTATAGAAGTATTTGTCTCCAATCTTTATTAACTTCCCTATGTTATCGTTGAACCAAGGTTTGGTTTGTTTTTTGATATTGATTTGATATTTTGAAGAACAATTTTGAAATATTCCAACGATTTCATCATATAGTTTAGATTTTTTTCTCCTCCGTTCGATGATTTCAATTCCATTTCAGTGACAATAAACTTGTGATCACTGATGGCACTGTTGATCAGAGATATGTCAAATGATGTATCAATATTTGAAACCACATGATCTAAGAGTTTTTCACTTCTCTTGTTGGGTGATTTCTGTTACACAGTTTGAAATTGTTCGACGAGTAGATATCTTCAAGTAAATTTGTTTCATTGGTATTTGACCTGATATTCACAATGAAGTCGCCAAAGAGTGAACATTTGCTTCTCGATTTCGAAAATTTCTGAAGTTCTTCTTCAATAAAATTGAACAATGATGCAGTGTTATATCGTGGTGGTCTATATATAGCAGATATTGATGAATTGTAATTTTTTAGTTTGATTGTCGAGTATGATAAATCACTTTCAATTTTTTGAATGATATCAAATTCAATATTATGTTTCACATAGGTTCCAACACCTTCACCTTGTTAAGGTTAAAAAAAATCCGAAGAACATAAAGTGAATAATTATGTATCAATACGTTGAAATGATTTTGCAGTAGCCAACATTGGATTTATTTCAAAGACGACGTTTTCTCTACGCAAGAATGATTGAACACCGGAAGATGACATTCAATCACTCAACTACAGTACATACATGCAATGCAACATAATCATTATCTGGGGTCCATGATTCAAATGTGCATGGAAAAAGGACAAACACAATGAGCTCTAGGAAAAATAATTGTAAATGAATTGTCGGTTTCAAATTTTGAATAGATAATTGGACTCAATTTGGTTTGAATAGAGATATATTGAACTTCATTAGATTTATACAGCGTTTTCCTTCATTCACCGATAAAATGTTATCGGTTCATTTAGTCAATGGGCAACTCTTCAATTGTAAAAGATGTGATGTCACTGATTGAAATATTTGAAATTTTTTGTTGTTGAAATAGTTCGTTCCGTTAACCAGCTGACGAATGTCAACCCCCAGAAGTCGAAACTTGTGCGAGCAATGGATCAACGAGGCCTTACCTTTTAACGTGCGATTACCCAGCACGGTGGCCCGGCGAGGATTCGAACCCCGTCCTTCCGCTTGATAGGCAGATATGCTAAGCACTACACTACCGAGATTGAAGCGATGAATCAAATCGGTGAATAAAGGAATAAGCGTATGGATGATATTTCAGATGGAACGGTGTTGTTGTGGCCTAGTGGTAAGAGGACGCTCTGAGCCGGGCAGTCTTGGTTCGAATTCCGGAAGTACTGACATTTTTTTAATTCGGTATTTTCCATCCAGTTACGGAGCTGAAGAGGTTCAGATTTCACTTCATGAACTCTAGGTTCCGAGTATCACCTGCTCACCAAATTCTTGATTGAGTTTCAAGGGGATTCCAGAAACCTGATTATTTCTTGAACGGATTTTCAGCAAAAAATCCACAATGTTTTTTGCAAATATGTATGGATAAAAACCCAATGATAATATTATTGGGCACAAATACATTCTCATCGTTAATCACAATTTTTATTGTGGCGATTCATTCGTGAATCATGGAAACCCTCAAATAAGCTGTCTTCATTTTAATTGATATTGATTTCATCCCTCATTATTATTATTATATCACTTTTGGTGAACAGATCGATTCAAACGATTTTCACACAAAATGTTGATTCGCTAATTTGTGTTTTGAAGGACAATTTCACGTTTTACTTTCTGATCCAGAATACTTGAAATACATTTATATCTTGTGAGAATATTCATTTCACCGGAAAACATTTTCTGATCAACATGTGTGAATGGAAGAAGTCACTGAACTTTTTGTCATCATATTATGTTGCGAATGTGCTTGCGAAATTACCAATTAATGGAATATAGCATGTCTCTATTACAACCATAAACGTATTTGAGATACGATGTGTGTACATATTGATCTCGGAACTGACGTCTATTCAAATTGGCCCTCGAACATACATCCATGTGGATTAATTGGCACGGATGAAGTAACAGTTTATTTGGCTATTAGGTTCACAGTAATGTTCATTGTGGAACTATTCAGTATTCAGTGCGAATTCGACCCTTCCCTTTCTGTTATGGATTGATGGGAATGAATTAGATTAGATCCCTTATACAGTGCAAAAACTCCTTGGTAATCCAGAAGAGGCATTGAAATGCCTAGATGATACAATGCGATACAAAATCAGTTTTGAAGACTAAAGATAGCAAGCTATGAAAAATCGTTTCTGAGAAGCGAATGAACCAATCTGATAAGAAAAAGTTCACCATTATTCAGCAATAATGAAACGTCGGTCTGTGTGGCCAAGCGGTCTAAGGCTCGGCTCTTTCACTGCTGGTTCAATCCGCGGTCGGGGCAGAATTTTTCTGACCAGCTCAGTGAGAAAGGCAATCGTTAGATACCAATTCTGGTAGGTGATATAACTGGATGGACATGTACTTATGTATCTCATGATGGTTCGTAAGGAGTCTGTACCTTCGTTCCACGTGCTCGTGATCCGAGTCACACCCACTGTCAAGTTCTCAGATGTTATTGGTCTTCCGATTCCTACTCCGTGATTCGACCTCTCCTGGTACCATATAGGACAGAAAAAATATCGTGAGCTGAGGGTCGTCAATCTCCGGGCAGTACACACAATGTTAATTTGGAATTTTTTTATTCTGTGCGTATCCACTCGTGTCCAGTAAGTGTCTGGGTTGTGAAGTAGTCCAGGTCTCTGAAGTGGCATTCAGCCAGTCGTTTATGACAATGATTAACCACTCCGTCCATTGGGCGGTATTTGTGTTATTGGTCCATCTTGTTTGGAGATTGTAACGAAACGTTATTCTTTCATGATCAATTCAGTCACGGATTCCCTCTGTTGGATCCTCTTCCTTTCTGAAATCAGTAGGTCTATTCAGGGTGTCTATGTACAATTGCCGTTCTTAGTAAAATACTTCTCTGTGTCGCAGCCATCATGCTGCTATACTTTTGGACCCGCATGGATGCCTCCCAGATAGGTGCCGCGTATAGCGCTACCTGGTCCTCTGATGTTCGGGAGTCACTTGTCTTTCAGCTTTCTCACAGGTCTTTTTGCCCTGCTCATTGGATATGAGTTTGTCATCCAGCCACACCCCCAGGTACTCTACATATTCCTTGGGAGATATTCGCATGCATGCAACAAAGAAGTCTATCCCTTGCCTTGGGGCATAAAATTTACTTCACACACAGCGAACGACAGCTCTTCGTCAGGCAGCATTGAGCATGGGTTCAACTCAAGTATAAATAAATATCGATTGAAGGCTAAATAAAAAATGTTAGGCGCCTCTAGAATTTGATTTTATGAAACCCAGAAAACGAAAATATTGACAATGACAGCTTTGTGAAATGAAAGTCAATATCTCAAAAATAGTTTATTACTTCAGTAACTTGAATGGAAAGATGGAAATATAAAATGAGCTATGTACAATATCGAACAGTTTCCAGTATCCAAGACAAATTTGAACAAATATGTTCTACGATATTGAATGACTAAAATAAATGAAAATGATACCTAGAGCTACGGAATCAGCTCTTCCTCAGACGGTCCATTAGCGGTGGTGATGAACTTGTTGAGTGGATGTATCAAACGGGGCATATTCAGGGATGTACTTCTGGATGAACTAGACTGGAGTCAATCGTAACAGCTGCTGTTAGTGAAACCAAAACTGCTTTACAACGACACCTGCATGCTGAACGTTTCGGTGTAACTGAACTACATCAGACGTGGTTTACTTCGGCGGAGTTAGGGCTGTAGCTACGGTTTGGTTACAACATGGCTGCTGAATATGGCATCGTGGCACCCATGTTGGACTTCTCGACATCAGACTCAAAAGGAAACTCATCTTATTCTGAATACTATTTGGAATATCAATGAAATTATAGAATCAAATATACCAAAAATGACAGTTTACAGTCAACAATTTGTATGCATTTATAAACTTTTGAAATGATAGAAAGTGTCATTCAGATGGAAATCGGGGAAAAAATGGGCTTCAATTTCAAAGGATTGTGCTGTGAACATGAGAACAAAAGATGGTAGAGAGTTTACAGTCAAAACCATGTGGAACTCAGCAGGACGAATTGGTTTTCCTCCTAATTTCTATCAATAATTAGTAAAAAAAATTATATCCGAATAACCCTCGAAGATTGATAAATATTCAAAAATTTTATAACAACTTTCTCAGGCTTGTTGCTCATAGGGAACAGATCTCCGCCTACGGCGTTGGTCTGTTTCCTAGCAACAAGTTTTATATTATCAATGTCCTTGGGATATTACTCATAATAAATCAATGATCTCGCCAGAATTTTCAGATTCAAAAATAGGACATGTTCTAGATATTTTCTGCATATTCGGGATCAGACAGTTCTGAATCATCAAATTATAAACAATCTCGGGAGGTTTGGACAACAGTTCAATGTGATCCTCAACGGTCTTCATCAGGACCGCAAGTGAGTTTGTTTTTTATTTATCGTACTTCAATCAGGATTTGATTAGGCGTGATATAGTTATTATGAAGGTATTGGATGACATTACGGAAGGATAGTACATTATCATAATTGTTGTTATCACTGGGTGGAAGATTTTCAAAGTAGGTATTTCGCAAACCCATCTACAATAAATGTGGCACTAGTGTATGTTTGACCATCGAATTTCATCAAATATGGAACGTATGGGTTTTCCTCTATTCGAATTAATAAAAACCTCGATCTTTCTCATGGAAAATTTCGGAGCGTTCAATGTTTTTTTATATGAATTGTTAATGGAATATTTCACGACACGTCTCGAATTTCTCAAGCGTACCAGTTAAAACAAAAATCCATGTCGTCTATACACTCTCAGATAGTCGATTTTGATTTTGAGTTAACGAATCATCATTTCATCAAAACATAATGGATATTTACGAAAGCAACATTATTTGAGAGTACAGTTTTTTATATTGTTCTGGATAATTTCATTTGAAATCCGACATGCATCATTCATTTCAAGAAAGTTTCGCCCAATTCACATCAAGCAATAACCTGTGAAACTTGCGAGTTTCTATTTTATTGAAATTGTATCGTCTAACGTTCGATGAGAAAACATTCATTTTTGAGGGATGTAACGGGACAGTTATAATGAGGGGGGGGGGTGAAGCAAATCAATACATAATGGTTTTTCGTTTTTATAAAAATTGCGATCAAGTTCGCTCGGTGAGACAACTAGATCCAGTAAAAATTGAGAAATGATTCACACCTTGATTTTGAAATTGATTCAGAATTGGTAATATAATAGTTTGCTAGGGGGGTTGAGATGGAATCGCCCAGAACAGTACCACTATGAGACACCAATAATACAATCAAGTAATTGTCCATATTCGTCGAAATTTGTATTTGGTGGAACGTGGACAAGAATGACTTGAAATACCTTGTCATACAGAAGATAAATTTTCTCAATGAAGGAAATGAGATTGTGTGGTTCTGAATGACATCGGTATCAACAGAAGAAAATACTCCTCCTCTTTAACGATCCTTTCGTTTTTCTTTTCTGGCGATTGTTAGTGAACCATTCTTATATTTCACAATTACATTCAATTCACCGTTATCTTGCCGATCTGAAAGCTCGTTTCTCATCTTGTGGAAATACTCCCGTAGAAAAATAGTTTGATCTGGTATTTGTTCAATATTTTTGTTATCATCATTTCCCATCAGGATATGCAAGATGAGAGAGTTGGAATAAAGCCATTGGATTTTATTGTTATTCTGATTGGCCTTCATTTGTTTGAGTCTTGGGCAGTAATTTCCAGTCTTGTAAGTTTCCGATCTAGGCAAATGTTCACATTTGGAAATATTGTATTCAACATGGTAGAATGTATTCACAGAGATTTTCAACATTCAGATATTCAAAAAATCAAAAATTGTTCCGTTTTTGTATGGATTCAATAACCTCTGATATTAGTGTTCTCGTGTTAATACAACACTCGCCAGAGTTTTTCAGCCTTGGCTATTTGTATTTCTTGATCATCGATCTGCTTGTGAAGGCAATCAGTTTCTCATTCAAAATATCAACAACACCATCAAAAACACTTTTGGCAGGAGGTTGAATGAAATCCATGTCTGTAAAGATTAGTTTTACTGAGCCGTCAACGGCAATTTTTGATGTTTGACAATTGTTTATATCAGAGCCATTATATGCACTTCAAACACACAGAAACTCCACACTTTCTTTTCTGAAACCTATACGCATACAATGCGAACAAAGGTTGAATTATTCTCATTCATGGTCAATAACACTTCATCAGTTGTTTGCAAAAGAAAGTAGTGAAGGGCGCCCGCTGGTTTAATTTAATAGTTAAACTATTTTCTACTTCTGCAAATAACTAGATATTATCATTTCAATCGATGTATTGACAACATTTTATTTTCTGATTTTCCGTATGTACTCAATGTACCAAGTGACGGATAAATTGCTATCATTGTAGTTGATGATACAATACAATTATTGTGAAGTGAAGCTAATGAAAATATATTCTTAGTAAATGAGAATTTATGCGTCGTTTGCAAGACAAAGGAAAACAAAACAGACAACTTCAGAAGGCAGGCAGGTTAACCTAAATTGGCTTTTAACAATTCAATGAGTCAATGATCGTTTAACAGGTCACGCAACCAATTTCGTTAAAGGAATAACTTCATTACTTCATATCCGCACAGCTACAGGAGTGCTATGGGCGTGTCGGAGGAACAATTTATTTAGTGAATCTGTTTCTTCATTAGCCGTCAGGAATATCATGAATGGTCCTTTGCCTCAACAGTTATATATGTTCTCTGAAATATAGGAGAACATCATTATCAAACCCATGTTATTGAAGTGTTTCATCATTTCATTTCTGCAATGAACAACTCCCAATGATCCTCACGAATAAGTGAATGCAGCTTTCACCGAACCTACCTATATTCTCAAACATCATATGGAGCACCAAACTTGAAATGAATTCTTTCATAGAGCGCCAACATTATCAAGGAATCAAGCTAAACATGAGGAAACATTCAGCAGTAACACTGGAGTATATAATATCGAATACGACACAAGTTTCCCAGCGATGTGTCTACAAACGTTAGTGACAGAAAACTATTTTGGTCATAGTTACGAAAGCGTTTACCTACGAGGAGTCGTTAGAGCTCTGTGAGACCGCAAGTCTTCGTCGTTTTTGCTCCAAATACTCTGAACTTGCGGTTACGCTAAATGAAGTTCTGCTGCTGCATGAACGACTTACTTTAGGTGAATGTAATCTTGACCATATGATAATTCGAGAGTTACTGATAAGTTTTTGAACAAAAAAAATCGAAGGTGTTTTTGGTTCATTGAGTTCATAACATTCTTAATACAAGATACCAACCAATTTGACAAAGGCGTTATAATTGGGGAGCCCAAGCGGGGATTTCGGGATTTACTCAAGCGCGGCAGATTAATATACAGGGGGATACCTTGTACCCGAATAAGTACTTCCACCATATATGAGCCCTATTTATGGCCGCCCTTCAAGAATAAAGGATCAGATTATTGAAAAAATTAATCATCTGAACTTCTCGAGCGCGTCAGATTAAGGTAGGGCGAGTCAATTACATCCTGAAACTTGTATATTCCGCTAATCTGATAATTCGAGAGTGACCTAAAAAAGGTGGAAGGCTACAAAGTTGTGAAAAAACGTCATCTCGGCATTTTCGAGCGTGGCTAATTTTATTTTTATTTTGAAGGAAATAATTCAAAAATTGCGAAAAATATATAATCTGACGATTTCCACAAGCCGAAATAATGAAAATTCATCGATAAAGTTTAATGCGTGCAGCTACGTGATGCCTGTATTCCCCTCTCTACGTTTCTATTTCTCTCTCACTCTTTCTTTATCTATTGCTCTCTTACTCCGTCCCCACTCTAGTTTCTGTTGCTATGATGCCATGACAGTTGATCCAAAGACAAAACTTCAATTGCTTATGATTATTCTCTCATATATACAAGTATTCTACCAAAAAAAGCATACACTTTCTTTATTTGCATGCTTTCCCCTGAGATTTTCAATAAATCGAGTGCAATGATTTAAAAAAATAAAAAAAAAACAAATTGGTGGAATAGGCGAATCCCTCAAGGTAATCCTCAGATTATAAGACTGCAACGTCTAGGGCGTGAAGATGAACCATATATATCCTAATCTGACGCGCTTGTGTATTTCGAAATGACGATTTTTTTTTCACATTCTAATAACGGCCGCGAGTCTGCGTCACATCCAAACCGTCAGAATATTATATAAGAGCTTTTTTTAGGTTCACTCAACATCCCATCAGGAAATCTGACGCGCTCGAGGATTTTTTTCATTTTCAACCCTTACGTACGACCACCCCCATCATGGAAACAATCATATTAACATACGTAAATTTTTAAAAATATGTAGGACATAGATGATATCAATATCTGACGCGCTCGAGTATATGCATGCAACAGTTTTTTTTTACATTTTTGAAAGTCTATAGCCGCTTCCCCCATCGATGAAAGGTATTCATTATATAACATTTTTTTCTTTTCATCATCTAAGCTTCGCAACCCACTAGGTCTCTATGACGCTCGAGTAAATCCCGATTTAGCATTGTGAGCTCTTCTACTATTAAACAACTATTCGATGTAATCATCATTTGATCCGTTCACATTTTTGTGGAGGGAAGAATGTTCTGAGGAAGAGGAAAAAGAAAATCAAATAATCCCACTGTACTGTTTGAATGTCATCATTTAGTGGTGGACGGATTCTTTCTTTTAGTTTTTTTGGGATCTCAACCTATCAGAATTTGAAAAATAATAAAAATTGATATTTGAATTTATACATGTGTAAAAGAGCAGATTTTCAATGTATCCCGATAAGTTTCCTGTGATTTCAAAAGCAACTTATCGGGGTAGATTGATAATTTACCCTTCTAAACTTGTATAGATTCAAATATTCATTCTCATTTTTCCAGATTATGGAGGGTTGAGAATCAAAAAAAATAGAACAATATATCATATCTATAAAAATAATTATGTGTCTGAATATTATTACCGAAGATTCGATTCATTCTGAGCAGATTATCTGAGAATCGACTTTCAAAAGCTTTTGATCGGGCTTGGCATCTAGGTCTTCTTTGTAAAATAGCTTCTTATGGTTAACCTCCTCAATTGTGTGCTTTTCTGGAGAGTTTCTTGTCTGATAAGTGTCTATACGTGGTTGTTGGTGGAGTATCATCTAATATTCTCCCAATAAATGCTGGTGTTCCACAGGGTTCAGTTCTGGCGCCCACTTTGTTTCTGCCTCATATAAATGATTTTCTGCAGAAAACGTCTGGTCCAGTGCTTAGTTTTGCGGACGACAGTACTCCTCATACCAGTTTCTCTCCCAGAGTCCCCATATCATTAGGAGAAACAAGAACATGGAGAGACATCAGCGTCAATAGTATTACCGATGATTAGGCAAAAATAATATAATGGGGAAGCATCAACTTGGTGAAATTTAATGCTGGGAAAACCTAGTCATGTCTTTTCCCAATGAAACCGATCTATCTTCATCCAATCTTCAGATGTCATCTTTAGATATTTCCACGGTCGCTTCTCTTATGAATTTTCGTCAATCGTTTCACCTTTGGCAGTGTCAGCACGGTTGACCGACGAGTACATAGTACCCACTCCTTCGTTGTGAGCATGGAGATCTGTCGAACCTCTCTAGCTCAGGGATATTTTTTCAATGAAACACCTGAACCCTGGAACTCCCTGTCGAGAGAGGTTTTACCTAAGGCATACAAAATTCAAAGGTAATGTTAATTCTTATCTCATGTTCCTTGATTCACGCGATGTTCTTGGAATATTACAGGGTTTCTTTCTCGTGTGAATCTGAATATAATAAAAGAAGTGGTGGGAAAGTTCTATTATTCATTCGTGAGCCCACTGAGGATCAGAAAAATCTGTTTAGGTTTGAGAACTGAATGTACTCTAGATTTTGAATACTCCATTTATTTCAGTAGTGATATTTTATAGATGCTACATATTTGATTTGTATTTCATGCGCTTGGTGTAAATTGAGCAAGATGAAGTTATTTTTCTATGAATCAGTGTCCGTCGCACCATATAGACAGTGGTGTAGCTGTTTTACCAAACCCCAAACTCTTCGGTTTTGGAAGTAGATTCAACGTGTACGATGTACACATATTGGAGGACATAGTTTGCTGATTCTTCACTTTTCTTTCAGAGAAGTTTTGTATCCTTTCAATGTTGTGAGATTAGTTGAGGTGGTTACATGCGGTTTGAACTGAATAAATGTTGCATCTGAATAAACTGAAAGAAGATATCTATCTCCCTATCTCTCTCTTTCTCCTCCCTTGGTTTACGACATGTTTCTGATATCTGTATGGTTTTCCCATGCGAGTAAACCTTGAGTAAAACGTAATATGTGGGATTTTATATCGAAATGAAGTGTAAAATTGAACGAACGTAAGATTTCGACGCGTCAAATGACATTATCTGCAATCGGTACTTTCAGAAATGATTTGTTCAGAAGGTGAAAGAAGTTTTATAATTCGAAAGTAAGACTTCCTCTCTCAATTAGTTTTTTTGAAAAATCATTCAGATTGAAGATACCTCAAGAGTTATGATACTTTTAAACTCCCCCATGACTTTGGTAGTTGTTGTCTCCGAATTCAGACATATGAATCACTGTTTAGCTAAGTTAGAAAAAATAAGCAAGCGTTATCGATTCAACTGAGTAAACGTTGCTAGCTGTCATTATATCACATGTTACATCACTGAATAAAAATCGAAATAAGATGAAAAAAAAAATAGTTTTTACACCCACTGTTTCAAACCATTCATCACATGCTTTATAGCCGTTAGGTGAGGGAACGTACCTACGTGACCTAGTTTTTACATTTTTCAACCCCCCCTCCTTGGTGCCCACTCATAGTATATGCGAAGACCCCTCCTCCTCCCTTTAGTTTTCACGTAGTAATTCGTAATTATCAATGTTAATGGAGAAGTAAAAAAATTGTTCATACGTGACTTCAATGCATAAGACTGCATGAACACTTGAATTAAATTGAATGTACACTTAAATTAAATCAAATATATATTTCATGCAAAAAAACAACATTTGTTGAATGCTTGCATTGATAATGAATCCCTGTAACATTCATTAAATGCTTCGTACAGCCGATCGTACAACGACATTTTTGTAACAGCACAAACTCTTCTCGACTTGCTTGACAACTTCACTGAACAAAAAAGTGTCTGTTTTCTGATTCTTGGGTGTTTTTCTGGTTTGTTTGCCGTGGTCCACAGGTTTTCACTGCAGACGTTTCGCCTATCAATGTTCTCGTTCTCACAGTACAAACTACTTCGTTCACGTTTTGGTCTGCTTTATATCTGCTTTCATGTCGGACGTTTTGTCTGTAGGGAATGGGCGTGGATTGTTTTCTATTGACTGGTTTTGGTCGTGTATTCCTCAATGCAGATAACCAGACTTTATTGATATTCATGCTTTATTGTTTTCGGTTAAAATTGTCTTAATGTTTGTGTATCTCTATTGCCTCTATGTTAAATCTGGGATAGTAGCTCAGAGACCTGTCCAGCCCTTGGGTTTCGTCAAAAGCAATTTTCAATCAGCTGACATTTCGGAATGCGTGCGTCAGCGCCAACTGTGAGTTCAAAAAGCGCTAAACACTGCGCGCTATATTCGAATTTAGGTCAAGAAAATAGGAAATTTGTTTCAGTAAAATCGACTACGTGACAAAACCTAGAGCCAGCCCCTCCGCTCCTGTGACTGACCATAGTACTTCAAGGATTCTGCTTCCCCTCCCCCTTAAATGGGTCACGTAGTATGGGTACAACTTATTCAATCCATCTTGGTACAGAACTGATAACGTATATTCCCAGCAATCTCTGTGGAGTATACTAGAATAAAAAAACACCTATTATATGTGTTCATGTTCACTGTGTTGAAATTTATTCTTAGAAGGTGGTTTTTTTTTCGTCATGATCTACACCACCGGTGTGCAACTGGAAGAGTATCTGAGTTTGTGCCAAGATGGATTGGATAAGCTGTACATTCACTAATGGGTGAATACAAGCGTATTCTGAATTCAACGAAGTTTTCCTCCGAATACTTTTCCAAAATTGAATTGAAAATCATATTTTGTTTTACCTACTTGTTGTCATTCAGTGTCTCATCTATCATAGGAAATGAGTAATTGCGAAAAAATTACTGATACACCACCAGAAATCACCGCACAAGCGTGGTAGGAGTAGAAAAAGTATGGTACGCAAATCAAGGAATAGTGCACTCGCGAACTATTGCACTCTGCTAACGCCTCTTGCTTACAATTTTCTGCTCGTCCGTAATAGGCTACTTATTCTCCTCGTTGAGTAATATATATACGAAAGATACCAGAACATGATGTGAATTCTGTCACCCAGTTCAATACAAATAATCATTATATTATTGGATTGTTGTGACCAAGAGAAAAAATGAATTGTATAGCAGATTTACCTGAATCACTGTATATCTGGAACTGAAAAATCATTTCAAAAAAGTTCCATGTTATTATCTGTTTCATATACCTTACAACACCGGAAATGAAATGTAAGAATTATTCCATTTGATTCAATCCTCCGAGTATAGTTTTTATCGAGAGATATCTCGAAAATAGTACCTTAACATATTTTCTGATAAACGTCTTCTCAAATACCATTGCAAATTCTTTCAAAATTGAATTCACAATGCTTGAGAATTATTATATTACATTGCTCTATCGCTGATGCTCACTTGAAAATTATTCACCTCAAGTATATTCATCGATATAAATTTTAAAAATCCTGTTTTGTGGACATTAGTTCCTGAAGCACCATAACCATATTTTCATAGGAATTTGATATTTTTCATTTTTCGTGCCTTATCTCCAAAAAAAAATTTGCTATTGAATTGCCAAAAAAATATGTCCCAAACTATAAAAATGTAAAATAACTCGCTTTCGAGATGCGAAGGCTGAATTGTTGATATAAAAATGGAAAAGTTATTAAAAAACACCCACTTTTCATATTATAGTCCGAATCATTTCTGAAGCCTCGAACATGAAAAATGCATTCTAACTTTTATGAACCAGACAACGAAAGGATAATGCGATAAAGCGGAATGCCCTGCTATGATTAGTTGTCGAGACGAAGCTCGTCAAAGTTATGGCCGAAACATCAAAGAAACACTTCCTCCATTTTGTCTCGTGGCTCATTACCAATACCTCTGACGGAAAAAACACGGAAGATGTTTCACAGAATAGACTGAACGAAGAGAACGCGCTCTGTCCCGACAACTCCAGCAAAAAATAATATCATTTTATAATTTTCCGTACTCATTTATTGTGCAAATGTAGAGCTAAATGTTTCAATAGCGTAATGGCGTTGGGACAAAAATGTAAAATTAGGTTAAATTCTGATGAAAATTCATCAAGAATACAATAGTTCGCCTTTATATTGGTCTACGATTCTGTAATTTTTCGTACTCGAACAAGCATCGACATTTCTAGGACTTTCGTGATAATTTCTTCCATATATTATCGAATTCGGTTGGTATAACTCTCGAACATTCTCGATCAACCGCGTTGACAGTCGATGGGTGTGGTCTTCTTTCGATTTCTTGTCGAAGCTGATTTCATCCTTGTCACTGGTTATCTGCAACCCTGATCTAGCAAAGTCGTGGACAGTCACCAATCTCTCCTTCAGGTCTTCCACAGCCTGCCAGTGACACATCTTCAGTTTCATCAGGTCCAACTCTGCCAAACATCAAATCGATTGAAAGTTCCAACTACCTACTAGTTAGCAGCATGGAGGGTGTGTAGCCGGAAGCTTCATGTTGAGAACTTCGGTACGCCAACTGAAACATAGGTACCAACATATCCCAATCCTTCTGATTCTCGGACACGAATATTGACAGGTTATTATTGATTGTGCGGTTATCTTAGCAGTTCCATCACCTCCATCCAAATGTCCGATTCGAAATTACGGCTCTGATCAGTGAATTTCTAAATGTACCTACCCTATTCCTGGAGATTTGAGAAGCAGTCCATAACGAACATCATGTACCTATTTCCACAAGTTGTCAAGGGACATGTTCCTAGTATGTCCACTAGGATCCTCTCGTATGGAAACCCTGAGAGGTACTGCCTCGATACTCCTCTGAGCCTTGATTTGGGACCCTTCTTGGATGAGCACAGTTCGCATCGTTTGCACCTTCCTCTCGCGTAGCCAGTGTTTTGTTCACCCCAGAGTGTCCTCCGGAGCTCTTCGAGCGCGTCTGGCTCGCTTCAATAGGGAGAATCGTTTGATAATGAACTAGTTTTCCATCAGAACATTTCCGTTTCCAACTGATAAAGTTTTCCTTCCTCACCACATCCCTTGTCAGGCCATTCTCGTCATCATTGGTAGCCGTCGTTACTTTTTGCATCTTTTCCGTCGGCGTAATCACCTGGCCACCTTCTGTAACTGTGAACAATCCTTTGTCGTGCGTGGGCCCCTCTCCAGGCAAGGACCGGGTGCCGTACTTCGCAATTCCTTCTTTCCTCGCAGTCAAGTTTCAGATGCCCTCTCTGCCACTGTTGTAGCATTTTGGCCGCCCTTTTCCTTTTCGGTTGTTGTTATGTATTTCTTTCTTGGCAAGCGTTCCTCCAAAGCTCCCAGATTTCTGGACACTGTCGCTACGTCTTCACTCAGGCTCTTCGTCTTATATAGGTGTTGTTTGTCGCCAGTTCCATCTTTCTTCTTCTAAAGCATCCAGCTTTTTACCTAGTGCCGCTATGACTCATGCTCGATTCGTCTTGTCAAGCGATGGTCATGACTTGATTAATTTTTCGAAACTGTCGGGATGCATTCTTGGCAGCTTTGAACTCGAGAGCATGGTAAAGAACATTTTTCAGGGTGTGGTGACATCCCAGCCTCAACGCCTGCTCCATTTAAATGTGCTCGACCCCATCGATAAATCTGTTCACACATAACTGGTAGGTGAGTTTTTCTGGTCCTTTCGAGTATGCGAGTCTGACCAGTCTCTCAATATCAGCCTCATATTCTTGTAGAGTCTCCGGTGATATTCCTTGGGTTCTTGATATGGTTCTGACATACTTGCTTCAGGTACCGACTGCCATACTTAACCTTCAGAGCTGATACGACTCCTTCATGATCCTCCTGCTTTTCAACTGGGATCACTTGTAGTGTTTCGGATAATTTTCCCCCAAGGCCAGCGTGAGGGCTTCGCTCTCTCCGCTTAATTCCAGCTATTTCTATCTGCAGCCGCTTCAAATTGCTTCTTGAAGATGTACCAGAGAGTTTCGCCATCGAAAGTCGTGGTTTGATTACGCCTTGGTGAGATGGAGCCATGGTCAGCGATACAGTGAAGGTGTGTTTTGCCTTCTATCCTTCAAGGCGGAGGATGACTTGTTTGATTTGGTGTAGGAGGTCTTTCTTGGTTTCTTCGATCCGCCCCTGGAGTGATTGTCTTATTTCTTGCGCTTGCTCCTGCAGCTCCTCTTTCGCTTCCTTGACCTGTTCCTGGAGTTTTTTTTATTTCCTTGACTTGTTCCTGAAGCTCTTCTTTCGTTTCCTTGACTTGTTCCTGAACCTCTTCTTTTTTTTCCTTGAGTTCTTCCCCACTGCTTTCGGATTCAGCGGTGGAATATTTTCAGGAGCACGTCTCTATTCCTTATCTTTGCTGCTCTTCAGTTCCTCTTTCTTCCCTGCGTCGTGTTCCTCAGCTTCCTTCTCTTCCTTGCGACGTTGTTCTCCATCCTCCTTTTCTTTCCGACATCGTTGTTCTTTCCCGGCGTCGTTGCTCTAGCTGCAACTCCATGGCATCCAACGCTACTTCTTCTTCCTGATATAAGGAAACTGGGGATTGAAAGTGAATTTCAGACAGTTGTCATCAATATGAGAAACACATACGTGTTTTCCGACCCCGATAGCCCACCTCTATTATAGTACTCGATTGTCGAAATACGACAGAAACTCAAGGAATACTGGTGGAATATTAGTACTGGATTCGATGATATCTCAGACACCATCTTCAATATTCAACTCATGGTTGAGATTTCCGATTGGCGTTCACGGATTTCATGAGGTTCAAATATATAAATCAGATATCAGTTGCTCGATTGTTTTTTGATTTGCTCCTTACATACACCTCCCGCAAGAAGAACAGCGTAGATGTAGCAGAATTTAAAATTTATTCTCGAAGAAATTTATTCTGTAGCCATCTTCAGATCGACTCCAATTTGGGTTCGAGCTCCACTGTAAAACACAGAAGTGGGATGAAAAAAGAATTATATTTTTTCTCCAAACCAATATCTCTCAGGAGTCAACTTATACAGTTCCATAACTGCTTTCTTGATACTGTTGTGTGCCGCTTCAGTTGCATTTTTTTTGTTTTCTGTTTACTCTGCTTTTTCTAGATTTTGGTCAACTGATACATTCCAGTAAGTACACACCATAGTTTTGATCAAATCTCAATTTTTTTATCCCGATTTCTGTTCTGATGAAAACTAGTTCACGTGAAAACAATCGATATTAAGACAATGAAACAAGAAATGGAAAACTTCACAAGCTGAAGATACATCTCAAAGTTCAATTGATAATGAACCGCACAAAAAATCACATTAACCTAATAATAACAACAATAACAGTATTATTCACTTCAAGGGAAGACTAAAAATTTTCCTAAGAATATAAATTGAATTTTCGAAAGAAATTCTTTTGTTTGTAGGAATGTACAGGAACATATACACGTTTGGCCGAGCGTTTGGCTTACTTCAGCTAGGATAATTCGTTTGGCTCTGATGCGATTAGGCATCGTGAAGGGGATTCAAGTGAAATATGATTTCTTGAGAATCAGTATATGATTCTTGCTCGATAATTCTGAATTTTATCCTCATGTAGAAATAATGCCATGAGAAATATGCAATAATCGATAAAAAATGCCATGATACGCAGTGAAGAAATCGAAAAATATACTTCATTTGAATATCGCAAGGTTTTCGGGCTTGAGGGCCGTGTATTGGAATTTTTAATTCCGGAGCTTTCGGCTACATCTGCGGCAGCCATCTTCAGCGGCGTAGTCGTAGGTCAACTCTCCTGTGCGAGTCTACTATGACTGGTGTTACATCTGGAGGTGGCGACTTGTTCTTATGAGGTTGGATCGTGTTCTGTCGGACGTCGGATTCTCTGGATATGTCGGACCGTGGCGTTAATTTATTCAGAACCGGATGCCAAATTTTGTTTAGACTTAATCCTTCTTCCTTCCCATTGAAATTATCTTTGTGTTTATATATTTCAATTGCTTCCCGGTATAAGCGAGTGGAGTAATGTTTGGTCGTTGAGAGAATTGAAGTCTTATCGAACTGGATGTTGTGGTTTTCTATAAGGGCATGTTCCGCTACAGCTGATTTTTCAGTTTGCCCTAATCGACAATTTCGTCTATGTTCACTGATTCGTGTCTTGAAGCTGCGTTTGGTGGTTCCTACATATACTTTTCCACACGAGCACGGAATCCTGTACACCCCAGCATTAGATAGTGGGTCTCTAGGATCTTTAGCAGATCTCAGGTGTTCCTGTATTTTCCTCGTGGGTTTGTATATTGTTTTGATATTGTGTTTCTTCAATATTTTGCCAATGCGCGGGGGCCCCCCCGGGAAGGGGGGAAAGGGGGGGCCGGTGGGGGCACGGCTTTTGATTTTCCGGTTGTTTTAGGTTGTAGTGCCCGCTCTCTATCCCCGTCCCGGTACCCACTAGCCCGTAGAGCGGGGCTGAGGGGAGGAAGGTCACCATTCAGAAATACCGGGTCGCAGAGTCGGGTCGCCCTACCAACCAGCGCTTTTATGATGCCCCGTTTTTGTTGCGGGGGGGGAGGGGAGGCTTTGTGCAGAGATCTGTCGGTATGGGGCGCTTTGCGATAAACTTTGTGGCCAAGTTTACCGTCATTCCGCCTCGTAACCAATACACCCAAGAAAGAGAGGTGCTCGTTTTGTTCAATTTCCATGGTGAATTGAATTCTTGGGGTGACATTGTTTAGATGACTCAGGAAAGATCTCAGCTCTTCTTCGCCGTGATTCCAGATCACGAATGTGTCATCCACATACCTTAACCAGCATTTGGGTTGTTTCGCAGCGGTCCTAAGTGCTATTTCTCGAATTTCTCCATGAAGAAATTTGCTATAACGGGACTAAGTGGACTCCCCATTGCGACTCCATCCTTTTGTTCATAAAGTGTACCATTGAATTGGAAATACGTAGTTGTCAATGTTAGGTGTAGCAGTGCCATTATATCTTCTGGAAATGCGTCCCTCAGGTATGTGAGAGCCTGTTCCTGCCTGCGATATTACAACACCGGCCGTGAAAGCCTACATTCTTTCATACTTCATTTGAATATTTATTGTGATGGTGTTTTTGTTTTCAGAAATTAATTTTTGTAAATACAGTGGAAACAACTTTTCACTTTCTCCTGACGTATCGAGATTCTGTACACCGATGGTACATGACCTAAAATAACTTTTAAGAAGTGTTGTCATGAAGGCAACATTGTCAGAGGGCGTGGTTGAGGTGGTTTCCTACCCCTCAGGGGTAAACTCTGGCAAACTTCCGCGAGTTCTTTACGGCTTGATCAACAGTCCGTTAAAATAATCGGTTCTCAGGCTGTGCTTTCACTTCAGCAAATGATAGGATGTGGAATCCATTCTCAGCACCGATTATTTTAACGGACTTATAATCAGGTCTTAAAGTAGCCACCATTAATCCATTTGAAATTAATAATTATCTCTTATGATGAAGCTGAACTCGTAGATTGTATTCATATCTTACAAAAACATATGATATGTAAACAAGAACATGACAAACTACATATCGATTGAATTGAAGGAGATCTGACAAATATCTTTGATTATACCCTAAACTATTCAGACGAGTTAGTAACACAGATATGAGAGCAGAAACCCTCAAATCAATCCACATCCTCGTTGCGACTCTTGCAATTGCAGACACAAGCCACCTTGCATCCACAACCGATGATCTACACATTGTCCATACTTGCACCCAACTATCTTCTCGAAATTTCCAATCCCATTTAGTCTTGTGCGCTGGTTCAGAGCTTATGCTGTAGGGGGTATGCACTTGTGCCGTTTTCTCGACGGCAGCAACCTTCGGCGACAATCGTTGATAGATGTGTAATATTTACATCCACTTTCGGGTATCATTGTAACTATCGTAGTTTATCACTCAAGGTGAATACCTTGTAGTGAATATTTTTTGAGTATTTCTCTAGCACCATCAACGTTTCGGTCCACAAACAGTGTTTGACATGCTTCAGGAACCAATGCTATAGTCTCCACGCGTTTTTTATCAACGGTTTATATTGCCTCGATATTGTCTGTTGAAAGCATAGAAACAAGGCAACGCAACTCTTTTTTCAGGCCTTGAAAATATAAAAAAAAGTTGATTCGACCTCAGCCGAAAACATTGAGATATAATCAGTTATAATTATTAGATCCCCTTCGATTCAATTGAAATATAGTTCATTATGTTTTCGTTAGGAATTTGAGATGAGTTCAATTTATAATTTCACCTTTATCATGCGACTATTCGCGTTCGAACAGCCCAGCTGAACGGACGTGTGTTCTAATTTGTGTGTTTTTGTCTGTTTTTTGTTGGGCAGTCGAAAGCGTGCATTTGGTTATATTTCAAACCACTTGTATTGATTATCAACAACAAAACTCATTTTTCGTATCAAAAATAAATGAGTTTTCCCAACCTGGGCCCAGAAGGCCTCGGTAAACAGACATTCGTTCATCCAGGAAAAGGAGAAAGGGCGCAGAACATCAAGCACAAGAACTTCCTCAGCTGACACATCGGGATTGCAGTCTTGTTCAAAACTACTCAAACACTCGACAAAAAGCAGAAAGAAGACTCGGAAGGCTCTTCCAGGATCATCGATGGAAAGGGCCAAACAGTCCAGAAAAGATACTCCGGGGACATACAGTTTTCACAATAAGGAAATTCCAGTGTCAACTGAGAAAAGAAGATGTGCCAGAATAACCGGACAACCAAAAATTCCAAATCAGACCTAATTCGGGAAAACTTACCAGAGCGAGTCCCAACACATCCTAATTGAATCCATCCACCTACAGGTATAATTCCAGAAACCGAGAATAGTCAATCTAAATAGGGAAATAAGACCAGCTATATTTTCATACAAACGGGCATTATTCCTGCAACTTGCTCGTAGAAATCCAGAAACTCAGGAAATCCCCTAGGAATCGCCTACTCTGCAACACAATACAAAGGAATTGGGATAACAACAAGCCGAACAAACTCCAAACACACTGGATGAAGTAAGCACAACATACTGTATATGAGTATATCACTCACACTCCCCAGGAACTTGAAGCAGGATGAAATTCTACGAAAACTAGAAGAATCCGATCTAGAGAACAGAAATCAACAAAAAAAAAATCTAAACAAATCATGCCACACGGATAATAGTACGGGCCGATTTCAGTGGCAACACACAAATTCCTCAAAGTTGCAAAGAAATAACCCCTGATAGCTCATGTGCTCCTGATGACAGAACTCTTCTAATTACCGGAAATGAGCCAGAAAAGCACACACACGAGGAAGGCGTCGGAAATAATCCCAGAAGGTCCTTTTATAGTGAGGGGGTCAAGATCACAATAAAGGGAAAAACGAATAGTGAGCTATTCGAAGATTTCGAAGAGGAACTTACCAACAACATCCTGAAATGATTAACCCAACGACTCGTACTCCCGAGGGAGCCGTACTCCTGAAATATACATTCAACAGGGATTTCTTCGAATATCTACCGGAACTGAAAAAATAATAACAAGCACACGTCACAGGCCAATATAGAAGGCATAGCTCAAAGACCGAATTCACAGGATTCTAACCTCCTGGAGGATATCACAAACGTTGGGGGGATCTAGAAGCCACTATTAGAGTCTCCATGGAAATACAACTATTCCATCTGCGAAAGGGAAACAGGGGATGCATGGATATATGAGTCATAATTAGGCAGAAAACGTTGAAAACAAAACCAATCAACGAACGGAAAAACACCATAATCCAGAAAATTGATGCTCCACAACCCCCGAACAGTTCAAATCCAGAAAATTTTCAAAACGCAGCCGGGATTCAGATTCCAATTGAAAGATGTGGCGTACACAAAGAGCAATGGGAGGGTCATGAGATGTCTGAACCCCCACACGACCAACTGAGTAGCCATACAGAGGGGGATGAACCTACTAACCACAAGGATATCGAATACCAAAAAGCCATCAAAAATAGACGAATGGAGAAGTTACTGAATATCTCAGCCGGAATAAAGGAAAAATCAACAATAATTCCCGCTCTCGAATCCTCAATGACAAATAAAAATCCTACAGCCTTCACAACCTATACAACCCTCACTACCAGTCCAGCCTGCAATACAGGAAGAGTACGAGCTAAGTTACAAAGGGGATGCACGCCTCGAAGAACAGGATAAATATCCATACTTTGTCTCAGGCTGTGCGGGAAACCAATCCAGCCAACGTGCTACAGAAGACTTAGCAGTGGCCCGAACTCTAACAAAATCGAGGAAAAGTCAGCATATGGATTGCTCCTCACCTCCAACCAAAGTGAATTCACACGCTATATATTCAATCCTAACTAAGAAAAGGGAATTGCAGGCAAGAGAAGAAACAGCAAGGATAGCTGCTGAAATCTCCAGAAGAGAAAAAGCTGAGAGGGGAGAAGTTGAAGCCGAAAATGCTAAAATTACAAGAGAAGCTCACAAAAAAAAACGCATAAAAAAGGCTGAAACTCCTCCAGGAGATGTTAAAATAACAGAATCTATTACTCAAATGAACTCATATTGCTGGAAGAGAAGCTGAGGAACCTTGGAAAAAGGGTACGGTCCACAGAAATGCGTCCTAAGTAGACAGAAGAATTTCCAGCACTATCTACCAAAAAGAGAACGCCCAGTCAACATCCCAAACCTATTCTCGAAGGGGATGAAGACTCTTCCTCTCAGGCGCAGATGCCAAAAGAAAAAAGATAGGGCAATGCTGAAAATCCCAACAAGGATGAATAGCAGACATCTATTGTTG
Source organism: Zygogramma bicolorata (assembly GCA_032362365.1). Lineage (NCBI taxonomy): Eukaryota > Metazoa > Arthropoda > Insecta > Coleoptera > Chrysomelidae > Zygogramma > Zygogramma bicolorata. The sequence continues at coordinate 718,729 of JAVJAQ010001076.1, read as the reverse complement.
TCCAGCGTAAATCACGCTGGGATAAAGATATAGCCGGTGGGTTCAGTAGAGAATACTCTGGAGAGTTGAAGTTAAATTCAACCATAATTCTACTAGATTCTTTACTCACAACGAAAATGATCATGATAAACTTACCACTACACTGGTGGAGGGTGAGGAGTAGGGGAGAGCGGGGAACAGTGGCCATTTTGTGATATAAAGTTATACAGATGAAAAAATACATTTTCCAGGATATGAAAAACTGGCCACTGTACCCTGAATATGGGACACAGTGGTCACATGAGTGGGCAACAGTGGCCACCGAACTTAAAATATAGTTTTCCAATTACATTAATGGGATGTAAACATATCTTCCTATCAAATATTGGTCATTACATAACAGTATACTCATCAAGATTAATTTTGAATTGGTATGTGTTTTGTAACCTGGTGGTACCACCGGTGGTCACACGTGATGACGAAATGACTTCAACAACATCCTCTTGCTTCACTGATGCTTCATCTCTCATGATAGGAAATACAAATTTATTTCCAACTCTTCTCAAAAAGTTGACAACAAGTTCAGTAGAGTCGGCAGATATAGCTTCAACTTGCCCGACGAAATATTTCACTGACTTTTTCGACATGAACTTTACCAAAACGAATGCTTTGATTTCAATAACTTGAAGGTCAAGTTTCTCTTCAGAAATATTACTGCAAATGCTGATCTCATCAGAATCTGTATCTGTCATGTCACATTCGCTTTCACTTGTCGACTCCAAAAATTCCGCAATTGGTTTCTTTTTTTGTTGTTTATTGTTATTTTTATTATCAACCTTTCTTCGCTTTGAGCTCTCCTTTCTCTGTTTTTCCATTTTGGCTGCTTGAATGCTATTGATGATTGGTGTGCTCGTCAAAACCTCTGAATGTTTCTTTTTGCGTGCACTCTTATTTTTGACATTATCGGATCGGTCAACTTTGGGATATGGTCGCACCATTTCTGGCGATATGAAGTTGGGAATTGGTTCTTCGTTTATAGAAAAAGTTTCTGATCTGCCTGGAACAGGTGATTTCATGCTAGTTGATGGTATGTTTTGATTTGGAGGAGTCGTGGGTTGTCTGAGAAGAATTGTTGCTTCTACTGGTGTAACATCACTAGTAGAAGATCGATCTGTGACTTCGGCAGGTAAGAATTCACTTTCATCATATATATATTTATTCAAAGGAGAAATTCCTGTATGCTTGAAACCTGATACGCAATTCTTTTGGGTGAATGCCATTGGATATGCAACATTCAACAATTCAGCAATCTCGTATATCGTGATCCTTTTTCCCGGATTTGATGCGAGCCATGATCTGCAGGCGTCATTATAAAATCGCTTCAGAGGGCCATAAACACACTTGTCTAGAGGTTGTAGCTTATGGCTTGTATGTGGGGGCAAAGTAAATAATATGACTCCGGAATCTTTGGCTAACCTGATTACTTCATAGGTCAAGTGTGCCTCATGGCTATCCATGATCAAAAGAACAGGATCATCCAGAGTTGGTTTCGAATATTTGATGAAATGATGCATCCATTGAATAAATATTGCCGAACTTATCCACCCTGAGGGGGTAGCAGCACCGATCGTACCTGCAGGAGAATTCTTTATCATATAGTCTTTAAAGTTCACTCTGGGAAAAATTAAAAGTGGTGGTACACAGTTTCTCAGAGCGTTGATTGCCCCACACATTGTAACTAGGGTTCCTCTTTCAGAAGAAGTTACATGACCCACCCCTCTTTGACCTCTTTGGGCAATAACTCTTGTAGATCCTTGAACGGTAGTGAGTGCCGTTTCATCTGTGTTATAGATCCTGTTTGGACCCAAACTTGGATATCTCTCGTATATAACTGTCAAATCATCATAAAATTTGTAGACTTTAGGCTTATTGAATGCCATACATCGAGCTATGGAAGTTGACTCGGGAGTTCTCAATGAAATTGTAGGATTCCTTTTCAGAAAAGCCGTGAACCACTCCTTACCTGCAGATGAATTTTTGTGCCAGGAGTCAGGTATGGTTCTGTTATTAGCTACAGCCAAGTCAAATGCAAGTCTTTTGGCAGCGTTAGGTGGCAAACCATGATGTAATCTACCACATTTTATGAGGTATCTACTCAATTCAGCTTCTTCTTCTCTAGAAAAAATTCTTCGTACATCATAGTTGGGACACATCTTCGGAAAATGAGGTTCATCTGGGTTTAAATCATTGTCGCGACATCTCTTCAATGTTGTGCGTGGTATATTATGACGAAGAGCTGCAGACTTAACTGACAGTCCTCCATTCAAGGCGGACAAAACCGCTGCTTTCATAACAGCTTCATCAGTCAAGCCAATTTGAGTTTTACGAACTCTATTCCTTGGCATCTTAACTGAAACAATGGAACAATGCAAATTGGCTTATGTTTACAAAAAAGAATGAAATGTGATATGTGGTATATACCCTGTGATGAATTTGGGACACAGTGGCCACTACTTGATAACTATGAAAAGTAGTGGCCACTGTGTCTTCATTTGTTATGGCCACTGTGTACAAACTTAACCTATGAAGAAAAACGAATGTAATAATTTATTTCATTCAGAATTGGGAATCCTATGATCAAAACCAGTAAGTATATAGTATTGTCACTGTATGCTCAAAAATGCAGTGATATATACACATTTCGAATATATTTTTTATATGAAATAAAACTCACCTGAATTTTAGGCAGCACACCAAAAAACAACACGTTCACCATTGAACTAACGCGTGTTGAATTTTCGAAGTGAGGAATTGTGACGAGATCTGTTTTCATGTTAGGTACCTACATGAGAGATGGCAGCACCTTAAATGTATATATTTAATTTGAAAATCCGAATTGACCACTGTGTCCCAATGGCCACTGTGACCCGCTCTGCCCTACTTCAGGTCGACCCAGAAAACCCACGCATTTGTCTTGAGGGGGCTAGTTAATAGACCTGAATCTAAAGACGTAAAGCAAGATATCGAATGACAAGTAGACTAGGATGTTAGAGAGATATACTTCATGAATACGAAGTTCAGGCCTCTTGTTATGGTTATTACTGGTCCATCGGCTCAAAAGGCGTGAACCCACAATCAGGCAATGGAAACGACAATGCCAATCCCACCACATCCAAAACCCCCTCATTCCTTAACCAACAAGCACGCACCCCTAGCGGACCTGGCAAGGCAATGACAGGCAATATTTTCGGAGAAGCCAGCGGGAAACTCAGGGAACTGCAGAGGTATGTGGATTTTAACGAGATGGCACGAGCTATGGATGATTTGTTGATATACTTGAGAGATGCGGGTGACTCGCCGGCCGGAACATTTCAGGCTTATTATGGTTCCATCCATAGACAACTTCATTTGTATAAGATTTAAAGCCAGTAAGAGCATGCATGCTAAACGTTAACGGAATGAGTAACAAACTCCCTGGTGTTAATAAGTTCATAGATGCCCACAATATTGAAAGAATATAGGCTTTCACGGCTGGTGTTGATATATCGCAAGCTTTTCGGGCTTGAGCAGCAGCCATCTTCAGCAGCGTGGTCGTAGTTGAACTCCTTCCTATGACTAATGGCAAATCTGAATGTTCTTGTTTGTTAATATCTTCCGGTCAGACCCTGTTTTGTTGTACGTCGGATTCTGTACTTTCTGTCTGGCAATGTTTTTAGAACGAGATGCCAAATTTTTTCAAGGTAAGTACCTCTTCCTTCCTATTGAAATTATTCTTATGCTTGAATATGTCAACTGCTCCACGGTATAAGCGAGTGAAATAATGTGTTGTTGATGAGAAGATTGATAAAATTGAATATTATGATTATCGAGAAGGGCGAGTTTTCTACAGCTGATTTTTCAATTTGTTCCAACCGACAATTTGGACTGTGCTCACTAATCCGTGTCGTAAAACTACGTTTGGTGGTTCCAACATATACTTTTCCTTGGAATCCTATATACCCCGGCATTGGATAGAGGGTCTCTTGGATCTTCAGCAGACCTCAGGTGTTCCTGTAATTTCTTCGTCGGTTCGTAAATTGTTTTGATGTTGTGCTTTTACAAGATTTGTTCAATGGGATCTGTGGTTCCCCTCAGGTAGGACAGAAAAGCGGTTCCTGTTGATGGAGTTTCGTCGTTTGTTTCAGAGTGTGGGTTCTTGGTAGTCTTTGATCATATTGCTCGTTCTATCTTCCTTTCTTGGTAATCATTAACGTTAACGGAACGAATGAAATCTCCCACCCACCAGGTTATCACATTCTACAATCACTTGCCTGAATGAATGAGACAGTTGGATACAAATGTGTTCAAACTCAGAGTGAAGATATTATTATTTTTCAGAGGCTATTGTAGCCACGAGAAGTGAATGTCAGATAATAACTTGGATTAATCTATATGATAGAACAATATTCTTGAAAACTTCATGATATTCAAATTGCAATTCACGTTCCTTGTACACTTTGTACTGCAATACTGTTTGTATTATTTTCATCAAAATATTCAGATTGTAACTAATTTTGGGGGATGATTCATGACAGTATCAATTTGACTAGTAAAAGAACAATACCAAATTAGATTGGATATCGACAATCGGAAACAAACTTCTGAAAGGGTCTAAATATCAAAATAAAATGAAATATACGTGAAAAAACATCATTATTACTTTTTGATGGAAAAATCGATAGTATTGCGGCATCGGTTTCATTTAGCAAAGTTGATTTTGCTATGTCTTTCCAACGTCATTTCCCTACCTGAATTATTTTGTTTTCAATTATTTTCATACTGATTTAATAAAATTATTCCACTGAAAATTCAATTCCAGATTCCATTTCAATGACTCCTATCTTACCAACCTGGCAACACGCTCAGCTTCAGCTCAAATTCAAACTGAATCTTTTTTTTATATATATGCAGATTCACTCGAAAGGAAAGCCCTGCAATGTTCAAAGAACATCGCGCGAATCAAGGGACAGGAGATAAGAATCGATTTTCTCTTTCGAATATCGCCACTCGAACAGAATCATTGAAAGAGATAACTGTGCCTGCGAGTAACTCAGGAATGGTTGGCTATAACGATTATCAATGATATGAATTATTGAGCATTCGGACCAAAATTCAGTACAGAACCCCAAAAAAAAACGATATCAGGATTCCTCATTCATCAGCAGATATTGATAATATCGTCAGTGTAATCAATGATGGAATAAAAAAAACATTCTCACCCAAACAACAAATATGTTCACTAATAACGTTCATGGATATGACGACAATATTAGTCAGACACGTTACATATTCAGCAAAAGTCAAAATTCCCCCATTGATGATATTCAACTCGAAATTCTTACTTTACACAAAATGAACGGATGTTTCCACTATGGTAAACAATGCAATTGAATACAATAATTCAGCTTCAGAGATTCTTGAAACTCGTTTGTACCATACCAGACTGATATTTCTGCACTAGACGCCCGTTTCGCTAACAAGCTCAGCATCTTCAGTAGAAGAAAATTGATACTAAATCTAAAGACTAGGGTGAGCTATTTATATATTTTACAATTTCAGGTAGTTTTTTTCGGTCCTATGTGGACTTCGTCTGTTACTGCAAGCTATTGAGAGTCTAGAAATAACAAAATGAAAAATAAATGCATGGTGACAAGGGCTCAATCCCTTTAGCCCGCTTTTTAGTTTATTGTTGAGAAATTAATCAGAATAATTAGCAGAAAAACAGACGAAGTCCACATTGGATCGAAAACAAACACTTTGCAGGTAGTTGTTACACTACTTCAAATTGTATAGTATATGAAAAGCTAACCTCAGTCGTCAGATTCAGTATCAATTTTTTTCTCCTGAAGTTGGTGATCTTGATAGCAAAACGTGCGTCGAGTGCAAATTACATCAGTTTGGCTAATTGATCCCCACAAAATGTTTCATTTTTTACAGCGAAAACTCCAATCTCATCGTTAAAAATTGCTTTTCCAAATTTTTTAGTTAATGAGTTCAAATCTGATTCCATAAAGAAGTTTTTGCGGTTACCTCAAACCATTGCAATCATTACATTTTTCTTCGTCATCGGATTCAATCAATGTAATTGGAGTCAGGTAACTCGAATTTAATTTCAATCCGTTATTCGAACAGCTTTCAAATACAAATTGACACCATACAAAAATACCAAGAGAAATGTATATTGAGTCGAATTCACGCAAACACTCAAACGAATGTCGACGCTCTCTCATAATCATTCGTACATAATTCTACCTTCCCCTTTCATTTTATAATGGGGCGAGACAGTCAAATGTAGTTTATGTTAAGAAAAAATACACACGAATGACGTCATCGTTTTCATAATGGTGTCATTGTTTGAAACGAATTCGAGTTTTTGATTTAACACTGGTTGATATATGATTTCATTCTTATAATAATCCACTTCATCTGTCTTGAATCAGCCAAACTACCAACTAATCGAAAGTATATAATTTAGTTTTGTATGGGGACATATATTCACTTTTACCATTATTCATACTTCATGAGTAGGTGCAGAAATTCATATTATATATAAGTAGAGTTTATAATATGCCTTTCATTTTCAATTTGAGTGTCGAACCAGTCGTTTCGAGGTAATGAACACTTGATTTTTCTCCTTGGAAAACCTCAAATATCATAAGTTTCAATGAAAAATAAAACTGACATATTTTAGTATCTTCCTAATGGATTTGTGAAATGTTCTTGTGATTTTTATTTGAATTTCAATACCAGGAACCATTTTTGGATAAGGATTGTTGTGAAAACCTTTTCGTCCATTCATCATGTATTGTTGTTGAAAAAGATCTATCAGATGAGAAAAATCAGGTTCAGTGGCGTAATAGTATATCACGTACCGAGGCGGAAAGTGCATCATTTCAGGAATTTTTTATTTCACCAAGGTTCGTTTACTATTTTATTAACAATAATTTAGAAAAATGTTAGAAAATGAACAAGAAATTAATATTTGTAATTATAATTTGAATAAATTTTGTTTTTTAACTGGGCATTTCATGTAGACAAATTTTATGAGGGTTTAAACATATGTCGTGATTATCATTTTTTGTAGATACCGATTGCCCACGTAGAGGTTGGAGTTTGCTAGGGCCCCATTCTTGAACAACTCGCAGTTCTGCGAATACGTTGTCCTGCGAATGATTCGTTTGCGAACGATTCCTCGAATAGGTATTCTGGATTTCATTCTACGATCATTCAAGGTGATAATTCGCCTGTATTCGGCAACACTGAACTCCGAATGATTTATAAAGTATTATCCTTCACATAAGTGGCGTATAAGATAAATAAAAATTAACATTTAAAAATAATATTGGTTCAACCGAGGGAACAATGAAAAATGTACTACAGGAATATGAAATGAATTATTGAGCATCTGGAATCAAATATCTAGTTGTGTTGTGATCCTCAGCAATGTATAGGTATCTGAAAGTTATTATCTTTTTCAAACATATGTGTTAGAGGATTATCAAACATCGGATTTATACAGAATTTTTAGGTAATGAAAAATAAGCTATAAGAAGTTCAACACTCAGTTTTCAGTCGGAACGTTTAAGCACTTGTCATAAGGATTAATAATTCCAATCTCTCTCTCTATGTTATTGGCCTTTGCTTCCTCCAAGGCGCATTCAGCCATTTTCCAATATCTTTATTACTCAAAATTGCTGCATGCATCCGGTATGAGCTCATCCGGTTAGTTTTTTGAATATCCGGATGAATAGTTTATGGTGCATTGCTGTATTTATAGAAAAGATAGGCCACTTTTCACAATATAAGATACATCAGTCTACCAAAAATGGATTTGCATTTTGGAGCAGTACATCTAGGTCTTTCCGGATTTAATTGGGCATTTCTCAACTCCTGCGTCATCATCCAATTTATATCAACAAGGAATTCCAGAACTGTCTTAATATCTATGATCTTTGAGAGGTAAAATATCAATGATAACATTACATTTACCTCATAATCACAAATATTCAGCGAAACAAATCACTCTCAGAGCCTCAGTGGCCGCCCATACCCACTAGTTGTCCTGCGATTGAAATTCATTCGTAGCTCTGCAAATATGTTCAGCGTTGAAGTTTCAAGAAAACCGATTTTTCCAAATCGTTCGGAGTGACGTCACCTGCAAATGCTTTGCGAGCGACGAGTGATTCATGAATGGGGGCCCTGGATCCTGTACTAGAGAAGATGGCTAATAAAACGGTAACGTGCTATTTCTGGAAACGAGTGTCCTGGTTATCAAAGAGGTTTGGGGTTTTCAAGGAAGAAACTGAAAACCTATATAATCCCTGTCTGTTTGGTACTGAGAGAGAGTGTAATAACTGCGATTTCGTGTCAGTGATAGCCTGTTTGGTATACCTGCGTTGGTGTATACATGTTAGGGGGGACCTAAATATTTCATAATTTCTGAATTCAAAATTAGCCCCTTGAATCAAGAGTGTGAACAGATCGAAGAACCAATGAGAATCAAACGGAATGGCAATTCACAGGGAAAATACAAATATTTTCTCTAATGAAACTGTTGCCATAGTTGTTTTTCATAGTTTCTCAAAATGAAATGCACCCAATCATTACCCTGATCATTCCTATAAACAAACTAGTGTTGAATAAAAAAATCAAGAACCTTCCATCCAATTGAATACGTGAACCGAAACATTCACTCAGTGTATTTTTGAATCTGGAAGGATCAGAGTCAGGAGGAGTAGTTACAAAATCAGCCTACCTCATGAGCAAACTTTCCCAAATATTCGCTTTTGAACTCCATAACGATAAATGAATCTGACGGGTAACAAGACAAATCATTACATTCATATATTAGAAGATCCCAGGGCCCCCAGACGTTACTTATTTTCGAAGTAACGAATTTCACGGTATGGACACTCTTATATGTGTTTGAGAGTGTGTGCATACTCGCTAGCTTGGCTAGGCGGCCCGTTCACAGGTCGCAGGTAGAGAAGGAGGACAAAGACATAACTAACTTTCGTTAAATTTGAAGCACTGATTTTTATATCGTCACACAGAATATTATTAAAAATGAATATTTCATATAAACAGATCGTTTCTGTGGGCCGTAATTCCTCCCAGACGCTTTAAATTTCATTAAAAAAATGAACTTTTCTTGATTCACAGTCTTCAACTCTAATAATAATCCTTGGGAGACTATTTTAATACCTTTCGTGGACGGTCAGACCAATCCTAAGGGCCAAACATCCTTCCAGACACAATCAAAATCTTAATTAGGTCCCCAGAAACAATTAATTTGTTTGCCTACAAAGTGTATGTTTTCAACATCAAATTATGGAGTTGAATGACAATTTATTATCATTATTTTTATAATTATCAAAAAATATAATTTTTTTCATTGGTGTTTGATTAAGTCTTAATCTTCATTGTCAGCTTCATTTGACTTTCATCCTCGAACCAATCCTGGATTTCAATATTCAAGTCGTCATCATCGTTATTATCGTTATTCGAATGTTCTGAATAAAACAAAAGAAATAGAAGATATGAATTGCTGTACATATAAGAAATTAATTTGATGTGAACTTAATATACCTGATTCATTTTCGAGTAATTCACAGACAAAACTTGGTAACTGATTGCCATCGAACCAGTGAAATTGATATTGGTTTTCATCCAACGTCCACCCATTATTCTCTGGACTGAAACCAAGTGAATTTTGTGTATATGCATTATTCCATATACTTGCGATGTAGTTTGCTCGATAGAATTGATGAAGTAGTTCACTTTTGCAGGGTGGCAAATTACATGAATCAAAGTTTCTCACACTTTCTCTGTTAAATTCTTCGATCAGACATTGTACACATCGCAAATAAATTTTTGCATTGCATCGAATACTTTGCGTTTTGTGTCATCATCAGTAAATAATTGTACTTTACCGAATTGGAGAAAGGCTTGTTGGTATTCTATACTTTTCTTCAATATATTGAAAGGTCTTTGTTTTCCTCCCTTGAAGAAAACAGAGTTATAGTCACACCCTGTGAGAGCATGGAATCCTGGCAAGCTTCGACATAGAGATGAACCCAAGTGCTCATAGATTTTGGTTATGTCTACATATCTATGAAATATTTATTTTCAATAATATTCTGTGTGACACATATAAAAAGCAGTGCTTCGAATTTAACAAAAGCTAGTTATGTTTTTGTCTACCTTTTCTCCCTGATACCTGTGAACGGGCCGCCTAGCTAAGCTAGCCGTAAAATTCGTTACTTCAAAAATAAGTAACGTCTGGGGGCCCTGGGATCTTACTCTATATGACATGCATTCGACGTTATTAAGAGCATAATCATGGGAACACCGATGGAAGCGGAAACTCCGTTCTGAAACACATGATACCTTGGTTTAAGAAAGCGTTTGGACATTGTGGGATAGAGATTGCTGAATGTTGTGACATTTTTCTTCAAGAAATTATTTGTCTTCAAAGTATGCTTATATTCGGAGCACTGTCAATTAGCCATTCAACAAATTCCGCGAAATGGCTCATGGTGGGTCTGTGTTTGCCTGATGAACGTACTGGGTCTGGCAAAGTTGGTTATAGAAATATATATATATATATATATATATATATATATATATATATATCATCGCTTTGGAATGGAGAATGAAACTAGTAAAATGTAGGGCATTGCAGCAATTCCAGGGGAACCGTTTAAAGTGAATCCAAGCTGTCGAAAATTCTATTGATCATTCCCATTATCAGGGAAGCTACAAATTGTTGGTGTGAGATATTTTTTCCAAAAATAACTGAAAGTTCGAACTCACAACTTTGGTGAGGATGCATGATTAGATGTTAAATATGAACAAAACTCGAAAAATGTCGTTGAAATTTTAAAAATAATTGAAAGTGGTGTCACTTTATTGTTACCAACTGAAACGGAGGAACAATATCATGAGGACCGTGTGTCAACCTGTGTGTACATTCGGAACACATGAAAAAATTTTATAAATTAGGGTATTCGTGTTAAAAAAACTGATTTCCGAGGCATAGCTGTATGAAAAAATAATTGTATGCAATTTTAATTGGTGTTGATTAAAATCCATTGAAAGTTCTATTGAGAAGTCTCTGACCGGATTTGTCTTCAATGTCAATAGGTTGAAATATATAGCACTGAGGTGACTTATATTTGTTTCTCCTGCATTGATGCAATTTGTGTCTTCTGCGATGAATGCCATGTTCAACAAACACCTTTTCGTTAATCAAAACTGCTTTTGATCAACGCAGCAACCTTTCGGGATTGATCCAGAAATCTGCCCTTCTACATTTGATAGATTCCAATATATTTGTTCTATTCTATATGTTACTTCTGGAAAGTCCATCGCATGAAACATATGTGAAAATATAATAATTGTTAACATTATTATAAGATCCCTCGTTCCATTTGGAGAAAAGTTCGTGTCGCGCTCATGTTGGCAGATGTTGAAATCAAATCATTTCTGATGAAAAAATAGTTTGAGTGAGTCAAACATTATTCAATTGAAGGACGAAGGGAAAAAATATTCATCTATTGTATTATAAATTCGCAGGAAAAATTGAGAATATACTAATTTTAATTCTGCTTGGAGAAAGATCGCTCGAGAAGAGCTTCCGTGCTGCCGGAAATTCGTGCTCGATGTAAAATTGGTGCACCCAAGAGGGGTCTATGTTATTATTCACTTCCACCCCCGTGGGATTGGCTCATGATGAAACCACTACTTCGCAGCGAATGCATAATAAGTGACTCATTTTTTTCAGGTGCGACGTTCACTCCGCTATGGATGTTCTCCTGAGTACGGCTTCAATCATGAATTTGTGTCTCATCTCGTTAGATCGATACTGGAGCATCACGCAGGCGGTGGAATATCTGAAGAAGCGAACACCAATTAGAGCTATAGTGATGATCACAGCTGTCTGGTTGCTTTCGGCGGTCATTTGCATACCTCCTCTGCTGGGCTGGAAGGTGGAACGAACTGCTGATGAGCAATATCCGAAATGTCAGGTAGGTGATAAATAGATTGAAGATTCATTCAATCCTGAGTCAATTTTATCATGACACGATAATTCCTAGCATTGAAAATTTTCAAAAGAGGGCGATAATATGTAAAGACACACTTCGTTAATCGGATCTACGAGTATTTTCAGAAAAACGGCCAATCGACACCCTCAATCGGAATAATATCCCTTTTGTATCTTCTTTTAACAAAAAACATCTCATATGAAAGGAATGATAAAAACATATCAGTTATCAGTCTCTGTTGACGTATACATCATTTAGAAATGGTAAATTCAAGCATGAAGAAGAAGCATATATCTGAAAAATGTTGTTTCGGAATCCATTATTGAAGGGACAATTTTTGTATTCCTGCGTCCATGGAAATATCAATTTTAGTACCGCACCTGAATGGGCAGGATGACGACTGACCTGATTTGACAGAAGGGATTGTAAATAGTTTCATCCACAGTCGGACCTTATTTTCAGAGGAGTATTTTATATACCAGTAACTCGGCGGCGAAAGAGGCTGTCGAAGTTAGTAATGTAGTTTGGCCGGTTGAATCTTATGGGGGATGGTTGGTTAAATTGTTTTATTCATATGGATATATGTCTATACGTTCTTGATGACGACTGCGGCATGGGAGTTGGAACGTGAAACAGTTCAACATTCCGCACACGGAATAATTTGCAAAACGACTATATTTATATCCCAGCGTCGCGTCGGTGGAAATATTAATTCGAACATGAATGTAATTATTTCAGATAGGATTTTCATTCCTTTCTGTACATTTAGGCTAGTGAAATGCTATAAAAAAGGGATCAAAGTGGAAAGTTTCGGTGTAATCGTGTTTGTCGGTTTATCGCATGTGTTTTGGGGTGCTGAACACGAATCTGAAGTTATTCAACAAAAATTTGCTCGGAAATATGAGAAATCATCAAAAAACCACTAAAAATCATGTTTTTTTAGTGGTTTTAGCTTATAACTTGCAAAACAAGCTATTAACGCAAAAACTGGTCATCAAGAAAAATTAAGGGGATGAAATTTCATAAATTTATTTCGCCCAACATTTTTTCGTACGTCCTATGGTTTCCACGCAAAAGAGTTTGGTTCGACAAGGCTAATAGACCGTTGGCCCATGACACAAACATTGTCGATAATCTATGTTCGTATGCCCTTTTGGGGATATACTCAGGAGGCTTGGGAAACCGGGAAAAAGTGCCTCCGAGCGTCTGTGACCAGTCCTTGCACCTGCTGACCTCCACTTCCGGTTGAAAAAAAAGGGTTAGGTATTCGATGAACGAGGAAGCTCGGCCATGTGGATACATTATCGTATCTTGCAAAAATAACCGGGCGCTAGCCGGTTTGCATACGTCTAGGTCGCTGCCGGAAGGAGGCATACGAACCGGAAGTGGCAATTTCCCACTGGTGATGGACGATGATCGAGGAAAGTATGCCCTTTCGTGGAACGACTCCTTTCGACCCATTAAACACTATCCGACATTTGCATACGATTTCGGAAAGGGCATCTCGATTTCTGCCAGCATCAACTGACCGGACTAACCTAGAAATAGTCGATAATTTATGTTCGTATGCCAATCTCGGTGCCGATAGAATACGACATTTTAAGTAACAAAAGCTGGTTTGCATACGCCCAGGTCCCTACCGGAAGGAGGCATACGAACCGGAAGTGGCAATTCTCCACTGGTGATGGACGATGATCGAGTAAAGTATGCCCTTTCGTGGAACGACTCCTTTCGACCCATTAAACACTATCCGACATTTGTATACGATTTCGGAAAGGGCATCTCGATTTATGCCAGCATCAACTGACCGGACTAACATATAAATGAGCAATTCCTACGAAAAGCGGATTTTTCATGTCTTAGGTATCTGTAAGACTCTGTATCAAAAATATGTATAATACAATACAATACAAACTGAGTGAATATGTAGATTTATATGAGGGAACCTACAGAGTCAAAGAGTAAAAAAAAATTTCGCTTGTGGGAATTGTCAATTATGTAAAATGTAATCTGTAAAATGTAAAAATGCCAAAATTGCTGTCAAAGATTCTAAAAACTTGTTTGTATTAACCTCATAAACAGGGAAAGTAAGTAAGTTCCCTCATATAAATCTACATATTCACTCAGTTTGTATTGTATTGTATCATATATTATTTGTACCTATAGTAATCTGAAGAGGGGAATATATAGATTCCCGAAACGTCATGATTTTTAAATAAAATGGACATGGTTCGTAAAAATCAAAAAAGCTGCAGTTAACATATTTTGCAATCATATATTGAAAGAATATTCTGGACGTTGAGTTTGGCGGGCAAGTTTGAATGAATCGATCCCACTCGTACAATGGGAGATTAATATTTTCCCGACTTTTTTAAGGTCCGATTGTATGTTATTGGAAATATTGATGTAGTAAGCCCTGATTTAACCCATTTACACACTATCGACCATGTTTGGACACTCGCAAATAGATGTGCCTTTTGCTCAGTGGAAAACCCTGGAAATGGGTTTATCGGGGGAAAAAACTTGTGGTCCCTAATGGGAGGGTAATTCCACTTTTTTCACTTTAAATTGTTAATAAACAATAGTAGCGCGATCTTCAAGGTGAAATAATTGGTATATTTGGATTCAGCGGGACAAAAAACATAAAATAAACATTATCTGCAGAGGGGCCCTTTTATTGAAAGTTTGGGAATTAATTAGGTGATGTTGGCACCGCACAAATTGTATGCAAACCATTATTTGATAAATACTTTTACTTCTACTAACCGTGGTCAAAATTTCAACATTTCCTCAATTATCGACTATTTCTAGGTTAGTCCGGTTAGTTGATGCTGGCATAAATCGAGATGCCCTTTCCGAAATCGTATGCAAATGTCGGATAGTGTTTAATGGGTCGAAAGGAGTCGTTCCACGAAAGGGCATACTTTCCTCGATCATCGTCCATCACCAGTGGGAAATTGCCACTTCCGGTTCGTATGCCTCCTTCCGGCAGCGACCTAGACGTATGCAAACCGGCTAGCGCCCGGTTATTTTTGCAAGATACGATAATGTATCCACATGGCCGAGCTTCCTCGTTCATCGAATACCTAACCCTTTTTTTTCAACCGGAAGTGGAGGTCAGCAGGTGCAAGGACTGGTCACAGACGCTCGGAGGCACTTTTTCCCGGTTTCCCAAGCCTCCTGAGTATATCTCCAAAAGGGCATACGAACATAGATTATCGACAATGTTTGTGTCATGGGCCAACGGTCTATAACTGGAGGGAGTATGCGTCAAGTTAACGTCATCATGCCTTCAGTTCTGCTAATGCCGTGGTCGTGTTATTTGTCTCTCTCTGCAACGGCGCGAAGTCCAGTTATTTTCGTTTCCGAGTGCTTACGTTGCGAAACAATACAACTCTTCACAATGTCCAGAAATAAGTGTTTCATTTGTGAAAAACATTTGAGTGAGGGTCCAGTGAAAGTGGTAAAGAAAACAGGAATAGAAACTTTACGTGATGATAGGAAAGGAAGAAATAATAGGAAGGGAGTTTTTTGGAGGGTGAAACATCTGTAAAGCTGTAAAGGAACATGTTTCATCTCAGAAAAGAAATGAAAAAATGATAGCTTCTTACCTGAAGAAGGCTGCTCAACAGAGCACATCTTCGGGAAAACTTATATCGTCCTCTGACCTTTACTTCAAAATAGATTATTTTGTGTGCGGAACACGTATTCCTGAAGATTACACGAGGTCACAACAACGACTGCCTCATCATAAACGTGATTTGGTACATCATGTGATGAAAATGAAGATGAAAGATACAGTCATGAAACAGGTTCAACTACCTCAAGATGATTTTGGTGCACCACTTATCAAGATGATCCAGCCGATAACAGTGGCGGTGGCTGCTGATTTTCAGTACCATGATACAAGTTCAAAAAGTTTGTACTGTAGGCCCAAGGTTCAATGAATTTTCATTGAGAGAAGAAAGTTGGCCCTCATGCTGTAGATATTGAGGGATATGAATGATATTTTCACTTTTATGAAAAGTGATGTCGAGCAATGTCAGTTTTCATTAGACCAGATTATGGCCCTCAAAGAAAAACTGTAATACAACATTTACTAAGGAGATATAGGGAAAATGTTATCATATCAAATATCAAACAGAAAACAATTGTATGTTTTAAACATACTGGCCATAAGATATTGACATATACTTGGTACATTGAAAAACGTTTATCAGAACGGAACCGTCTTCGAATCTTCGAAACAGCTGCTAATATATTTCTTGAAGAGATACGATCAGTACCGTTTGCGATGGATGACTATTCTCCTCCAGATTTTTTCTTCGAAGAAATTGAAAGCCTTGTCTAGGAGATCTTAAAGTGTTCTTTGAAGGACCAATATTCAAAAAAAGCGAGAAAATAATGACAAGGGGAAAACAAAAGTTCTAGTCATTTCACATAGTGTTATAAGTGCTGTCAGGCCAAGTACTCTCCTTTCTCCCTCACAAATTGGGCTATCTGCTTTTTTATAAGAAGTATGGATCACGAAAACTGATCGATGTTGTATTATCTTTGGGATTTTCTGATTCTTACTCCGAAGCTGTTCGACTTAAAAGTTTCAGCAATCCTGAAATCATCACTACTAATAGATCCGAGAATTTATTCATGACAACGCACACTCGTATATTAGATGGATATAATACCTTCCATGCAATAGGGGAAAAACATTCGATAACCCATAGATAAGCTGTTACTTCATATCAAAGAATCGTCCGAGTAAAGGAAACAATACCAGCTCAACTAGTTGGTGAGATGGGAGCTGTGTCCTTGAAATATTTTGCGAAAACAGGTGCTGTTGTCTTCGAGAATATTAACATTGTGGATATTCAACAACTATTTGTTTCACCTTCGTTGGAAGACCTGATTTGGCTTTATGGCAGGTGAATAGGTGGATACTCATATTTTTCATATCTCTTCAATGAATAGTTGATTATTTTGCAATTAGGTCAATAATTTTTGTTTCAGACCTAGAAGAACTGTTACGCTGCCCTACTGAAATCCTTCAACCCGGTGTCTGAAAAAGCTTATGAATACTGAATTATACTAAAATTTGTTTCTATCAAATAATGTTCACCTACATAAAATGAAAAATATGTAGTAATGATAACTTCTGTTTTTTTTTAAATGCTAATTCATTCCATATTCCACCACTCTTTCGCGTGATAACCATGCGACGTTCGAAAAAATGTTGGGAGACACAAATTATAGAAAATTTCCTCTTCCCCATTTTATTACATAAACACTTTTTGCATAAATAGCTTGCTTTGCTGGTTATTAGCTGAAAGCCACTGAAAAACATGATTTTCAGTGTTTTTTCGATGATTTCTTTTATTTGGCGAGTAAATTTTTATTGGAATCAGAGTCGTGTACAGCACTCCAAAAAACATAGGATGAACTAATCAAAACAACTACACCAAAACTATCCACTTCAAACTACCGTTTGATTGGAATAATTGATTGAATGTCCGACAAACATATCATTATCAATCAGAGTTGTGTATTTGAATATTCGGAACACAAATTCCTGATAGTGAAGAACTAATCTGTTGCTTCACGTGTTTTTCTCAGATTTTCCTTGAATGATTGATGACTGATGACCCACCACATTGTGTCGAGAGATTCTGTAATGTCATTATAATGAGAATGGGATAGTTGGAATATAATCTAAGCATGCAGCAATCAGCAATCAATCGCTGGCATTCAGAATCCACTCGATCAACGTAAGGTGGATATCCCAGCTATCGACAGAATAGCGTGTTCGTGAAAACGACGCATAGTTTCGAACCCGAAAACAAATTTTCATGTGGGTGCAATATACATTTTCCTGGTCTTTGAACCTTCATTTTCACTACTATTATGAGTAGGTAAATGTTTGTTTGTATGAGGTAATCTCAGAAAATACTGATCCGATCTTGAATATTATTCCACTAACAGAAGGCCACACTATTCGATAGTGATAAAGGCTACATTTGATCATTATTGAAAGAGGTCTGTGAAAAATAAAGGTGATTCTTCAACGGTGTGCGCTGACTGAACTGTGCGATTTGACTTCTATGCGGACTAAGAGGACACATTGTGATAGAATTGATTATTATGTCATCAAACTGAATAATGATCGAATGTCCGTTGATATTGGAAGAAACTTTCAATATTCTGATTATTATAGAACTGAAATTATAATAAGTAGTTTTCCCTGGAATTGCTAATTGAATTGTATATATTGCGTCTTAGTAACCGACATAAGGTCATTCATCGGCATAAAGTTGTGCGTAGTGTCGACAACAATAATTTTTCAACCTCTGTTTGATAATTTGACGGAATGTCGATAAGTGGTGTATAAAGGATTGTAGGTCTCGCGAACATACCAAGGAAAGATTCGTTTGAAGAAACCATAAATGAATGTCTCTGGTATCAAGTCAAGAATGATCTTGCGTGGCCCATTTATTGACAAATATGTCGATATATCTCGAACACAACAAACCCCAAATTCGCATGAAATATGAATTTTCAGTTTATCGAAAAAAATAGATCAACCAATCAATTCCTTTTCACCATTTGCAAACACTTATTTATAAGGTGTGAGGGAATCCTCCAATTCTCACAGATTCATTATTATTATTCTCCTTTACGTACCACCAAAATGCAATATCCACAAAAACGATGAAATTGAAGGACGCTCGTACATCTGTCCAATCAACAACTTCCAACGGAAGAGGCTAGCATTCTGGAAAAAGTGGTTGATTTCGCGATTACACCATCCATTATACTAAAGGAAGACCTGATTGCAAACGTGGAAGCGAGGTTGTGTGAATCACCAGCTACGACTGCGGAGAAAAGACAATCCTGAAGCGTGCAGAACCTCCAAAATCCAACACGATTTGTGCTGAGCAAGCGGCGTTGAAAGCTCTCAAAAAAGGGGAGGCCATCATAATATAACAGATGAACAAGGAGAACGCTACGGTTTCGATGAACAAATAGGACTATAGGGATAAGGCAGCAGAGCTGCTTGCCCCTAACATGCAAACCAATTGATTTGGGACTCATCGATCAACCAAGATGAAAAAATGGAATTACAGAAAACAGAAGCATCACCACTCAGGCTATATGAACTACCCAAAATACACAAACCAGGGGTTCCGCTCAAGACGATAGTTAGCGCTATAGGTTTTTCGACCTATGATATAGCAAGACCCTCGGGTCTGCTGAAACCAATGGTGGGGGATATTTAGTCTTTCGTCAATAACTCTTCACACTTCATCGAATAAATGAGAGATTTGACAGTGAACAGTTTGGAAAACAAGTTCTAGAACGTTGACCGGTTCAACCATCCTGATGGCTACGATATGTTGATAACAATTTCTTGATTTGGAGTCACGGAGAAGAGGAGGTGATGAAATTCCTAGATTATCTTGATTCCTGGATTCCAAATATTCAGTTCACGGTGGAAAGGAAGATAAGGGAATTGCATATCTGGACGTATGGGTAGGAAGCCAGGAAAATGGAAAACTAGGGCATAGGGTATATAGATAGCCCGCTCACAAAGATTGATACCGGAAAAATATTCAATTTATGTTGATAAATTCTGCGACTTGTGTCACTTTTCTTAGAGATCAATTACCGTAACACCAAACTGATATTTTTGCACTCGCGGCGCGTTTCGCTAACAAGGTTAGCATCTTCAGGAGAATAGAATTGATACTAAATTTCATCGTTCATTCAAATCATGATGTTCGATATTGCCCATCATTAACATAAATGTGAGGAATGTGCATCTGAATTTCAACACACATGATTGCGCAGTGATGAATTAATCTATGGTTGCCGTGTCTCGACAGAATACTTCGGAATCTAACTCAAATACTGATGAAGATGATTGTGCGGGAAATTTCTGAAAATCCTACTTCATCGGCAATGACAAGTACTCATTATGATACTCGTAATTTACGAAGTAATAGTTCTAGTTTCTATTCATCAACTGCCTGTGTTGAAGTTTTGAACAATCAGGAAAACTGTCGAGCTTTTCATTGGTCTTCTAGACTCAGTATGACGTCATTCAAGTGAAAATGCTTTTATTAGATTGGGTTTGCATAAAAGTAATTGAGATATTGAAGCAAATTGTTTGCCAACATTGTCTGTTCCTTCAGATTCGCGGTTACATATAGTTGACAAAATGGTTGAGGCTTTCGCGGCCGAGGTTATTAGTATAACTACTGCTCTCCGGGCTTGAAGGCCGTCGTACTTTGGAATTTCTTCCTGACGTTTCGCTAGCGCGAGTGGCCAGCTTCTTCAGAGGCTTATTCATCTCCGATGACTAAACAGTTCGATTTCTCAAGGCGTATTTATATTGATGCAGGTAGTCTGGAGTGTTAATTACTTCTGTCGGGTTCGGGGAATAATCATCATTATTAGTTGCCGCACTACCTGCTGTGATTTCATTAGTTATTCTTGATTTCTTTAGAATCGGATTCCAAATTCTGTTTAGAGTCAACGTTTCTTCCTTTCTGTTGAAATTGTCCGCATGTTTTTGGATCTCTATTGCCTCCCGTACCAGTCGGCTATGGTAACCCTGGTTGGGGGCAATCAGTGTTGCATTTTCGAACAGAATCCTGTGGTCGCCCTCGCTCAATGCGTGTTCCGCCACCGCCGATTTGTCGGTTTGCCCCAGCCTACAGTTCCTTTGATGCTCTTTGAGCCTTGTACCCATGGATCTTTTCGTGGTACCGATGTAAACCTTCCCACAGGTGCACGGTATGCGATAAACCCCTGCCGCTGACAGTGGGTCTCTTTTGTCTTTAACCGACCTGAGGCTTTGCTGGATCTTCTTGGTCGGCTTGAAAACTGTTTTTATGTTATATTTCCCCAAGAGTTTTCCAATTCTGTCAGTGACTCTCGGGATATATGGCAGATATGCATTCGCAACTACCTGAGAGTCATCCCTGTTATGAACCGTGGGACTCTTCGGTTTCATGGCCCTGTTGATCTCAGATACACTGTACCCATTCGACCTCAAGGTCACTTGAAGATGTTCCAGTTCCTGCTCTAGATGTTCTGGTTCACAAATCCTTCGAGCACGTTCAGTTAGGGTAGATATGACTCCTCTCTTTTGACTAGGATGGTGGTTCGATAGTGCGTGCAGGTACCTATCCGTGTGCGTGGGTTTTCGGTATACTTTGTGGGTTAGTCTAGCGCCACATCGTTCAATCAGAACATCTAAGAAGGCTATCTGCTGGTTCTGTTCGGTTTCCATGGTGAACTTGATGCTGGGGTGTTGAGCGTTTAGGTGGTCCAGAAAAAGGTTCAGAGCGTCCCTTCCATGTTTCCAGACGACGAAGGTGTCATCCACGTAGCGTAGCCACAAGGTCGGCTTCAAATCAAAGGCGTCGATTGCCTTCTCTTCAAACCGTTCCATAAAGAAGTTGGCTATCACTGGGCTCAGTGGACTTCCCATCGCCACTCCATCCAATTGCTCATAGAAGTTTCCCCTCCATTGAAAGTAGCTTCCCGTAAGGCATGCTCTAAAAAGTCCGACAATATCACTTGGGAACAGGCAGGCTATCTCTCTCAGAGAGTCTTCCAGTGGGACGTTGGTAAACAAGGACACAACATCGAAGCTGACCATGATGTCGGTCGGTTCCAAGGTCAAGCCTTTAATTTTACCAACGAAATCTGTTGAATCCTTGACGTAGGAATTTGTTCTTCCGACATGAGGCTGGAGGAGTGAGGCCAGATGTTTTGCCAAGTGATAGGTAGGTGAGCCTGGGGCACTGACTATAGGTCTCAGTGGCATGTTGGGTTTGTGCACCTTTGGGAGACCGTAGAGCCTGGGTGGAACGGCTTCAGTTCTGATAACGGTTTTCTGTATGGTTTCCGACAGTGAGGACGACTTGATGAGTTTATTTACATTCCTCAACCTTGATTGTGTCGGGTCCCTTCTAAGTATGCGGTAGTTCGTGGGTTCTAGGAGTTCTTCAATTTTGTTATTATATTCCTCCGTTTTTAGAATGACCGTGGCGCGTCCTTTGTCCGCTGGAAGTATCGTGATACCCTCATCAGAATTCAAGCTCTTCAAGGCTGCAATCTCTCTTTTTGTGATATTGCATTTTGGTGGCCGTGCCTTGCTTAGAATGTTCGCTGTCACAATCCTGATTTCTTCCGCTTTCTCGTCTGGTAAGTTCCTGATTGCCGCTTCCGTATTGGCGATAATTTCTTCGTTTGGTATCTGCCCGATGACCGCGAAATTACCGCCTCGTGCTAATACCGACATTTGTCTTTGAGAACCCGTCTGTTGGTTTATTATAGACAAGTCTAAGCGTGGAACGGTACGAACGAACCAGACGAGAAAGCGGAAGAAATCAGGATTGTGACAGCGAACATTCTAAGCAAGGCACGGCCACCAAAATGCAATATCACAAAAAGAGAGATTGCAGCCTTGAAGAGCTTGAATTCTGATGAGGGTATCACGATACTTCCAGCGGACAAAGGAAACGCCACGGTCATTCTAAAAACGGAGGAATATAATAACAAAATTGAAGAACTCCTAGAACCCACGAACTACCGCATACTTAGAAGGGACCCGACACAATCAAGGTTGAGGAATGTAAATAAACTCATCAAGTCGTCCTCACTGTCGGAAACCATACAGAAAACCGTTATCAGAACTGAAGCCGTTCCACCCAGGCTCTACGGTCTCCCAAAGGTGCACAAACCCAACATGCCACTGAGACCTATAGTCAGTGCCCCAGGCTCACCTACCTATCACTTGGCAAAACATCTGGCCTCACTCCTCCAGCCTCATGTCGGAAGAACAAATTCCTACGTCAAGGATTCAACAGACTTCGTTGGTAAAATTAAAGGCTTGACCTTGGAACCGACCGACATCATGGTCAGCTTCGATGTTGTGTCCTTGTTTACCAACGTCCCACTGGAAGACTCTCTGAGGGAGATAGCCTGCCTGTTCCCAAGTGATATTGTCGGACTTTTTAGAGCATGCCTTACGGGAAGCTACTTTCAATGGAGGGGAAACTTCTATGAGCAATTGGATGGAGTGGCGATGGGAAGTCCACTGAGCCCAGTGATAGCCAACTTCTTTATGGAACGGTTTGAAGAGAAGGCAATCGACGCCTTTGATTTGAAGCCGACCTTGTGGCTACGCTACGTGGATGACACCTTCGTCGTCTGGAAACATGGAAGGGACGCTCTGAACCTTTTTCTGGACCACCTAAACGCTCAACACCCCAGCATCAAGTTCACCATGGAAACCGAACAGAACCAGCAGATAGCCTTCTTAGATGTTCTGATTGAACGATGTGGCGCTAGACTAACCCACAAAGTATACCGAAAACCCACGCACACGGATAGGTACCTGCACGCACTATCGAACCACCATCCTAGTCAAAAGAGAGGAGTCATATCTACCCTAACTGAACGTGCTCGAAGGATTTGTGAACCAGAACATCTAGAGCAGGAACTGGAACATCTTCAAGTGACCTTGAGGTCGAATGGGTACAGTGTATCTGAGATCAACAGGGCCATGAAACCGAAGAGTCCCACGGTTCATAACAGGGATGACTCTCAGGTAGTTGCGAATGCATATCTGCCATATATCCCGAGAGTCACTGACAGAATTGGAAAACTCTTGGGGAAATATAACATAAAAACAGTTTTCAAGCCGACCAAGAAGATCCAGCAAAGCCTCAGGTCGGTTAAAGACAAAAGAGACCCACTGTCAGCGGCAGGGGTTTATCGCATACCGTGCACCTGTGGGAAGGTTTACATCGGTACCACGAAAAGATCCATGGGTACAAGGCTCAAAGAGCATCAAAGGAACTGCAGGCTGGGGCAAACCGACAAATCGGCGGTGGCGGAACACGCATTGAGCGAGGGCGACCACAGGATTCTGTTCGAAAATGCAACACTGATTGCCCCCAACCAGGGTTACCATAGCCGACTGGTACGGGAGGCAATAGAGATCCAAAAACATGCGGACAATTTTAACAGAAAGGAAGAAACGTTGACTCTAAACAGAATTTGGAATCCGATTCTAAAGAAATCAAGAATAACTAATGAAATCACAGCAGGTAGTGCGGCAACTAATAATGATGATAATTCCCCGAACCCGACAGAAGTAATTAACACTCCAGACTACCTGCATCAATATAAATACGCCTTGAGAAATCGAACTGTTTAGTCATCGGAGATGAATAAGCCTCTGAAGAAGCTGGCCACTCGCGCTAGCGAAACGTCAGGAAGAAATTCCAAAGTACGACGGCCTTCAAGCCCGGAGAGCAGTAGTTATACTACATATAGTTGATCTGCAATTGGCTGATAGGAATTTTGATAGACCATAGAGCGTAGACCTATCACTTGGTGCTGATATTTTTTCGAACATTTTTCTGAACGGTTGACTTTCCAGTGATTCGACTGAGCCTGACGCAATAAATACAGTATTTGGCTATATTTTGATGGGACGAGTATACATTTCAATTACGTCTGTTCCGAACTTTTTCGTCCGAACATCTGGACACGGTTCAGTATTTATATCAATAATCGAATATCCACCCAATTTGTTTGTGTTGTCTTGAAACGATGCGGAGAGTTTTTAATCGAGGTGAGGGCAATTTATGAGTCAGACCAAGTACATATCTCTGCAAATTTAATTTTTCTCTTGGGAATATTCAGAGTGAATGAAAGTGATTCAGCTAATAGGACTGTAGCACATAATTTGAGTCTTGGGATAGTTATTTTTTCAGAGGTGCCGCTTTCAACTTGCCACAAACAAACTGGATGGATATTCACCCTATTGCCTCAGATTTTTTTGGGAGATGAGTTACCCTCTTTCCTCTAGGCAGGAATAAGCCACATCATGTCTTCACTAGTCGTTGCTCTGGTACGACTCGATTCCGCTCAAGCTGCTCATCTGACCAGTCTGAACAGTTGAGCTGGCGACTGCGTTCATGTCTTCGAAATCAGTGCTGGTTGTTTTTGAAAAAGATTAAATGTCCAAAGGAAACTTTGATATGCCCCCAGACAAAATTGAACACTCTGAATTTGCGAAATTTGTGTTGTTTTAATTATCAAAGATCTTTATTTCACCTCCGAATATTGAATACAACCACTTATTATGCCGACACCTGTCAGAATTTTCATTAAAATCATGATCAGTTTATGAATTTTTGACCAAAAACAAGGGAGATGCAGAAATTTTAGTCGAGCATCGCGGTAAATCTTATATTATCCTGAGTCGTTCGCGCGGAAATCTGAAGATATCAATTAGAGCTCATTATCTTCCATAGGATGCAATCTCAGGAAAATGATTTACTTTTTTGGTGAGAATTCGAACGCTCTATGAGTTTGTTCCTATATATTATTTAAAAAATTGCAACTCCTCCCAAGTTATCGAAGCAATGTCAATTTTTCGAGTTTACCCAGGAATATTTTTATTTTCCGTAGGTACTCGCGTGTAGAACATTTTTCTCCTCAAAAACTCCCCGTGTACCAAAATCATTTAGATTGGTCTCAGTGTCAGGTTCAAACCCCTAGTTATTGGACTGATAGTACTCGTACTCATCAAAAAACTATTTTGTTTCGCACGAATCAGATTTATACTGACTATGAAATACATCTTTTCTTGGTCTCAATAGATTATTCATGAATGGAATATTCATTTGCAAATTTTTTCTCCACCCAGGAAACTCTCCACCGAGTGATCACTAACCTAACAGTCGCTTTTGAAAATCTTCATTATTCATTTCAATCTGTGATACGCCAATTAGAATAATTTGGATGATGTTTAGAAACTTTCATATTTACACAGTGCGTACATTATATTGTATGGTTGATTTCACATCAATACTCTTTTTTAAGATCTAAATGAAGAGCCTGTATCATCGGTAGTTCCAACTTGAAATACGTAGGTAGCATTTTCTGTCTATTATTTACTCAAAATCAAAATTCCGTTGGAAAAATATTAATGGGTCATCACAGCTCCATCTTGAACAGCGGCTCCTTTGCCAAGTGGCGCGAAGAGTAAGGAATTACAAAAAAAAACTTTTTTTGATCAATTTTCACCACCAACATACGAAATTTGGATAGAATAGATAGCAATCATAAAAAATAAAAAAAAAATCGCCCCAGGACAATATTTCATTCAAACACATACAAGGTATTCTCTACAAAAAATTCCAAATTCCTGAATGAAACTCTGAATAAATCATTTGTAATCCAATTAACATTCTACGGAAATCGCCCATAGTTCATTTCAGAAATTTCAATGTAGAATTCAGTTGGAACCCCATTTCAATTTTCTCTTCCTCCATTGATTCTAGCTGACAACCCTTTTATGTGAGTGAGTTCGAAATATTTTATATCTTTATCAGAATTCTGCTCCAAAGTGGGTCGATTATGAAAAATTCAATTCTCAGAGGAGAACGTATACTCATGCTGAAGTAGAATGTTTCTTATTTTATTGAGATCGTTCTCATGAAATATTACGTTCCCAAGTGTAAGAGCCTCTATGTTTGAACTCTGATAATAGCAACATTCCGAGAGAAAGGACGGTCTGAAAGGGAATAGAGAAAGAAGTCAGGCAGGGTTATTGGGTTTCTGAAGCCAGTTGCTGGACAAACTCTTGTCCTCTTTCATTATTGAATTATTCGAAAGTGGAATGTAATTAGATTTTTCATCCTGTGAAGCGAATTGAATATTCCAAAGTGACGTCCAGACAATGGATGAAACTCCATTTATGTAAGTACGAGGACTAGCGGAATGGAAATGAAAGATGAAATGATCTCTCATCGATTCGATTCCACATTGGAGATATAATAGGTAGATCTTTCACCACTTTTCCATATGAGTTGGTACATATTAGTAAATTCATCTTTATATATAAGAAAATGATGGAATTGATTGAAAGAGTACAGGATGAAAATGAAGCGTGTAACTAGTCTAACAGTCTACAGTCACCCACCTCAATGTCAGCCATCTGCATTGCTAGTATTCTTATTTAAATTTCCACTAGAACCTGATAAATATGTGTTATCCACGACCTTTTTTCATTGAATATAAATATTATTCTTTGGTAGGTATAAATCTAATATGCGATAAAACAGAGGTTGAAGATTATTTGAATCGAAATTGAATTCGTATTCAAACCATTAGTCAGGCTTTTCTCTCCTTTGGAGAGAGCTTGAAATTCTCATGAAATCTGTTTTAAGGAGAAATTGGTATATTTGCCCCGATCCGTAACTACAATAAGCAAAATTGACTGACTTTTCTGTCTGTTACGTATCGATTTTTTATAAATTTGGAAATTCAATAAAACGCCCTTGGCGTCGTTTCGGAAGCTCCTCCTTTTTCAAGCGTTTTTTGCAAACTCATGAAGATATTGGATTTCTGGTGGGTAGGGTCAAAATGTGACACTGTCATGACTATTCATCAATAGCAATACCAAGTGTTGATCCTGACACAACCTACTCCGAATTCAATCTCTTCAGTTCAACTTCCTTTTTTAAAAAGGGCATCCATCATTGATATATACTTAGTGAACACGTAGCAATCTCTTCATTTCAGTTAAATAAAATGTCTCTTTGATTTTCGTTTCTGTTCCATTCTGTTCTGCCATTAATGGATTTTTTGATAATAAAAATATAACTATAATAAAATATGAAAAATTGACCTAAAATAACAATAACTACAAAATATGAACAAACAGTTTATATTATATGCCTTTCTGCTCATAAAATAAAATATACGCTTCGCCACTCACAAGTGATTTGGAGGAGATTGGTGACACACAAGAATCGTTGAATTCATGCCACGTTCCCACATAAGGATGCAGTAAGCTGTGTAGTGGCCACTGTATCTAGTGCCGCTGTGATTAGAGAGTGCGTAGAGATTGTAGCGACAAGAGGCTACATCGGCTGCCGCATAGTTCTTCATGTCCAGACCTTCTAACGGGAAATCTACCATGACATTTAGTTTACCCCTGGAACTATCAGATGGAGAGAATCGTTTGAGATGGATCACTAGCACATTGGGAAACTTGTGGATCGATAACGATTTTGAGCACTTCCGCCTTTCTTTACACTGCGAACATGTCGGTTTCTCGTCACTATCCAACATCTCTTCCTCGGTAAAAGCGTCTAAGCAATGATATAATCCGAGATGACCTGTAATTTGTGGGATAGGCAGTGAAAGTTCCCAAAATGGATCGAAGGTCACGGAATAGTAACCACAATATGCGCATTTTAGGGTCGATTTTAGTTGGCCGACGAAGTTTTCTAGTACGCTGGAATTGCCTATCCATGACACTTGCGATTTATTGCCGTCACTCAAGTTTTCGTCTGATCCTTTTGGAATTGGCTTGTGTTTATCTGTGATTTGATTGATATCTTCGTGAAGTCCTTCGAGTAGGTATCTCAAAAATTCCTGGGCATCTTGTTGTGCATGACCCATGAAGAGAGGTGCATAAAGTTCGATTTGGCTCTTCGGGAAAAGTGTATTCACCACTTTGTTAGACGGAACTTCCGACCACAATTCTTTGATGACTTCGGCAAAAGCTTTCATCAGAGTATCTTTCATACTCGAAATGGATTAATCTCGTTTCATTCGACTATGTATGTTCAGCTAACTTCGACCTATCTATCTCTTCAAGTTGTTTTTATGTTCAGCTGTTTTCATTCATGATGGCCTTGATGTTTCACAAGTACAAACACTTTCACATACACATGAGATACTATGGGTTTCAGGAAATGCCTACCTCCCCAAATAACATTAAAACAATATTGAATCCGATTCTCTGAATATGAAAACAAGAGTGGAAGCGCTCGGCCATGCACACCCTATTCATTCGATTCATTCTGTAACGTGTAGTGAAAAACAGTCCTCGATAAAACCCCTCGTTACACTAACCACCGCCACGGTGGTTCCAAATCCAGAATCGCTGGCCAAAAATCGAGAAATGAAGTTCATATTCAAGGAATTTTAATTGCCGGTTTGGGTAGAGGAGTATTTCAGGGAACCCTTTCAATGGTGGGTAGGTTGCAGGTGTTTCATTTAGCGTTGGGATCTCATTCGTAACAAAGCGCTCGAGCAAGTAAAGTCGATCGTGCGCTACGCTAGAAAAATATCGTTCTGTTCAAAGTGATATAATATCTTCGATTAGAATTGAGTTATGATGATTTTGCGAAATGGATTCTCTTCCTGAATGAATTTTTATATTATTTATACACCAAGCAACAAAAATTGTGGACATCTACCGCAAATTATCGTGCTCGCTGCGAGTAACAGTTATGTTCACATTGAGTAAAAGTTAATAATTCCAAATAATTCTAATACTGGTTGAGTGCCACGTAATTGAATATACTCTTGAGTAATACCTCACCAAACAATTAGGTGCACCGAGTTGCCCCTTTGGTAATAGTGAATTTTTTAATAATTGGACGCGAGAATTCAGGCACGGCGTTTGCTGGCGCGGCATGGATACTATTATGTGCACAGTAGGGTGCGAATTTGAGTGATTTGTTTCTCATAAATATATTCATTTTTGTACCGGATTCGACTATCATTTTCATTAACAAATCAATACTGATTCTTGATTTTTGTATTATTGTCTAACTTCTTAATTGGTTTTCCAGGCTCTCGTGATATCAGTGAGGCGGCCAATTTCATGCGAAAAAAGTTGTTTGAATTATTCGTCGATCATTTGAATGATAATGCAAATGACGTGTTCGAAATCTCGGAGGTCGAATTGTCTAAGAAATTCTATTGCTCATACACATTATCTGTGGATGAAAAATGAACAATTCGCAAGTTATTATATGATATGAAAAAAAAATGGCAAAAAGCTTGACGAATGAAGGTTTATGGAGAAAATACGGATTGTCCAAGCAGAATCTTCACCTTTGGAAACAGTACGGAAATTAGCATTGAGATGCAGTTCAGGAGTGGATATTTTCAGAGCTTCGATGATTCCAGTGAGTGGTCGAAACGAAAAATCTGCAGCAATTCGTGAAAGGTCCAGGGCCGAAGAGCTTGCACCCACATAAGTCTTCGAACTGCAGGAGAATTGTATGCAGCAAAAGTGGTAAAAGGGGTTGCTGCAAACAAACCAGGAGCAGTTGCAATGTCTGACTGCAGCGACTTTAGTGACAATAACGATAGCGATTCGGATAGCAATTGGAGCCTTCAAGATTATGTGCCTTTACATCTTTAATTTATGAACGTAATATTTATTGTAGTTTCTTGAATTTCAATTCGAATTTACATTCAGATACTTTCCCAATCTAGTATATCTTACACATGAACGAAATGATAAATTATTTCTCTTCAAAACCTCTCAGTACCTAATGCCATAATGATTGATTCTTGTTTGAATGAAATTATCCGTCATTTTCTAGCCGTCATTGCGTTTTTTGAAAATTTTTCCTCAGATTCGTGTTCAGTGACCTAAAAACCCCCCGAGTAATGAATTTGATAGCGATTCGATGATACCTCCTATTTTTGGCCAGCAATTCGGGATTTGGAAGCACTGTGCACCGCTTCAATTGTTGAATATCATAATAGCGTTCAGAGTCGAGAAGGTTTGTTTTTTCAAAATATGTTTCCAATATTTTCGATGATCAGTTCGAAATTGCATATGCAGGATGTTCAAAAGTTTCGAATGGAATATACATGCTACCAGGAGAATCACATTTGAAATTGGGTTTCAGATGCACATCTTTCCATGGTGGCAAATTAGTTTTTGAATGAAACAATCATTTTTTTCGTCTGTCAATAGACCCACGTTTCCCGAACCAGCGCTGATTTTTTTTCTTCGACAATGTATCTTTGTCAGATTGATTTTTTTTATTGAAATTGGAAGTGAAGACAGCTCTGAATGAAATAGCTGTTACTGAGTTGTTTCATCGAATGTTTGAACGCTACCTGGTGACGTGACCCAGAGAACACCAAAATAACATTAAATGGTCTGAGAAACATTTTATTTATACAGGATGCTTCGAATGTCAATTCTAGTTCTGTGAACTTGGGTAACTTTCTTGCAACTGAGACAATCCTAGACTTCGTGAGTTTCCTTCCGAAAAATACATTTTTCGTTAATACTTTTACTTCTATTCTGCGTTGTTACCAGAGAAGACTTTTTTTTCTAGCGAAGTCACTATCTTTAACTATAGGTGAATTATCGGATCCATTTGTCAAATTTTCCATTACTTAATCTAATCCTCCGAATAAAATCTTGGGGATATGAATTATTTGAACTCACCGAGGATGTTGAGGTCAGTTCCCCTTTCAGGGCTCTTTCAGCAGTTTCTTCAGGCACTTCCTTAGGCGACATAAATGTTCTTCATTACACAAACCCACTAACATTGTTGTTGAGCTGCTATTTTGTTATTCCAAATTGGACAACTAATTATGAAATTGAGGAATCTGCGCTTCAGGTGAGTATACCTCTTTTGAACCTTTCTCGTCGTCGGAAATAGTGCTACTACCGTCTTCATCGATTTTTGGTGACTCATTTAAAACAATTGTGTTCTAATTGTTTCTGTTCCATTCCTCGCCATTTGTTCACCTGCCCTCGTTTCAGCTCTCAATATTCTATTCTTTGTCGAAGTTATTCTCGAAGAAGTGCTTCTAATTATTTTTGCTTTTTTATTTGCGACGCCTGAAGTTGGTGGCTTATCTTGATTCAAAGCTCAAATTTGCTCCTTGTCACGGCCATCTCTGCTTGATAGTTTCTCCATATTTCGGATATCTTAACGGCAAAGGACAAGCACAATGTTATAAGTACGTCAACTTAGCTACAGTGGGCTAGATATTCGGCTTTCAAGAAAGATTTGAAAATCGTCTTTTTCGAATATTCATTCAATACTTGTTCACACAATGTTTAGTTCAACTATTTCAAGAAGTCATATAACACATGTCTGGAAGAATGATACAGGTGAGTTTCAAATGAATTTGAAAGCTGACATCAATAAATCTAAACAATAGGATTCACCAATAATGAAATGCAACCTATTGAAGAATTACTATATGAAAATCTATTCGATTCTCTGAACCTATTCATTCAAGTTTTCTGTTAATTAATAGGAGAAAAAACAATAATTAATTTCTAGCAATTCTTGTCCTCCAAATATAAAACTCCATTTTCCGAGTTGCCACCCCATTTATCTACCACGTATCTATCGAAGACATACGCTCGAAGAAGTTTGCCATTCATATAAACATTTTCAAATTCCAAGAAACATTTGCATTTATCCCAATTACTTTGTCTCAGGCAGAATTCCACTCCACCCTTTTCTTGTAATTTTTGAAAACTACCTGAACATCATAATTTATCATTCACGGGACTGTTCCGTAATGCTCAGAGGATATCGTTTCCATTAAGTATTGTTTAGGCGATTCCTGTAATGTTCAGAGAAACAAAGAGTCAATGAATATGATTTTCTACAGAAAATCCATGTGATGTTCTGTTAAAATCAGTAATTTTAAGAATTAGAGCATCGTGATTACTGTTGATGAAGATTGTTGGGAATACCCCGTATTAAAATATAGTGTAAGAATCAAAAATATCATAAAAACCATTATACTCCGAGCTACGTTTTCATAAACTAAAATGGTAGTAACGTCAATTTCGTGCTATCGTGGCTTCCCGTATAAATAAAGATTGAATTTCATTACAGGTAATTCAATTTAATTTTGTGTTGTGCATAATGATCAGAGAAAATCGTTAAAAAAATATTATTTATGCTATTTCTTTGATATTCAAAAAAATTAAGACTCAATGAATATTGATTGTCTAGAGCAAATTCATGTATTGTGTCATTTGAGCATTTTCCAAATTAAAAGATTTTTTCAACGAATATCTTAGGTTTCTAGGAAACTCACCAGCAGGCCAATCAATAGCTTGTTCGAGATACCCGCGACCTACAGTTTATGAAATGTGTATGGAGGAAATCGATTAAGTTCTGAATATCAATTTTATTTACATTGTTGGTTCGGGAGAAACTCTGGCAACATTCCAAAGAATCGTATCAATTATCATCTTTTGTTCATAATTCATGATGAATTCGTTATCATCAGAGACCATCGTATCAAATGAGATACTCTTGTGATATTAGCAACATCGAGTGAATAAATATTCATCGTTTATGGAAAAATCGTATAAACCAATATCGATTATGAGTGGGAAACTGTGTTACCTATAAAACTATTCTATCGCCCCGAATCAGTTTGAGATGTGGAATGATTAAGACAAACTTTGTGAAGAGATCAATTAGTCTAACACCAAACTGATATCATTAGCACTCGACAGGCGTTCCGCATTCTCTTCTCCTGAAGATGGTTACCTTGTAGCGAAACGCGCGTCGAGTGCAACTAATATAATTTGATGCTCTCACACCAAAAAGTTTCAATTTCATCGTTTAAACCTGACGTTATAACAGAAATTATCATTTCATTTTTCTGTAAGGTTTAGAGGCTACCCTTACAAATGATATCGATTGTTAATGAAAAAGTAATGTGATATTCAGAGAATATACTATCGAATATTATTCATTGAATATTTTCTGTTGGTATTTTCAATCAACCAATGATTCGAGTAGATATGTACTAATACTAATAACATATGTGCCCAGCAATCTCTGTGAAGTATACTGAAATAAAAAAACACCTATTATATGTATTCACCGTGTTGAAATTTATTCCTAGAAAGTGTTTTTTCTTACGTCAGGGTCTACACTACCAGTGTGCAACTAGAAAACTATCTGAATTCGTGCCAAGATGGATTGGATGAGCTGTACTCATCATTGGATAACGATGATTATTTCAAACTAAATAAAAAAAGTTATTCGAATTATTGAGAAATGTATGGAAATTCCAACAACTGTTACCTAGATATTCGGTGTATTCATGAAATTCGTTTACAATTATTGTTTGTCGATACAATCACATGATCGCTGTACAATTATATTTTGAGAATACATTATTCACATCATTAGTGAATAATAATCGTTCAAAATTATTTTTTAAGATTTATTGAAAAATTCAAACAACTAAGAGGTATATAGTACATATATCCGCTTAACTGGTATTCCTTCATGATTTGAATGGAAGAAAAGTAGTTACTGTATTGAGATATTCCATGTATCCCCATTTTTGGAAACCGATTGTAGTTTCGATTCGATTTGAATATAAATTGATAGTGACTGAAAATTTTTGAGGAATGTGTAATTCTGAACGATCTGCTTTACTAGATATATTCACATATTTCGTAACCAACTATGATAATATTTTCAATATTAGTTGATGGTACTGGTAATTGTTGAAGGATGTTCAGGTCTACATTATGTTACCTCGATATAGAGTCGTTATATTTATAAAATTGATATCCTTTAATACTTGAGAATCATATTCAATATCAGTCGCCAGTGGTAATTATCGAAAAAAACTTAACGATATGTTCTAGAACATAAACCGTTTTGAGTTCATCACCTTTATTGGTTTTTAATCTCTGGCCCATGCTGGGAACTATTAGTAATCATCATAGGCATATGGAACTTATATGCAATTCGAATGATACCTTACATTAGGGTATTTATGCATTTAAAATAATGTGATCCGGAAAGAAATTCTGAGTCTAGTTTTATGAGGGACTGAATGTGTAAGAAATACAAAAAAAACAAATTAAAAAATCCATTATATATTTGTAAAAATGGTTGAATATCCTGAAGTTAACACATTTGTCTACCCTTCCGTTTTCTTTACCAACGGATATCTCCGAACAGTTTTAGTTCAGAAATAATAGTTGGAACGTCTTGGCGAGACAATATTATTTCTCAGGATCACAATTTGAGAGTGAAAAATTATTGTCTGGGAAAGCAATATTATTTTCTCTCTCAAATGGTGATCTTTATCTTCGTGTAATTGTAGAGTAAAGACGTGTCTCAAATCGCTCCGGCTAAAAACCGAGAAAAACTAGTGAACTATATAGAAATACAGAGCTTGATGATCAACAGACAGGTGAGACGATCACTTGCATATCAGAATGGTCATATATGAGGAGAATTATTCAGTTAATGCGTCAATTTAATTGCATATTGCACTCCCGAATTCATTGTTTGAAGCAAAGAGAGACAATCTCTACCTTTTTTTGGGAATTAAAAAAAAAACTTCAAGATATCTCGATTGTTTTTCATACGCTACAAATAAATAGCACAGGCAATATTGACAATAGAGAAAAGTCCTACTCTGACTGAAATAAATATCAGTTACCTAACACGAACGAAGTAGTCATATGCTGAAACATGGTAGAAACCAACGATATTTCAATTAAAAAGATATATGATGAGATTTTGAAAAGTAGAAAAAAACTGAAGATTTGAATTGAAGCAAGCGAATCGAGGGTACTATTAGAACTCGAAGTTGTCAAGGAAAAAAACAAGAAACTGGAGGAAGAAAATGCATTGTTGAAATCACGAATAGAAACTCTAGAAAGGGAACAAAAAAAAAACTTATTATTTTCGGCCTGAGAAGATCTGAAATTGGTGTCTCAGCTACAACCGTGTGTAACGAATTAAACAGACTACTTGGAACGGAGATAACTACATCAGACATAAGTAACTTTTACTTCCTTGGCCAGTTCGAAAGCAGCCCACTGAAAATCGAACTTATATCCCAAATCACGAAGTCTCTGATATTACACAAAACGAAACAACTTCAAGGCACGAACATCTCAATATCTCATGATCTGACCAAACAACAACAAGAAGAACGTAAAATTTTAAAATTTCATCTGACAAGGGAAAGGCAAAACTCCACTCACCTCAGTTTCATTAAGGGGAATAAACTATACATCAACCATAAGCCATTTACAATAGACGAACTAGAAGCGAGAGACTATCAAGAAACCGTGAAAGCAAGCAGTGCTCCAAGCACGCCAACATCCCAGAGAAGTGAAGAAGTCTTCGGCAACACCGAAAAATGCAACATTGAAACAAGACAAAATACAAATGAAATCATAGAACCGAAAAATACGCCTAAAACGACGAACAAAGTACTAAAGAAAACTCTGATGTTATTGTACCGCCCGGAAAAGTCAAAACACGTTCAAATAGATAAACATACTGATAGCTTCACTTCAATCAAATTGTTTCACTGCAGCTTGAGTAGATTATAATAATTTCCAAGGATACATCTTGAGCCAAAGTCCAATTGTTTGAGTTACTTATAAACATTTCCTTATAAAGTGTTTGTTTCTGTCTCTGATACATATAAATATTGTTACAATTATATAAAGTTTAATAGATATCACCATGGATCAATATATCCGTGATTTCGACGCAAATGAAATCGAAACAGAGGAAGTATCAGATTTTTGTGAATGTGACAATGTTCTTAAAATAAATAGCAACAATCCAAATTTTAAAATTCTACACAAAAAATATCAGAAGTTTGAATAAAAATTTGAATCAGTTACAGTGTTACTTGAATCAGCTTACACAACTACCCGAATGCATTGTATTAACAGAAACGTGGGAGTTGGTTGATCTGAATGTGTACAACCTACCGGAGTATGACCTAATTTATAATAATAGCTGCTTTAACCAAAATGATGGTACAGCAATTTACATCAAGTCTGACTTACACTACTCATATGAAACTGAGGAATTTTCTAATAATTTAAAATTTTTCTCAGTAAAGTTAGAGCACATGACCAAAACGATACACGTGATAGCAGGATATAGACCACCAAACTCTTTTTTCTTTTTTTAGAAAACACAAGAAATATGTTGGAAAACATTGTCATAAATTCGGATTATACCATATTCCTTGGCGATATCAATATTAACATCAAAGACGACAGCATAGTTAGAACGGAATACATAACTATCATGCAGGAATATGGATTCATGTCGACCATTAATAAATATACTCGTGTAACAACTCAAAGTAAATCATGCTTAGACCATATATTTGTGAAAACATATGCAGATTCCGAACTTCTTCTATCATTTATGATCAAAACAAACGCGACTGATCGTTACACAACATTCCTACAAATTATATATGAAAATGATGTAAACAGCAATCCCACGAACAAATTCTTCATTCACAACAAAATCAATAACAATCAACTAACAGAAAGAATACAAAATGTCAGCTGGAATGCAGTTTATGAAACGGAAGATGCAGAAACTGCAACAAATATTTTCATGAATATCCTAAATATTGAGAAAGGAAACTGCACAACTTCGCACAAATACAAAATCCAAAAACGTAAAACATGGATTACTAATGGGCTCATAAAATCCATCAATAGACGAGATGAAATGTATCAGCAAATTCTCAGTGAACCTGAAAATATAGAAATGAAACAAAACTATACTCGGTACAAAAATCAATTGAGACAGCTAGTGAGGATAACAAAATTCAACTATTATCGCAACAAAATCGAACAGAATGCTAAAAATAGTGAAAATGTATGGAACACTATAAATGAGCTTTATCCTAAAAATAATTCGAAAGCCCAAGATATTAATTTTATCGAACATAATGGAGAAAAAATTACAGATACCAAATCTATTGTTGATATATTCAACGATCATTACATACAAATAGGTGGAACACTTGCAAATACAATTGACAAGGATCCTAATTTCCAACCTCCTAAGAAAAGTAATCAATTGTCCTCAATGTTCTTAAATGCTACCCACGCTGGTGAAATAAATGATATTGTTTTATCGCTTCAAGACAAGAAAACACCAGGTATCGACGGAGTGAAAGCAGAAACAATAAAATTATTGTCACCGATGATAAAAAATCCACTGTCTCATATATTCAACAAGTGCCTTCAGCAAGGACATTTCCCAAGCATCCTCAAAAACTCAGTGGTAAAACCAATTTTCAAAACAGGTAAGAGAGGGGATGTCATAAACTACCGACCAATCTCATTAATAACCGTTATCGCTAAAATACTGGAAAAAATCATAAAAATAAGACTTACCAAATATCTGAATGATAATAAAATCATCTCTGCCAACCAATATGGGTTCAAAGAAGGGGTATCAACCCAAGATGCAATCCTCGCCCTTACAACGAAGATGTATCACGCCTTAGATACAGGAAAACCCTCTTTATGTGTATTCATAGACCTTTCAAAGGCATTTGATACGGTCAGTCATGACTTGCTTAAGGAATGCTTGGAAAACATCGGCGTACGGGGGGTAGCCTTAAGATTATTCAAAAGTTATCTTTCCAATAGATTTCAATGCGTCGAACTGAAAATGGTAAGGAGCAATTTTCAAAGAATAGAACATGGTGTACCTCAAGGAACTGTTTTGGGACCACATTTTTTACAGTAATGAAGACTGGCTATCACTTAAAATACAAGCAGAAAACGATATCCGTAATATTCAAGCCTTTTTCAACTATAGACTCTTGACAATTAACTTTAAAAAAACATTCTTCCTACCCATACATATTGACATGAGAAGTATTCCCTCTTATGATAGCCTACGAATCACTGAAGACATCTCAATATGCAGCTGTAATAAGATCAAATACCTCGGTGTTATGATAGACAATAACCTGAAATGGAATAAACAAATCGAATACGTCACTAAGAAAATACAGTTTTCAATCCATAAACTTAAAAATGTTAAAAATATACTAGACTTCAAAACAATGAGAACGGTGTATCAGGCATTGGTGGAACCACATATCGTATATGGAATATTAGCATGGGGAGGTTTAAGTAAGTCTCACCTCGAAAAATTAATTATTGTTCAAAAGCGCCTACTCAAAATTATATTCAAAAAAGATATTAAATACCCATCAGATAGATTATTCAATGAAATTAATATTATGGATCCCAGGCAACTATTTTTCTTACGTAGCAACATCAAACAACATAATTCTAAACACGACTTGAAGAACCTAGAACATCAATACAATACAAGGAACATAAAACTCACATACTTGACTCCTTTTATGAGAAAGACGAACGGACAAAAGAGTCTGACATATTTGAGTCCCAAACTATACCAATTTCTTCCAGTTGAAATTCGAAATATTTCAAGGCCATCTACGTTCAAGTATAACCTGAAATTGTATATTTTCTCATTGCCCAGAACAACAATTCATAGTCTTATTGACTAATCACACCACACGAAAAAACCTGATACTTACCTCATTTTTTAATATACCTCATCAAATATATATACACATCGTTTATACTTATCTACCTCTATATTATATATCATATTCCATTTGTTTTTATACTCTTATATAAGTATATACATATGTAACCGCATTTCATCTACGCACAGGCCCCGCCTATAGTGGTTTTCACATGTTTATTTTACTACTGACTATGTACCTTACAAATTTATAATTTTTATTAATAAACATGTATTCTGAGGGGTGAAATATTTTCGCCACGACGCCGACGTTCGAAATATCAATTCTAAATCACAAGTTTTCGTAAATATCCATTTTGATAAAGGAAGACAAACAGAAGAATACGCCAACTCAACCATTATTACGAGTTGAGTGAAAGTAGATGAGTTCAAATCATTTGTTGAACATTCCGTGGGTGCTGAATTAGTTCGTTTACTCTTTGACGGCCATATTGGTCTAGGTCGAAATTATAATATGACAATTTACATGATAATATGGGCATTTCATAGAGTGTTTGTCTGTCGTCAATTATTTGAAACTAAGTCACCTTCTGCGAAATTATCACAACCAGCAAAAATGGCGTTTGTCGCACGGGCAAATATTGTTTCTTGGTCGGATGTAAAAATTCAAACTTCTGACTTGTATCATATTGTTACGCAGGAATGCTTGAAGGGCTATCTTCATGAAACTGCAATGACTGTTATGAAACCCCTCTTTACATATCATAATTTATTTATTGATGTTGCTTCTCTGTGTATTTCCGATTCTAAATTGGTTCCTTCGACTGACACTGTGGCACCAAACGTCTCATAGCTTGTATTCCGTTGGTTTATATGAATTATTTCCCGTGTAGCTCTCCTTTCTCACATGCTGAATCACTGTTGTATATGTACATGTCTCCCTACATATACTCATTCAGGCACACAAGGTGAACTGACGATTTCCTGCATAGCATCTGTTACAAGGAGTTAAACCACCTTTGGGATAACGACATCCTCATCGTATTTGATCTTTGGATAACGTGAAACCGAATGACGATGGGAAACATGAGAGCGATTTGTAGATTTTTTTTTATTTACGTTCGTTATTCTACATGGTCGGTTGTTATATTCTTCAGGATAAATAAAGCCGTATCAGACTTGGGTTGGTTGTAACTTTATGGTACACGGCTTCACATTACCTATTTCGTATGAGAATTTAGTAAAGAAGTATACTTTAAAACGAAGTTCATTTGGATAAGAAAAGGAAGTGAATTTGCATCGCCTTCAATCGATATGTTCAACCGCTCCACACAGTTCTTGAGAATGTTTTCATAAACTTTAGGGGCGATTTGAACTATGAAGCGATGCATTCTAATCAAGTACAACTACATAAGGTTGAATCGGACTCACAGATTGAAACATTGAAATCATTAATAAAAATACTGATTTGGTCCAATATTCCTCATTTCTCACATTGACTTAACTTGTTCTGGCCTCAATCATAATTCTATTAGAGAATCAAAGCAAAACACTTTTTCGGAGGAATGAGGTTTTTGTAAGTTTTTCATACAGAGAGTTTCACGAACCTTCTGATATTTTAATAATGTTGGTTAATTCAAAGATATCGCAAATTGCTTGGAGCTTAGTAATAAGTCCGATTTTCAATAGATAATTTACAAACATCCTAAACGATGTAACAAAAAATTTCCCTTCCCATCTCAGAAAATTTTATTCCGCCCTCTCGACCAGGAGTGACGTCGAACTAGATGAATCACTAGAGTTTTCCCAGATTGGGCTATAGTGTGCTGAGTTTAAGGAAGCATACCGTTTTCTCATCTTCAGAAATTAAGGTGAACATTCTTCATATCAGTACTGAATAAAAATTTTTCTTCATTTGTGAATAATTGGATCACTAAAGTTTTCTCAGTTATAGCCGAATAGGTAAACGAAGGAAAGCACAATGGGCCTGATTGGGCTATAGTGTGCTAATCGCTCTATTACTGATATGCGCACGTTGAAAGTATGACACACCATGAACCTATCTCACGACACCTCGCTCGAATATCCATCAATATTACCTTACGATGATATCGCCTTCTTGGGTCGGGATGCCAAAAAATATTGTATGTTTTCAAGATGGGTGGGTGTCTCTCTTTTCGGATGTGACCAACCTCGTATAATTTGGATTGAACTTCCTTCAGGTAAGTCGTTTAATCCTCAATTATACTTCGGTTGGTCCCTTGTAGATGTTTAAGGAATCATTAAAAGTCGATCAAAACTTTGTTCAGACTGACCTCAAAGTAATGAAGTATTCTGAAAAAACTGTTTATTCTTCATTTGATCTCCCGCTATGAACTAAGCATTTGATACAGTATTTGAATGTTAATACAATATAATGTTCAAGAACTCAATTAACCAGAAAACTCACACTAACCATGAAATTGCGGAAGCAATCCGCAAATGTACCATTTGTTCTATTGGTCTATCGTAGAATTCACCAAAAGTATTTTATTTTTCGGATGACAGCATATCTTGTGCTGTGGCCTTTGAATTGAACGGTGTCAACACCACCAAATTGCAGACTAATTTTCAGCAAACGGCTGAAGAGCTGTGGTGTAGCTGGGTGGTGAAAATTTTTATAAGTTAGGATGAGAAGAAACCTTATTTCGATGTCGTAGTGCGGTTTATATAATGGATAATCGTGGATGCCATACACAATTCAGGTTTCTCCGTGGAAAATGGAAAAAATTGAAACACTGCAATGAACACTTCAATGAAACATTTTTTTTTCTGAAATAATTCTCCACCAAAACACTCTGGTTTCTGAATATCATTAGGTATCGTTCTTCACACCACTTCCACATATATCCAACCATCCTCTTGAGCTTTGGGTACTGCATTCCACACATCCGTTTGATGTGTTTGATGACTGTGTTTTTGTCTATATGCAACGAAATGTGACAGTTTGAGGAATACTGTCTGAAGGTTTTGAAGCACTGCAGAACATTTATATGAAATTTGGCCTCGCCTGCTTCCCTGAAACCTTTGGCTTCCTCGTTGTTGCATGTTATATTTTGGAAAAATCAGACCTTGATTCACCTTTTAGTTGCCCCAAATAGAAAGTCACTGTACAACTCATTGGGAATTTACATTGTCAAAATCTCTTCGATCTGCCTACAAAATTAAATATCGATGGCTCTCAAATAACTTTCTGTAAGTGGCCACCCATATTCAACCACTGGGCAAACCGAAATCAAGTATCAAATGAATTTGTTTTTCATTAAAATCGAATCGATATGGTTTCCAAGAAGCCACAAGTTTGTTGGATGTTTTCTAAAACTCTATTTTGGTAGTGCTTATCAAAAAAATTTCGTCTAAATGGCTACAGATACAAAAATTCTTGACCTCAAAAAATGTATAACTGGTTTCGAAATTTTTGACAATATATAAAAAACAGAAGTTACACCAAAACACAAAAAATTGAAATTCAAAAAAATTTAGTATAGATTGGTATCGCAAATATTTCTTGTGTTCATCGGCATCTTTCATATCCATTGACGCTAAAAAACAATTTTCAGATACCAGATTTTTCACAGCTCCAAGTAAGGGACTGTGATGAATTCATGCATGGGCTTCATATTCAAAATAGATCTACAGCTACCAGTAGACTCGAATCTGAGAAAAAAGTTGAACAAAAATTGCTCTTTACATTGACGTGCTGATTCAATTGCAGTAATATGGCCTAACTCTCATAATAGAGGTTTAGATGGCTAGGTGAAATTGTCGGCGGCTCAAGTGCCTGTTTTTGGTAGGGTGAGGTATTAAAATGGATTTTATATCCCTGAATCCATTCAGAAATATAGGCGTTGTTGGTTATGGTTACCACGTGCTGTCAAATGTTTAATGCCACCAGCATATAGGTTCAAATATGTTACCTACTCTATTTGTTGTTGTACGTCGTGAACCTCACCGTCCTCTGTTTTGTTTGCTTGAAATGTCCCCTTCTCTTGATTCTTCG
Source organism: Zygogramma bicolorata (assembly GCA_032362365.1). Lineage (NCBI taxonomy): Eukaryota > Metazoa > Arthropoda > Insecta > Coleoptera > Chrysomelidae > Zygogramma > Zygogramma bicolorata. The sequence goes on along the minus strand of JAVJAQ010001076.1, from coordinate 675,452 downwards.
AAGATTCACATCGACTTCGATGAGTAGAGGTCAGCCGTATATTGATCTACTAAGTAGAATTTCCCTGCCGATGATTAATGATTAGAAATCATTGTCAGTCTCAGCTGTTTCCGATTATATGTCCACTTACTTCTTTGGTTCCGTTCTGAAACGTGACAAAAATATTAATAATTAACCTACTAACGAGTAAGAAATTTATTTTGTCCTCGAGTGTCCTTAGGTTCTTCCTTGTGGTATTCTAGACCTTGTGTCAGAAAGGTACACGGCTTCACATTACCTATTTCGTATGAGAATTTAGTAAAGAAGTATACTTTAAAACGAAGTTCATTTGGATAAGAAAAGGAAGTGAATTTGCATCGCCTTCAATCGATATGTTCAACCGCTCCACACAGTTCTTGAGAATGTTTTCATAAACTTTAGGGGCGATTTGAACTATGAAGCGATGCATTCTAATCAAGTACAACTACATAAGGTTGAATCGGACTCACAGATTGAAACATTGAAATCATTAATAAAAATACTGATTTGGTCCAATATTCCTCATTTCTCACATTGACTTAACTTGTTCTGGCCTCAATCATAATTCTATTAGAGAATCAAAGCAAAACACTTTTTCGGAGGAATGAGGTTTTTGTAAGTTTTTCATACAGAGAGTTTCACGAACCTTCTGATATTTTAATAATGTTGGTTAATTCAAAGATATCGCAAATTGCTTGGAGCTTAGTAATAAGTCCGATTTTCAATAGATAATTTACAAACATCCTAAACGATGTAACAAAAAATTTCCCTTCCCATCTCAGAAAATTTTATTCCGCCCTCTCGACCAGGAGTGACGTCGAACTAGATGAATCACTAGAGTTTTCCCAGATTGGGCTATAGTGTGCTGAGTTTAAGGAAGCATACCGTTTTCTCATCTTCAGAAATTAAGGTGAACATTCTTCATATCAGTACTGAATAAAAATTTTTCTTCATTTGTGAATAATTGGATCACTAAAGTTTTCTCAGTTATAGCCGAATAGGTAAACGAAGGAAAGCACAATGGGCCTGATTGGGCTATAGTGTGCTAATCGCTCTATTACTGATATGCGCACGTTGAAAGTATGACACACCATGAACCTATCTCACGACACCTCGCTCGAATATCCATCAATATTACCTTACGATGATATCGCCTTCTTGGGTCGGGATGCCAAAAAATATTGTATGTTTTCAAGATGGGTGGGTGTCTCTCTTTTCGGATGTGACCAACCTCGTATAATTTGGATTGAACTTCCTTCAGGTAAGTCGTTTAATCCTCAATTATACTTCGGTTGGTCCCTTGTAGATGTTTAAGGTATCATTAAAAGTCGATCAAAACTTTGTTCAGACTGACCTCAAAGTAATGAAGTATTCTGAAAAAACTGTTTATTCTTCATTTGATTTCCCGCTATGAACTAAGCATTTGATACAGTATTTGAATGTTAATACAATATAATGTTCAAGAACTCAATTAACCAGAAAACTCACACTAACCATGAAATTGCGGAAGCAATCCGCAAATGTACCATTTGTTCTATTGGTCTATCGTAGAATTCACCAAAAGTATTTTATTTTTCGGATGACAGCATATCTTGTGCTGTGGCCTTTGAATTGAACGGTGTCAACACCACCAAATTGCAGACTAATTTTCAGCAAACGGCTGAAGAGCTGTGGTGTAGCTGGGTGGTGAAAATTTTTATAAGTTAGGATGAGAAGAAACCTTATTTCGATGTCGTAGTGCGGTTTATATAATGGATAATCGTGGATGCCATACACAATTCAGGTTTCTCCGTGGAAAATGGAAAAAAAAGTTCCTGGTTGTTGCTCTCTTGGTCCCGAAAGGCAAGCATGTCCGCCACTCAATCGGAAGACCCGGGTTAACTCCCCAATAGGGCCACCGTATTGGGACTCGCACGCCTGAAAAAGCCTGCAAAAGCTTCGACCTCTGAAGGCCGACACTCGTCAGCCGGTTAACCAAAAAAAACTTTTTTTTACCGATCCATTGGTAATAGTAATGCTACATATCTTTGTTTCGTATAAGATTTGTATGTTTTGGACAGAACCTAGAGCAAGCAGAACCATAAGTTTGAGATATATTTTTCAAAATGAGGTTTTCCAATAGACACAATTTTTTTAATCAGGTCAACACTTGGTCCCAGATTTTCTCATATCGAGGAAAAAGTAGGTCGCACTTTGAAAATACCCGTCATCAACCTTTTCATTGTACCACAGTTTCCTGCATCAGATATCATATTTTAGGCTGATTTATGTATGTTTCTAGTACTATGATTTTTACCTGGCGATTAACCTTATCCACATCACCTTTATACAAATATCAACCAATGTGACCACCCAGTTTTTCTTCTGTGGAATGGTTGTCAGAAAAAATCGTTGCACCCAGGGTAAGATTGCACCACAGTGGATGTAGCTTCCTAAACGAAGCCGAAAAAGTACATATTGGGGTTCAAATTAAAATATATTGTAAGTCAAAATTTATACCAGTTTGTGAAAACCAGGTTTGGGACTGCCACAACAGAATCGCCACACATGTTACTTCAATCATTTTCAATAATCTAGGGATAAGTGGAAATGGTGGGGATTTGGGCCATATAAGCGTTCGTGTCAGACCAAGTTAATGTAATGCATTTCTTTCAAAACTTATGGGGTCTGGGTGTTTCACCCTATGTGTAAACAGATGTACTGTAAACAGATCAACTTCAGGTTATCCAAATTTTTTGGCCAGCTCCTTGAAGGCGTAGTCTCAACATTTCATTCCAAAGGTGACACATCTTGAACTTTGATCGGCTATAAAATTATCTTTCGAATTTACATATGAAGCGAATATCACTAGTTGATGAATTGAAACACTGCAATGAACACTTCAATGAAACATTTTTTTTTCTGAAATAATTCTCCACCAAAACACTCTGGTTTCTGAATATCATTAGGTATCGTTCTTCACACCACTTCCACATATATCCAACCATCCTCTTGAGCTTTGGGTACTGCATTCCACACATCCGTTTGATGTGTTTGATGACTGTGTTTTTGTCTATATGCAACGAAATGTGACAGTTTGAGGAATACTGTCTGAAGGTTTTGAAGCACTGCAGAACATTTATATGAAATTTGGCCTCGCCTGCTTCCCTGAAACCTTTGGCTTCCTCGTTGTTGCATGTTATATTTTGGAAAAATCAGACCTTGATTCACCTTTTAGTTGCCCCAAATAGAAAGTCACTGTACAACTCATTGGGAATTTACATTGTCAAAATCTCTTCGATCTGCCTACAAAATTAAATATCGATGGCTCTCAAATAACTTTCTGTAAGTGGCCACCCATATTCAACCACTGGGCAAACCGAAATCAAGTATCAAATGAATTTGTTTTTCATTAAAATCGAATCGATATGGTTTCCAAGAAGCCACAAGTTTGTTGGATGTTTTCTAAAACTCTATTTTGGTAGTGCTTATCAAAAAAATTTCGTCTAAATGGCTACAGATACAAAAATTCTTGACCTCAAAAAATGTATAACTGGTTTCGAAATTTTTGACAATATATAAAAAACAGAAGTTACACCAAAACACAAAAAATTGAAATTCAAAAAAATTTAGTATAGATTGGTATCGCAAATATTTCTTGTGTTCATCGGCATCTTTCATATCCATTGACGCTAAAAAACAATTTTCAGATACCAGATTTTTCACAGCTCCAAGTAAGGGACTGTGATGAATTCATGCATGGGCTTCATATTCAAAATAGATCTACAGCTACCAGTAGACTCGAATCTGAGAAAAAAGTTGAACAAAAATTGCTCTTTACATTGACGTGCTGATTCAATTGCAGTAATATGGCCTAACTCTCATAATAGAGGTTTAGATGGCTAGGTGAAATTGTCGGCGGCTCAAGTGCCTGTTTTTGGTAGGGTGAGGTATTAAAATGGATTTTATATCCCTGAATCCATTCAGAAATATAGGCGTTGTTGGTTATGGTTACCACGTGCTGTCAAATGTTTAATGCCACCAGCATATAGGTTCAAATATGTTACCTACTCTATTTGTTGTTGTACGTCGTGAACCTCACCGTCCTCTGTTTTGTTTGCTTGAAATGTCCCCTTCTCTTGATTCTTCGAAGATTCACATCGACTTCGATGAGTAGAGGTCAGCCGTATATTGATCTACTAAGTAGAATTTCCCTGCCGATGATTAATGATTAGAAATCATTGTCAGTCTCAGCTGTTTCCGATTATATGTCCACTTACTTCTTTGGTTCCGTTCTGAAACGTGACAAAAATATTAATAATTAACCTACTAACGAGTAAGAAATTTATTTTGTCCTCGAGTGTCTTTAGGTTCTTCCTTGTCGTATTCTAGACCTTGTGTCAGAAAGGTACACCACCGTAGTGCAAAATCATCCTTGATATCACTACCATAAGACTCTGCTTCAGTCGGATCATCTCCCAGTATAGTATTAAAAGCGTTATCACCACGAAGAGATTCACTGTTGGTGGCGGAAAGTAATGATGTCGAATCTGTCGATGCAGGGCAGAAAACGGTGTGGGATGATGAATAAAGTTCAGTCGTATGTTGATCTAGAAGTTGGATTGTCCCTGCCGATGATCAATGATCAGAAATCATTGTCAGTCTCATCTACTTCCAATTATATGTCGACCCATTTTGTTGTTTCCTCTGAAACATGACAAAAAAATATTAAAAACAATCGTACCTACTGGACGAGTAGGAGAGGAGTTTTTCCTCGAGCTTCCGTAGTTTTCGCCAAGTTTCTACTTTGTCTTCACCGAGCATGGTTCTCTTTCGCGATTTTCATTCCATAGTATGGAAAATTTCCTGAATTCACTCATTCAAAATCAATTTACTGTTTCGAACTTATCACATTCAGCATATATTGACGAATATTCGAGTGAGGTGTCGTGAGATAGGGGCATGGTGTGTCATTCTTTCAACTTGAGCAGATCAGTCACAGAGGTACTACAACAAGGTGATTTATTCGGATGGGACCAACCGAAGTATAACTGGAATTTGAATATTGAGTACCTGCTTCCTATCTGGTTCACAGACTAGTTCGAATTGAATGAACAAATCTTTTCGATGAGACTTTTGAGTAATGGATCAATTGTTTTCATGAGCTGTCTATTCATATCACTCAGAGAGACTGAAATTGTTCGTTCTAAAATTGTTATGTTGAAATGATTGCCCACTTTTCGATAATTTGTCAAGAGCTCGGGTGGGTATAAAGATGTTTCATGAGCAAGTTGTTGAGGTACGAAATAGAAGAAAACATCTGCCCTTCGAAGTAAAACAACGACGAATTCAATTTCCCACCATCTACACAGAAAACTTCCACATGAGTTTTTGTCCCAACATCAGATTGGGGATGTGTAATTCAATTATTGTTCCATAAAGTTCAAACTGAAATGACCGGTTGTGTGTACTCCAAAACCCGTAATTCAACCCTCGACTGCTACCACGGAGTCACTCAGTAGAGACAAATCGATACTACCCTGCATCCGGTCTTCAATTCAAACTTCATTACACCAACTGTTCAGACACATTGTTGGGCAACAGAATGTAGGAATAAATGTATTTGAACTCGTCCGCTATTCGTGTTATGCTCTATTTAGTATGAATTTAAATGGAGTGGGCTTTGTTTGTTCTCGAATGTATGTATGTTCTGAAAAGTCCATTCGAGATCATATCTCACCATTCGAAATGGTTATTCCTACACATGCACAAATGAAATTCCAGCAATTACAGCTATTCATACTATATTTTGGAATATTGAAACCTTCGGAAAATTTCACTTTATTTTGAGGTTAATGATGAAAACACATATCAGTAATATATACGTTGAGAACAACCAATTATTATGAACACTGTTGTTGATTTTGAAAAAACGGATTAAGATGGTTGATTTTATTGATTTGGAATCCGTGAAAGCTGGTGTCGACCCCACCACTTCCACGTCTGATACCTTTGTGTGTGTATGTATATGACGTCATTGGAATTTCTTCTGGTGTCTGAATTCTTTGTTAGCTGTGTGTCTGTGTGCGTGACATCACTGGAATCCCCTTTGCTAGAAGGAAGCTCTTGTAAATGATGATGACATTGGAATGTGAAACATTTGTTGTTAGATGAAGGTTTGACTCTGAAATGTATAGGATATATATACGGCATTGCACCCCCAAAGTTTGCACCACCCAATGAGCAGTCGTCGCTGCTAATAGCTCATCATATCGATGTGGTGGAGTTGAAATTCATAGTGGCGAGGTAGCTAACTTTCCATTCAATAAGAAACAATCAGTAATTACTACATGAAGTCATCACAAGTTCAATCTGCTGCTATAATAATAATAATATTAATCTTTATTTTCCCAAATGACAAATAGAACTTTGTATAGGAATAGTCACAAATCACATACAAATAGTGAGGTTTGTACAAACACATAAAGTATACAAACTTGACACTATCTCAATATATACACATACATACATATAAAAAAAAATCAGATATTGAAATATTCGTCAAGAGAATAGAAACTTCTGACATTCAGATATGACCTGAGTTGCCTGCTGAACCTAGCAAATATGGTGGTGGATTTTGAGTTTTCTGGTAACCGATTATACACTTTCAGTCCTATATTTGTTGGTACTTGATACTTACAATAAGGGACACGGAAATCTTCTTTATCTCGAGTGTTAAAATCATGTATATTATTGTTATATAAAAATTTATTTTTATTCGTATGGACGTAGCACCTCAACTCATAAATATAAAGTGAGAAGAGTGTTAATATATTCAGTTTTGAGAACAGACCGCGACATGAATGTGTGCTCGTAACCCCCGCTATTATTCTCAAAATTCTCTTTTGCACTAGGAAAACATTAAATGAATGTGGTGAATTTTCCCACAAACAAATTCCATATCTCATGCTTGATGCCACATATGCATGATATATAGATATGAGTTGAGCTTCTGATAAAACTTGCTTGAGATTTCTGAATAGGAAGCAAAGAGAGCTTAACTAACGTTTAACAATGACTTCTCCAACCAATCGTATCGTCGATGATTAGCCCGAGAAATTTTGTTTCATGTGAGTTACAGGTATGAGTATTATTCACACTCACTTCAACAGGAATACATTTTTTCTGATGATTGTGAAATTTGAGTATGAGTATTTCATCAGCATTCAAATGTAAAGAATTTGTACCACACCAGGTGAGTATTGATTTTAAAGCACTTTCACAGCTACCATTGGTTAAACGTTCATCCTTGTTGGATATTACCAGGGATGTATTGTCTGCATACATTATAACACTGAAGTCAGACATATACTTAACCAGGTCATTTGTGTATAACAGAAATAATATTGGTCCCATTATTGAGCCTTGTGGGACACCTATGGACCCTGCTAGCAATCGGTAGCTAGTTATTCAGTGCTTAATGAAATGAGAGGTGAGTGTGTTTTCTGCTGGAAATTCTTTGAATTTTCCAAATATATCTTCATTACGTGTGTCTCAGGAGTATACCTACAAAAAATTTATGATGTGATTACAAAAAATTAAATTAATTGAAAATTCAGAATGTATAATGAGTATCTTACTTTTTCCAATCGGTTTTGATCAATCTCAGTAACGTTACAAGATTGGAGCAAAAAAAAATTATTCAAAATATGGCTACCCGAATGTATTTCGATGCAATTCAGCGACTATTATATAACTTGTCTTGATATAATGAGTTCATAGTATATTTTCCATTTGATTTCAGTTCATTCACTCAAAGATTTGAAGGCGGTATGCAAATACACATTGAATTGACGCCAAGGATCTCGCTTCATCCAACGAAAAATTGTCTTCCTAATCGAGAGCACTGAGTGAGAACGCCGGGCATGCGAACGTCACTTGAGTGTATGCAATGATGAAGGAACGATTGTATTTACGTGATGCGGAGAACAACAAGAGTGATGAAAAAGATTGTGCCAAATTCCTGGATGGGATATTAGGTTGGCTCTGTCATAGGATAATTGAAAACTCTCAGAAGATTCCTGTATCGTATTCAATCACACCAACCAGAATCGATCTTTCAGGACTTCCAACTGAATGATAAAAAATTTGAGAAAATTGGAAATGGTCGAGAAAATAATTACTCTGGAATGAAAAATATTCTAGATTGTTCATTTGTACCGAAAAATCATAAATAGTTTTGAATACAAGTAATTCGAATCGCTGTCATGTATTATTCATTGTAATTATTTGCGATATATTGATTATATCTTCAGTGAAATTCCCATCCTATCGATCAATCGTTTTATTTTTTTTTTCAAAAAATGACAGAGAGATACTTCAGGTGCAAATGACCACAGAAAAGTGTGTATAATTCGTGTTAACGATCATAATTATACTAGATATTCACTGGAAATTTTTTGAAGGTGCTTCTCTTCCGCATTTTTTGTATGCCACCCAATGTTTTCCTCGCCCACTTATTTTTTGAAAATGGCTGTCCCGCATTGTTTCAGACCCGAAACGGGCATTCTGTCACGCATAAAAAGGCCACAAAAGTGTGGAATCGTCAATTCATCTGGCAGATTATGGAGATCGATATCGGTGAGAGGCCTCGGAGGTAGAGAATCGACTGGAGTTCTGATTTGTGAAAAAAAAAGCTGAATGGACCCGTAAAGATGCCAGAGTCCAGAAAGCTATCATAACATCTATCGATAGAAAAACTCATTCATCATATTCTGACCTGCAATACTCTATAAGAAATGTTGAGGAACGCATGCTCCATTTTTTAAAGAGAGAACGAAAACCAAAAGTGCAGTTTACTTCAGGAATTCATCAATTTCTTTTGCGAAAAAGGTTCGGAAATCTAGATGCTTATCAGAAAGTTGGAAAACTGCACATAGAATCAAAATATTGAAACAATATATCGATGATGATATGCTCATTTCTGAGATATTGTCAACTTTGGCAGAGAAATACAAGCATTTTTTCACCGCATGGGATTCCACCCCAGTTGATCAGAAAACTTCAACACAACTGACTTCAAGACTGCTTGCTGAAGACTCGAGAAATTGATTTACTGCAGATAAAGAAGGTACCGTAGTTTTCAGTGGACAGAAAAAGATTTCTAAGTAAATATGACAATTCTTAAAGAGAGAGGATGTTTTCAATGTGGAAGCCCCCATTATTCTTCAAGATTTTATCCCTGTCGTTACGGTGAAGAAATAAATCTTTTTGAAAACTGTGATTTTAGAAAAAAGCTGAGCTCTATACGAGAAGAAAGTGAAAAATCTTCCCTCTCCAAAGAATACGACTCAGATGTCAATGAATTTTCAATAGATTCTGGCTTATCGTCGCATATGTGAAATAATATTAACCTTCTCCGAAATTTCGAAGAAATGGATACTGATATATCAGTAGCAAAGCAGAAGCAATCCATGAAAGCAGGGGAAATAGGCAAGATCGAACATTGCACTTGTATTCTCAAAAACGTATTGTATATTCTAGAGTTAACTCAAAACTTCACTATCAGTTACACTGATATATATACACTGATATATATACACTGATATATATATATATATATATATATATATATATATATATATATATATATATATATATATATATATATGTGGACCTATTATTGCACTAAGCACTTGGAATGGAAATAGGTACTTCCTCACCTTTTTACATGATCTCATTCAAATATTTCATCGTATATCTGTTGAAACATTAAAGCGAATTTCAGGATTACCTGAAAGATTTTGTGCAAGAATTATCAGCATTGAAGAATCTAAAAATATCCAAAATACGATGTGACAATGGCGGTGAATACCCTAGTAAGGAAATTCAGTCTTGGTGCAGAAAAAAAGGTATAATTTTCGAATCGTTCCATCATGGAAAAGAGCAGAGCACTGATATTCGATTTACACAAAAAATTTTCGAGAGGCGATATATGCTTCAGCATATCTCCTGATATGAATAAAATTCCCACTGGAAGTATTGATGTAAATGTGAACAGAAAAAAGCCAGACGTATTTCTAGTGCAACATTTTGGTTGCACCCTCCAAATTCTCGGGAAACCTGAAAAAGCTCGATTCTCGAAGTGAAAAGTTAATTTTTATGGATATGCCCTGGATGGAAACCGTTTATGGGATCCTATGAACTGAAAAATAGTGGTTCTGATAGCTAAAGATGAGACGATTGCCGAAGCTGGTATAATTGTTGAAAATGAGACGAACAGATGAAATTCAAGAAAATTCCAGATCAAATGGGGGAAGATGTATCAGGAGACCCACAAAACTTGACGATTACGTAGTTTTGACACATCAGAAAGCAGTAACAGGGCATGAAAAAGCATACTGAAAAGCTGCAGTTGCAAAAAAAGTCGTTGATAAAAAACAATGAAGATATAATTCTCACGAGTAGATGGGCTTTTCGAATAAATGAAAATAGTGGATATAAAGCCAGGCTTGTGATTAGACGTTTCGAACAGAAATATGGGGTTAACTTTAATGAAACTTTAAGCTCAGTAGTCAACAGTTGTTGCTTACGAGTCTCGTTTCCTTCAGGTGCTAGTTTCGAACAGAAATATGGGGTTAACTTTAATGAAACTTTAAGCTCAGTAGTCAACAGTTGTTGCTTACGAGTCTCGTTTTCTTCAGGTGCTAAAAACATTTGACATGAAAACTGTCAATTCCTGATAAAAAGGCCCTATATGGATTGAAACAGGCCCCATTTTCCAAACTAGACCTACATGGGTTCCGACAATTTCAACAACGTCGGACTTTCATATAGCCATGAATACCATCCCTCTATCCACAAAACCACAGTCTTCAGTTTGTGAGAACAGGGGGTTAGGGAGACTTTGACCTCGGCACCAAGTCGCGAAGAAGTCTTGAGAATGTGGGAGCCGAAACGTCGACAGAAGAACGATTCCAGACGCGGTTCAACCGGAAGTTTCAGTTTTCACACACATATACAGTGTTTCTAGAGAATGCAACCCAGGATTTTTCTGAAATTTCACATCTTACATTTCCTCACCTGTTCTAACGTTCTGGAATATTTTCAACATTGCGGCGTTGCCATTTCAATCAAAGAGTCCTAGCAACTTTTTTTTTAAACAGAACACCCCGTTACCACATTTTTGGAATCGATCTCTTATCATAATACTTTTTGTCAACAATATCCTGTACCTATCTCTCTCTGTTTCCGAGATAAAAAGTTTGTGCTAAATATGGTCCAAAACATAGCCCTAATTGAACTTAGGTACATCATTACTCTCAATTCATGAAAAGTTGATATTTTGATGATAGTTTGGACAAACTAGAAATACCAAGAAATCGACTCTATATCATACGGGGCATGCTTAAATTACTTTTATTTCCATTTTGTATAAAAGTGGTCCAAAGTTCATTTTTTCAATTGAAACACCCTGTATATAACCAGATGAATTGAAAGATGAAGAATGCTTCAAGATGATATATCATATTCCTATACCTGAATCATCAAGTTTTCTCAATGAAGTCGCTTCTTCTGGAAACATTATTTTTTAGAATTTGTTTTCAGGTAGCAGTGGAATTATCAAGCTTATGATGGTTTGGTTACTTTTATAGGTAATTTACAAATAGTTGTGTTTCAAAGCATCTTCCAAAATCAATGCAAATATCGATTATTCAAACGAAGTTCTTATGAAATCATTTATCAAACACGGACAGTGTTATCAAATAGTAGCAGATAATTCAACCAAATGTATCCTGGAGCAACAAAAATGATCAAAAGGGAGATTGTAGGATTACAAAATGATTTTCTCAACTATGGCTCAGAGTTAGAAGCTTTTTCAACATTACCAAAACCTGTTACCCTAGGTGAGGACAACACTGTTAACGTTTTGGCATATTTTTCTGAATATCCAGAAGCTTCCATTCGCAGTGCAGAAAAAGATTTGGGTGTATCACATGATTTAGTACAATCAATTTTGAGAAATTACGAAATGCATCCGTATAAATTCACCAAAGTTAAAGCTCTCAAAGCAGAAGACTGTGAAAGTGAAGTGCATTTTTAGATCGGAAAGGACCAGGCAGCCGGCTTATGGAGAAATGTGCTTCGGTGAAATTTCATGAATTGTTGATATATCGTAGTGGAAGACTTTCTGAACAATAATAATAATGTCCATGGGCCCAACTCAATCCTATGACTAGTTTCAGAGATACAGGGTGTTGAATTTGGAAAATAGCCATTTTTTAAAAGCAAGTATTTCTTATTCTCTTCAATGTATCAATAATTTTTTCTTGTGATAGTGCTCTAACAATAGGTACTGAATATCAGTCCCTCATGACAGAAAGTTTCATTCTCCACTGGGATACTAAAAAATTTGAAAAAGGGAACGATGACCTGGAATAAAATCAGTAATTTCAATATTAGGCTTAGTAGAAAATATATATAATTCATATATGATATATAGGGTTATTCAATAATATCTATGGAAAAAAATCGATATTTTTTTTGGAAATCACCCTCTAATTTAATATTTCCTATGTGAATATCAATCGGATTCATTAAAAAATTCAACCTTATATCACCGAAGCAATTTGGGTTTGTGGAGGGGAGGTCGACACAGGATGCTTTGGCAGATCTAACTAAAAAAATCTATAATGCATTGGATAAGAAAATACCTGCTTTATGTCTCTTTGTCGACCTCTCTAACAGGTCTATTCCGTAACTCATAGCGATGTCGTTATTCAACTACTATCGTTAAATTAACGATATAAATCGTTGCAAGTCGGTAGTGAACGACATAATATAAAGTTTGTTAACGGGAATAGAAATGGTTCAGTTGGCTAACGACTTGAAGTAGTTTTGTGGTATTTTTGACATATTGTTCATATGGATCGTTGAGAGCTAGCTACCGACAGTCGTTTGATAAGGGATCGTTCATTAACGGTGTTTTACGGAATAGACCTGTAAAGCATTTGACACGGTAAGCCACCCAGAATTGTTGAAAACGCTTGAAAATATAGGACTTAGGGGAAGATCATATCGTCTGATGGAGAGTTACCTGCGGGATAGAAAGCAGTGTGTTACTGTTGGTAATGAAATGAGTTGGAGCACAGTAGTGAAGTATGGAATTCCTCAAGAAACAGTGCTTGGACCCATACTGTTCATACTGTATGTGAATTCACTGTTTGATCTGCACATACTGGCTGTGATCACTAGTTTTGCATATGACACAGTTTTCTATTTTGAAGGAGCAAACTGGTTAGACTTGAAAAGAAAAGTAATTGAAGCATTTCCGATAATTATAGAATATTTTAGTGGTAAATTACTCACGATTAATATAAAGAAAACTGTGTTCATGCCCTTCACTAGCTATGAGAACAATCTTCCAAACTTTAAAGTTATCAATGTTTCTATAAATGATGATGTAGTTCAATTGAATTCCGCGAAAACCGTCAAATATCTAGGTATCACACTGGAACGCATACCTCAACTTAGATATTTGGTATGCAAGTTCAGATACTTGAAAAATATCCTTGAAATTAGGCATCTGAAAATAATTTATTATGCATTGGTTTGGACTCATTTATTGTATGGAATAATCACCTGGGGGGAGTAACGAATCATTATTAAAAAAATTTGGAGACCGTACAAAAATGGATTATCAAGATCATATTCAACAAACCATATACTTATCCGAGTGATGACCTATACAATGAATCCGAGCTAATGGACATCAGGAAAATATTTGCATTCAGTTTGATTCTTTACCAGCGTAAAGAAGGCAAAATCACTTGATCATGATTATAATACAAGATATAAGCTCAATTCAATTACTATCCCAAGAATGTCTAAAACCATTGGCCAACGAAGTCATACTTATCTTGCCCCAAGGATGTATGGCGTCATACCCTGTAATTACAAAATGTTGAATTCGTTTTCCCTTTTCAAATCCAAAATGGAGAAATGAGTTCTAGTGACCCCGAGAACAGAAATACTCGAATTGATTGATATGAAAAATAATTGATTGTGATTATTATCTTTCTGCCACCACAAATATAGAGGTAATTGGTAATGCTCAAAACTTAACTTTTATTTTTATTCCTTCCTCTACTGTTATTATTACTCTTGAATCATGGAGATATATTGTGTATATTATATATATTTGTGTATGTGCATAGAATATTGATAGTGATAATTATTTTAGGTACCATTGAACAAAAACAAAATAATTCATACCCACGTACAGGCATTTGTAGTGTTTAGGATCCCCTTTTGTGTATACCGTTTACTTTCGATTGTAAATGTAATGTAAATGTTGATTTTTCTACAGTAAATAATAATTATTATTATTATTATAGACCCATCATTTATTTGAAGATGACGGAAATCGTATAGTTATTATATGAAAACACTTGACTCTTTCTCCTGAAAATGCGACATGGCTTATCATCCAATTTTCAAGTACTAAAAAATTTGTGCTGTTATTATAAAATGCAGCGTATGGTTAAACCCGAATGGTAGTCGCTCCCGATGGATACATCGTAGCTGTCAATGGACCATATTTTTCCGACGTCCGAAATAATGATGCCACTATTCTACAGTTTGAGCTGAAGAAGGATATATATGGAATGAGAGATTAGTTTGGAAAGAGGGACATTGCAATTGTGGACTGAGGGTATCGAGATTCGGTTCCGTTATTGTGGTATCAACTGTCTCATGCCTCTTCTTCTTGCGAGAGGACAGACTCAATGGGAAGCTCGCGAGGCAAAATTTGTACAATATATCAAAACTTCACGTTGGATAATGGAATCTCGTTATGAACAGTTGAAGTCAATATTCAAATCCTCGAGAAATTGTATTCATTAGAGTTCCAGCTATCTGATAATATTCCTTTATATCAGCAGCATGGTGGTAATTTCAAGAATTTGAATATTGACTGTGGATGTTCATTATGTAGGTTCAACTATCCAACGTGTAGTTGTAATATATCGTGCAAAATTCGCATCACGAGTTTTGATTGCGTCTGTCCTCTCGCAAGAAGAAGAGGCATGAGACAGTTGATACCAATCTCTTGAAATTATGGAACCGAATCTTGATACCCTCAGTGCACAATTGCAATGTCCCTCTCTCCAAACTAATTCCTCATTCCATCGGGTGATGACTGTCTTTTTTTCTCAGTTACAAGTTTAAATGAGGTTAATAATATAGACAATGGAAGTCCGAACCAATACCACTCACTGGTATTGGTTGGTGCAGGCTGGCAGGGCGGTCACAAGAAATTCACAATTCGATGTTTTCAACGAATGTGATATTTCCATACGACGATACATATGTTGAGACGTTTCCGCCGTAAAAATAAACGAATCGTGAAAAAAGATGATCTAACAAAACATACGAATCGTCTTCGTATGAATGAGCCATAAGGTTGATCAACCAAATCGAGTGGATAAAAGGAACATATTCTTTATAACATATTTTCATGCATATATAACTACTTCTCTTCGGGCTTGAAGGCCGTCGTTCATTTCCGATGACTGAGTCATCGGAAATGAGTAAGCCTCTGAAGAAGCTGGCCACTCGCGCTAGCGAAACTTTAGGAAGAAATTCCAAAGAACGACGGCCTTCAAGCCCGAAGAAAAGTAGTTATACTAATAACCTCGGCCGCGAAAGCCTTAACCATTTTGTCATATTTTCATGCATTGGCGATAATGATAGGAACTTTTGCTCTATCACTCCACCTCCTTCGTGATCACTTCATTGACTTAACTTATGTAGAACTAATCGTTTCTTAGGTAATGAAAAGTTGTTCCAATGCGTACACATCGCTTATGGAACAATTGTTCGCTAACATCACCTGACAAACAACTTCACCACCATCACAACCAACTGGAAGCGCTGATAGAATTTTGATAGGGGCATCTCAGAAAACCCAATAACAACCATAACTGTAAGTTTATAGCCTGTTTCGACGATGTTATTTGTCGCTGCAACTAAAGGAAATTCCATGTATTCATGCAAGTTTTTCGAGTTGCATGAATTTTCATTGGTGCGATAAGTGGCAGCGACTTAGTGATCTGTGTGGTGAATTTGTTGCCGCAAACTATAAATATGTGGTGGCACCATTGAACAAAAATGGTAATTTTGAATAATTCAATAAATATTCAACATAGAAGAAATGAATAAAATCATATATCAGTTGTGATAATGTAGGCGTTTATTTTCGTAACATTCAGTGGTATTCTTTGAAATCGTCAATGGAAAGTGACAGATAGAACATTTCTCACAGCGAAAAATTGCGACCAGAATTGAATTATTATGTTGTTGTTGTTGAATTGAATAATCAAGGAAATGGTTGGGGTTAGGACGAATAACTGAAACTACTTTCACAGAAAAGTCATTTTTTTACGACTTTTAGAAACTGAATCAGAATATTAGGAACATCAGTCATATAAAGAGATATTATTTGGAATGCATGATACTTTGGACATTCTGATTCATAGAGCTGATTGGAGCTATCCGACTCGACTTCAACTATGCACTTAATGATTGAAAAAATATCGGAATGAGCCAGAATGTTTGAAAGGAATAGTTATAATTGGGAATGAAGATTTTCACAATCATCTGTTCACGATATTTCATCTGTCTCCAATCATGCCCTCGGCACCAAACGGGTATCGGCGATCTCATTGAGATGTATCAACCTAAATTCAGTTGGTATGGGATAATTAGTGAAAACGCTGGTTTGTGATGCGCTGAGTTTCAAATTAAATAATAGTACAAGTAATTTCACACAATATTTTTTTCGAAATGAACGAAAAAGTATTCCCTTTCTCAAGAAGTTCAAAAATTAATTGGGATAACTCTCTAGATTGATCAATATTCCCAATGTAGTGTTATTTGTTTGAGTATCATTTCTACCTGACACTCAAAGAAGCATTTATTAATTATCGAATCAACAATATTCATTCTTCTACATTCTGCAAGATGATATGAAAGTTACAAGCGGAGCTCATTTGCCGTCAACAGTGAACTGAATATGCAGATTCATATGGTGATTTATCAATGATGACTTTAGACTGCATGTATTGACCCTTTCTTTCAAAAATTCAAAGTTCATTCTCACCATACTGCATCTTTGCTCTTGTTCCTATGAGTGTAGCAAGATATTTCATTGATGTGAGTTGAAAAAATTCAAACTCAGATATACAACTCATTATATGACTATAGAATATATTGGATTGATATACTATTATTTTCATCAGATATTTTTTCTAGATGCATTGTGCATTGTGCCGAATAGGCTTTCTTTTCAACTAGCTGTCGTACTTTCACGAAGTGTAATTGTCAGTATTTGAAATATGTATGAGCGGTGTCTTTCATCATGCGATTCCATGCACAAAGACCCATAATTGGTTCAATCAATGATCAGAAGGATTGGTATCTATGCACCATTTATGACGTACTTACTTGAAGCAAGGTGGGTGAAACATCAAATGAGTAGTTGGATCAAGAGAAATTTTTGGCTGTCAAAAGCATTATTCGAACCTGAAACCGCCAGCGTATGACTTCAATAACTTTGCTATGAAACAGGTAACTAGCCGAAGTTCAGTTGAAGCATCCTGTATAACCCTTAATCATAGACTGAAAACCTGATTCAAATTGATGTCGAATTATTCAACAGAGCATCCTCGCAGGAATTCAGAGCTGCTTCGGTTCAGTGACTTTGAAGTGCGCGCATAGAAGCATATTGCCGCAAGATAAACCTTCATACGAAAACCTGATTAAATTCCGCAAGTTGAATTCTTGCGGTCCTGTAATTGTCGTAAGAACGAAATTCGTTTCAATATTTTTCATCATTTGGACCATGAACTGGAGAAAGCTCCATTTCGCCTAATGGAATTATGTCTCAAGAAATATATGTCGGATGCCGGCATTTTCACGTATAACGCATTCCGCTCTTTATCTCCATTACGTTTCCGCTTCCCAAGTACCCTTTCCCTGGGGCATCCATCACAATCATTCACCGCCTAAATCTTATATTTTTCTGATTTCTGGCAATTTTCTCCTCTCTTGTTCCCGTATCCACGATGATTCACTTGTTCGCCTGATGATTTCAATCGTTTGAGTTGAGCCGAGCGAGGAAGAATACAGAGCCAGTTCGTGTCGGCTCAGATATTGCGAACATACGGAATGACCTTCATCAGAGAAAGAATGTATTCGGGGTCAGACGCCGTAGGTTATCCATATAAAGAAAATGAATGTGAATACGAAAATTGGCTGAAGGAATAAGACTCGAATCCGTTCTACCTTATTAACCTCCATGATCTCTGACACAGTGTATTGAAAAATTCGCACCTGTGAAATCATTGATCTAAGGAATGGAAGATCTTTGTGAACAGTCAAGTTAAGAATTGATGCTACTACAGTTTCGAAATATATATTTTTTCACCTGAACCGATTTTGACTTTTTTGGACTCAATAGTGTTCCCACTTCTGAATGACTGCAGTGTCAAAAAATTGTGGTTATCTGGTTATGTTGGTTTATCCGGACATGCCCTGCTATTCCATATTTTCTCCTCATTGTGTGTTTTTCTTATGTTCACCAATACTGCTGTGCAATGATCTATTGATTTCTCCGACGTCAAAATTGCTGTATTCATATAGTACCTGGTGCCTGTCATGTTTCGATTTTCTTGATTCTCTTTTCCAGATATCTGACATAGGAAAGACATATAATATAATTTGTACTGATGTAACTAAGATTCTTATTGTCCTGAGTCAGTGTCTGATTCTTCAACTCTTTCCGGTAGTTATTTTTCTGAAGATCAATCCTATTGTTGTCCAATTCTATGTCGAAATTATTGAAGTTGTGAGATTCTGTTAACAGTTGTGCCTTCTGACTATGCATGACTCGGAACAATAAAATACGAATGGAATTAAACTGCCAAAAATCCATATTCAACGGAAAATAATTCTCTTGTTCGATTTTCATTAAAAATTGGTTTTCAAAACCGAGTCACGTGTTTCGCTACACAATAGCTTTCACCAGCAAGCGACCCTGAAATAATTTTATCTTGCTCGAGGATGGTGGTATTGGATCTATATTGAAACATGTCATGGATTCGTAAACCTATTGTTAGTGAGATTCGTAAAAGAAAATATAATATATTGTTACGATTTCTCTTTGGGTTCGTCGATTAAAACACCAAACAACACTAAACTTCTTTTATTAAAACTCTCTATCATAATGCAATACAACACAATCACTTAAATCGCTCCGATAACTTTCCAATGCTCGCTACTAAAACTCTCTGTACTAACAATTCTGCCTTCGTACTTAGCAATAACAAAACTCTCTCCACTTAGCTCTACTAAACTCGCTCCACTTAGCTCTGAATACAAATTCTCTCTCGCCGCGATGTCCCGTTTGCTTATATACTTGCGTCTCCATCGAGAATCCTCCAGAGAAGCCCCGATGACGTGTCTCGAATTCTCCAGGCGGCTGCGGCTGTACGGTTCTTGAAATCGTTCTACGATGCGATCCTTCGCCTTGCGTTTAGTATGGTCGCGGCGCTCGTATCTCATTTTGTCGTCCCGATCAAATAAATCTCTTATCCCATTTAACATTTTTCTTTTGGTGTACACTTTCTTTTTGTTCTAGGCTTACGTTGAACCTGTACACCACATCTTCATCCTACGCGGGGGTTATCAGCCCACTCGATCTTCTTCTTGAATCGTCAGTATTTGCTTTGTGTGCCGCGCCTTTCTCCTTCAATGGTCTACTCTCTTGTCGCTTAGGGATGGACTCTTCTTATGGTGTGAATCAGTGGCTTGGCCTGTTGCTTCTTGTTTGCAGTCAGCCCTTCCGTTGTTTTCATCTCGGGATTCACTTGTCTCCAACGCGCCCTGCGGCTCTTCAAGTGGCTTTTTCTGTCTTCACCCGGCTTGTCCGGATCCGTGGCTGGCTGCTTCGGCTTATTTCTGTGGCTTCTTCCTTCGCAGTGCGGGATTCTCGCAGTTTTCAATAATCGCAGTTTGGCAGGTTTCGTCCTTTCCGTTGGAGTTGTAAGGACAAATTCTTCTTCTCCGACCTTATGATCTTTTGCTCATTTTCGAAGAATTCCATGGTCACTGATCAGTCCATTCCGGTTCTTCTCTTCTATATCTGCGCGTAACTGTCTGTGTGTGAGTCGCCCGAACAAGTTATTTCAGCTCTTCTCGAATGGTGGTTTTCCGTGCTGTCCGAATCCGCGTTGGTGAGATGTGGTGTCGTGTTAGTCTAAGGAAAGTCGTACACCTAATAAATTTACAATGGATAGAGATGTTATTTGTGTTTGGGGGATATGTCGTCCAGGCGGTTTTCCCTGATCTTCCACATCTGTAACATTTTCTCTATGGCATTCTCTCCCTACAGTCTTTTATAAGGTGTCCCAGTTTTCCACATCGGTAGCACGTTCTCTTCTTCTGGGTGCTCATTCCACTCATCAACGATTTGATCTCCTCCAGTAATTTCTTGAATGAACCACTCGTTGCGCCAGATCTATGTTCGGGATCGTCAATTGTTACCGCTCGCACTTTCGGCCTTGAGGTGTTGGAGTCCGCCTCTACTTCTAGCGAACGTACCAAGGCATCGCTACTCCTTTTGAAACTTGTAAGTCGCAGAGTTCTTTGGATTTCTGGGTCTCTGAGTCCGTCAATAAATATCTGCACAGCCAACTGCTCCTTGAAATCTCCTGGCGCATCTGGGTACGCCAGCTGGATTAGGCGTCGAACATCTGCCTCAAATTCTTGCAGACTCTCACCTGATTTTTGTGTGCGAGTCTTCATTTGGGCCCGGTACAGCTGTTCTCGGTGTTGATCGCCATACCTCAACTCTAGTGCAGAAATCAGGTCCTCATATTGCTCCTGCTTTTCTATGGGTATCGTTTGTAGTATACCTGAAGCTGGCCCTCTCAAAGCTTCTATGAGTGCCGTAGCTTTTTCTTCTTCGTCCCATCCATTAGTCTCTGCCGCAGCCTCAAACTGTCTACGATACATAGCCCAAGACGACTGTCCGTCAAAAGTCGGTGGTTTTACGGAAATTGTTGATGTGGCAACCCTGTCTCGGCGATCCTGGTTCTTGAGAAGAGCTATCTGCCTCTCAAGTCCTTTCACCTCCTCTCGCACTGTATCCACTTTATCATTGACCACATCGATTTTCTTAACGTTTTCCTTCAGTTCTCCTTCCAGATTTGCTTTTAGTTCTCCCACTCGTACTTCAGTTTTATGTAAAACATGCTCGAATAACTTGTCTTGATGTTCTCGAACGTTCTGGAAGTCTGCTTTCCATTGTTTTTCTATTATAACTAATTCATTCTTTTGCTCTTCTCTCACCTTCTTCTGTTCTTCTAGAATTTTCTGGATTGCTTCCTCTCGTTCTATTTTTTCACGTTCTCGTTCTTTCCTCTGTTCTTCGAGAATTTTCTGGATTACGTCTTCTCGTTCTTTCTTTTCATCTTCTCGCTCTTTTCTCTGTTCTTCGAGAATTTTCTGGAGTGCTTCTTCCCGTTCTTTCTTTTCATTATCGAGAATTTTCTGGAGTCCTTCTTCTCGTTCTTTCTTTTCATTTTCGAGAAATTTCCTGAGCGATTCTCCTCGTTCTTGTTTTTCCTTCTGCCGTCGCTTTTCATCCAATCCTTTTTCCTCCAGCCGTCGCTTTTCCTCTAGTTCTTTCTTCTCCAGCCGTCGCTTTTCATCTTCCTGTCGTAGTCTTTCCCAATCCGCAAATTGCTTTTCCATAAATTTCAACATATCCTTCATCGTATCGTAAGATGTACTTCTCGTATTAACCATAAATTGTTTTTATTTACCACCAAAAATTCTACTTCCGACACCACTGTTACGATATATCCTTGTAAAATCTCAATTCTGACACCACTGTTACGATATTCCTTGGGTTCATCGATTAAAACACCAAACAACACTAAACTTCTTTTATTATAACTCTCTATCACAATACAATACAACACAATCACTTAAATCGCTCCGATAACTTTCCAATGCTCGCTACTGAACCTCTCTGTACTAACAATTCTGCCTTCGCACTTAGCAATAACAAAACTCTCTCCACTTAGCTCTACCAAACTCGCTCCACTTAGCTCTGCATACAAATTCTCTCTCGCCGCGATGTCCCGTTTGCTTATATACGTTCACGCGTTCACGATATGGTCAGGCCCGGCGCTAGGACGTAACAATATTGTGCTGAATATGAATTTTCATCATTTACTGCTTATCCGATTCATCCTGGCACAAACTCAGCTACTTTTCCTTGTAACGAATAATCGTTACATCATTTATAATAAGTAAATTTATCATTCATATGAGACCATCATCTATCGTTCGAAAGTGGAAACTTCACATTATTTTTGTAAATCAATAATAGCGATATCTAGCATCTAGCGGAGAATGGCTGAATCATCAGAATTTTTGTTCAGTAACAAAAACGCCATTTTGGCTTTGGGCCATTGATCGCGCATGATCGAATTGAAATCTGTCGAAAAGGGCAGAAACTCATCGAGCTCTCTTCTAATTAGGCTATCATCGAGGCAACATTGTTTTGAGATTTGATAATTTGATCGCTAAATTTGTTTTCACGTTTTCTAAATATCTTTACATTATCTTCCTTTTTCCACAAAAAGTTTTCATGAAGTGTTTGTTATCTTGAATGGAATATCAGGTATGTGAAAAGAGTTCCTACAATTTCTTATCTTCTGTTCAACAATTTTAGCCAATGGTGGCAAGCATACCTTCACGTAATCTTTATCTTGATTTATCTTTGTAATCCTTCAACATTCAAGTGATTATCGATTCCATTTATTGATATTTTCAGGTTATTATCGCCAGCGGCGTATCAATTTAGTTTTCACAATTTCGTGAAACGAAAATTTCTGATTTTTAAGAATTTGACTGCGTTTTCATTTTCACAGCATTTGGCCGAATGACGAATGAAATTCTGAAAGGATCTCAATCAATTTGTTCGGAATAGAGGCTGAAAGTTGATTCCTGTTTGGAAAAATATATTGAAAACGCAGTAACCCACATGATATCCTGTACATCCAGGCTGGAGATGATTCTAGGTGAGTATTGATTCACACATTTTTTCTTTTCCATAAAATCAGTAATTGTGTGTTTTAACTCACCTCGAGTCATTTTCTTTCAAGCCATAGGGTCCAGTGGGCATATTTTCTTGAAAGTCAAAAATTTTGTCGTTCCTTAAATCAGAAATTTTGTTCCTGATTTAAGTATTCATTTGTATTGAATGTTGTGTCTGCTAGGGTACCAAATTTTAAGGCGGTTTGGTATCATGCATTTCAATGCCTCCCCCATTCCTCCATAAATTGATACGCCGCTGGCGATAATAACCTGAAAATATCAATAAATGGAATCGATAATCACTTGAATGTTGAAGGATTACAAAGATAAATCAAGATAAAGATTACGTGAAGGTATGCTTGCCACCATTGGCTAAAATTGTTGAACAGAAGATAAGAAATTGTAGGAACTCTTTTCACATACCTGATATTCCATTCAAGATAACAAACACTTCATGAAAACTTTTTGTGGAAAGAGGAAGATAATGTAAAGATATTTAGAAAACGTGAAAACAAATTTAGCGATCAAATTATCAAATCTCAAAACAATGTTGCCTCGATGATAGCCTAATTAGAAGAGAGCTCGATGAGTTGTTTCTGCCCTTTTCGACAGATTTCAATTCGATCATGCGCGATCAATGGCCCAAAGCCAAAATGGCGTTTTTGTTACTGAACAAAAATTCTGATGATTCAGCCATTCTCCGCTAGATGCTAGATATCGCTATTATTGATTTACAAAAATAATGTGAAGTTTCCACTTTCGAACGATAGATGATGGTCTCATATGAATGATAAATTTACTTATTATAAATGATGTAACGATTATTCGTTACATATCCCCCTTTCTCCACAAAAAAAATTCGAAGCAGAGCATTGAATTTTTTTTTATGTGATATTAAGATAAGATAATTGAAATGAAAATGTAAGTTATAGCATTGACAAAGATAAAACTTCACTCCCTGAACTGTAGACAGGTTGAAAGAAGCTAACAGAAGATGCAATGTCTGGCAACTCCCAGACGAGGAGACAGTATAGCCAGAAGTCATTCCAAGCAATCTGGTTTGGATGCTCTCTTCGCTGCTGGATGTTATAAGCTGCGCCGGTGAGAAACATCCCTATCCACTCATCCCCAGAATACTTGAAACAACCACCAACCACCCTGAATCCCGATCAGGAAATCCCCACACAGTGCAGCTGCGGTGAAAAAAAAAAAGGATAATGTTTTATTATTAATTTAACCAGCTGTCACCTTCAACTGGGGTGAGATATAGTACCACCAAACTGAAATAGTGAAAAGAAGTTTCACTAGAACAAGGGAAAAAATTTGCGGGATACCCTCATTTCTTCCTTGGTGCTGTGAACAAGTCCCCAGATGTGACAGATCCATGGAGCTCAGGATCCCCCAGTAGCATTGCCCGGCCGCCCTTAGGCGGGCTTCACGCGCTGACCGGCCTAGGCCTCCACGCTAGCGCAGACAATACCCCCCAGGTTCACCCTTCCATAGACCCCGCTAGTGAACTAGCTGTCACATCTGAGCGGTGCTCACACCCCACCAAAGTGAGTCCCTATGAAAAATTTAAAGGGAATCATCCTTTTTTCTTACAGGAAAGGGGTAAAACCTCCAAATAACTCCTTCATTAGAGTATCTATTGCGGGATATGTAGTAAAATTGGGAAAGGAATAGGGAAACACATTTCAGACAAGACATTATGAAAGTTAGAGCTGTTCATCAAAATTGTTTGCGATGGTATGGCAATTTAACGCAAGGCAGATAATGCTATGTATACAAAACGGTAAATAGGTAAACAAGTGTAGTTAGAAATTATCAATATCAACTATCCAGAATAGAATCCCGAATAGAATCAACTATCAACTATCTGAATAAACTTCTGCTCCCAATAAGCAAACTATTTCCCGAAATCGATAATATACAAGATATTCACATATACCAGATAATTTGAGCTATCATGTGGGTTACTGCGTTTTCAATATATTTTTCCAAACAGGAATCAACTTTCAGCCTCTATTCCGAACAAATTGATTGAGATCCTTTCAGAATTTCATTCGTCATTCGGCCAAATGCTGTGAAAATGAAAACGCAGTCAAATTCTTAAAAATCAGAAATTTTCGTTTCACGAAATTGTGAAAACTAAATTGCAGTTCAGTAGCTGGGCTTGGACTCACCGTAGTTGTTGTATCATGAAAATGATATCGCAGAGTTATAAACGAACCAGATAGTTGTACACCAGACTTGAACCTTGGATGACTGACGTAACTAGCTATTGTCTCAATTATATAATTCAAAGATATTTGTGGAAAACAGTGAAATATAAGATATCCTTACAACTATGATCTTAAATTGAAGCTCTAAAATGATATTTCAACATGTGTTGAGACTACGATTCATTACTGAATTTATGAACAGTTAGAGCTTGTTACATATGTGTTCAAGATAAAAAAATGAAATTGTCTGCTAACGATATATGAATTATGACGATTATTGATATCTACAAGTTAATGATCACAAAAATAATATTGAGATAGAAAAGATATTGAAATAGAAAAGATATTCAGAGAATTTCAACTTTCGTTTCTTTGGAATCAAAATATCTGATAATGTGATAAAGAAGTTCCGAAAAAAATATATTCAAATGCTACTTCACAAAATCTTTCGTAATCCAAGTTTCAAGTGCAATAAACTTTTGAGTGCAACGAATAGGACTCAAAATAGATATTTTCAAAGAGATAAGAAGAGATAAGGAACGGTGAATACTTAAATCAGGAACAAAATTTCTGATTTAAGGAACGACAAAATTTTTGACTTTCAAGAAAATATGCCCACTGGACCCTATGGCTTGAAAGAAAATGACTCGAGGTGAGTTAAAACACACAATTACTGATTTTATGGAAAAGAAAAAATGTGTGAATCAATACTCACCTAGAATCATCTCCAGCCTGGATGTACAGGATATCATGTGGGTTACTGCGTTTTCAATATATTTTTCCAAACAGGAATCAACTTTCAGCCTCTATTCCGAACAAATTGATTGAGATCCTTTCAGAATTTCATTCGTCATTCGGCCAAATGCTGTGAAAATGAAAACGCAGTCAAATTCTTAAAAATCAGAAATTTTCGTTTCACGAAATTGTGAAAACTAAATTGATACGCCGCTGGCGATAATAACCTGAAAATATCAATAAATGGAATCGATAATCACTTGAATGTTGAAGGATTACAAAGATAAATCAAGATAAAGATTACGTGAAGGTATGCTTGCCACCATTGGCTAAAATTGTTGAACAGAAGATAAGAAATTGTAGGAACTCTTTTCACATACCTGATATTCCATTCAAGATAACAAACACTTCATGAAAACTTTTTGTGGAAAGAGGAAGATAATGTAAAGATATTTAGAAAACGTGAAAACAAATTTAGCGATCAAATTATCAAATCTCAAAACAATGTTGCCTCGATGATAGCCTAATTAGAAGAGAGCTCGATGAGTATGAGTTTCTGCCCTTTTCGACAGATTTCAATTCGATCATGCGCGATCAATGGCCCAAAGCCAAAATGGCGTTTTTGTTACTGAACAAAAATTCTGATGATTCAGCCATTCTCCGCTAGATGCTAGATATCGCTATTATTGATTTACAAAAATAATGTGAAGTTTCCACTTTCGAACGATAGATGATGGTCTCATATGAATGATAAATTTACTTATTATAAATGATGTAACGATTATTCGTTACATCCTGTAGCACACTTGTAGTGCAGACCATGACAAAAAAAAACACTTCGATTAAATTTCAATGCAGTAAACACATATAAGAGGTGTTTTTTTTTATCTTCTATACTTCACAGAGATTGCTGGGCAAATACCTCATTATTTCTGTGCCAAGATGGATTCTAGCAGCTGTACCTACCTATTTGCCAGTTTGATTCAATGTCAAAAAGTAACTTGTGATGCATCGCATGTCACGATATATGGTATGAATGAATCCAACACATTTATGAATGAAATACTCCCACCTACCAACAAGGGTTGTATATAAAATTTTTTGATGTCATTTATTTGTTTCAGTTTTGTTTTCTAAAATTTTGTTATTTATTGGAAAAAGCCAAACTGATTGTTTCTTGAACTTTAATTTTTCTACAAAAATACGTATACCTACAAGTTTCTCTAAATGTCATCTTAAAATGAAGTAAATGGTACAGCGTGTCACTCTATAAGAACAACATTACATATCTTTAGGTCAAGTTTTTTTTATTCCACTTTTTTTCAAATTCTCTACGAGCTCGCCCAGAAGGTAGAGCCTTGTGCGGGCAGAAGACGGTAAGTATTATTAAGGTCCGAAGATTATATTTGTATAATTTTCTTTGGTTTTCAGAACTATCAGGGATTGAGGTTCTGTTGTTGTGCGGCAAGCACTGTTATTCGCGTCAAACATGCATTCATCAAATTTGAATGAAACTTGGAAATTGTCGCGTTCATTGTCGTACGAACAAAAAATATTGTTCACTAAAATTATTTTGAACGGAATAACCATTCACAATCGAGCACTGAAAATGATGAATATAATACCCTCGGTACTCTAAAAGCTTCTGTGAATTGTTGGTGTGTCGTGTCGAACTGAGCGAAGAATTGTTATGATGATTCAATGATAACTCATATATATGTAACCGAATGGGGAGGTAGGGAAACGATAGTATTGTTTGGGTATACAGTTACGGAGAGTAAATGAGAACGGACATTATAGACTGTGAATAATCGAAGTATTTCATTCAATAAACGACGAGGAATGAATAATAGCAGAAATCACCAGTCAGTACAAGTAATAAAATTTATATGAATAGTACGACAATTTATAACAATAACGAAGAAAAATTACAGGACAAAAAGATTGCAGAGTTTTGTTACCAAATTCCTTACACGTTTGTCTCTTCATCTAGATACTATCTAGTAAGATTCATCACATAGTTACAGTAGGTCAAATAAAAGTGAATGATAATAATGGAAAATAATCGTAAAGTAAAAAGTCATAAAATCTATTCGGGTATAAAAAAATACCCACTTCAGAAGAACTGTATGTATGGTAGGTATAAAGAAATACTTATCTGAGGACGGAACTGTGTCAAGAACTCAGAGGGAAATAAGAACATGTATGAAGAAATATCTATTTCAGAAGAACAGAAGAAGTACAGAATGAAGTGAAAGACATGTATGGAGAAATACCTATCCTAGAAAAAAATTGTATCAAGAAATACAGAGTGATCTGAGAATGGATTTAGAAAATTGGAAAAAAAAAGGCAGAAAGTTGTTACGGAATAGAACATAAGTAGGGTAGGTATTCTCTACTGCCAGCCATTGTTGACGTGAGATTGAATACGTCGGTATATTTTCATTTCGGTTGTTTCAGAGAGATAGATTTTCATACTGATACTTTCAACATGTTCAATTCCATATGCATGGTCTTACTGAAAAACATATATTATTATTTCTATTATACATAGCATTTATATGGAGTTTGATACTATACTGTGGGCCTTCTGAACTGGTATTCTGAATAGGTATATTGATTGTTTTTCAAGGATGAAGACATTGTTTAAAAATGACTAACGTTTGAAAAAGTCTCCTAAAAAGATATTCGTAGATTATTTGTCACTAACCAATAACCAATATAATACCTACTCCTGAATAAGCCTGATCAAGGATATCCGTGAAGAGTTTGAGCAAATGTTTGTATCGAAATTATTTGAGACAAACTTTCTTCCTGTTGTTGAGATATGAGAAGGAGGGGATGATGGTTGAAACACATTATGAATTCCATTCCTATGGCCCAATAGGTCATTTGGAAGCCCAATAATATAGATGCAACTATAATAATAAAGAAACTCTATCTTTCAAATCATGCAGTTATGTAATTACATACAGAATTCTACAGATTTTTTTCACACGTCGTGTATGCACAAAAAAGGGTTGTGCTATCGCACAAGTTCTTGGATGGAAATGATATCTTTTGTACTGTGCTTCTGTTATTCTAATCATGATTATTAGTCATATTTCATTCTGAAAAATTGAAAATGGTTACTGCTGATTGATATGGTAACAAATATGCTTATTTTATTTCGGAACAATAATACTATCGTGGAAATTATATTGATAATTCACTACAACATTTCTATACATTTTTCATTACTCTTGAAACAATATGTGATTTTCTGATATCGAAAGAACAAGCCTTGAACATTTGATAACGTATTCATCAATACTGTCATGCAAATATTTTTTGGTGTCAGACTCACCGCATTCATATGGTACTGCCTAATGCAGTTTCAAGAGTCGCAGGATTTATTGGGTGGTTTGATTTATAACTGAGAATTCTGTAATTTTCACATAGCAGTTTACAAAACTGATATACGTGTATCACTAGATAGCAGTAACACGCCTGTGTAGTGTAGTGATTTTGTAAACCGCCCAATGGAAATCTCACAGTACTTTTTAATTCTGTTATCATGGATTCCCATCAAGTATCAATTGTATTCGAAAGACTTCGACAGGATAATTAATTTAATTATTTCCACCATTGTTTATAGAGATATAGTTAGTCAACCTTATGGACATATCATTTGAAGGGATGGATACTACATGTAAATGGCAGTAGTGATTTCGTTTCCAAGTTATGTCTTTCCTTTCGCCTTTCTTAGGAACGTCGTTGCCTGAATCACACATACCAAAAGATGGCAGTCAATTCACAATCAGAAGTGAATTTTTTTGTCATGCTCGCGTAAATCATTCATGTTTTGAAGAATATTTTGATGCCCAAACTTTCATTTCCTTCATAAATTTTCATCTCTATTTTGAGGCTTCATTATCTTTCAACATTTCAGTCAAACTGACAGACAGAAATCTGCACGTATTTTCCTCTTCAGAGTAGAAAACTTTGTCGTGCATTATCAAGTTAACGGAAATATTGACATTATACTGTAGATAGCGAAACAAAAACGCTTCAAATCCTTTTTACTCAGGCATTGACTAATACTCCAGTAAAGGAAGTAAAGTTTTTAGTAAAATGAAGGACTAATTCGAGAGCACTCAGATCAACTTGAATTTTTTTGGAATTTGTCGAAAAAGGTGTCAAGTATCCGAGTAAACAAGTTTGGTTACTGGGCAAAGCTCCAAAACGCTGTAAAACTTGGCCAAACTGTTTTTTTGGCCCAAAATTAATAAATATTTAATATCTCGGGCAATATTAAATGAATTATCGTGAAAATAGGTACCGGGGGGTTTTTTGGGTCACTGATTACGATTTTAATGTCAGAAATTTCTGAAACACCCTGTAAACCGTACAGGGGTTTTAAAAAAATATTTTTGAGTCGGGATTCGAAATTTGACAGCAGAATTTAATTGGCTCGTCATCTAAACATACAGTACTGCACGAAAAATGTTCATAAAACTTATAAATAGAGGGTCCCAATGGATCAACTATAAAAATTTTATATGAATGATGGAAAAAAAAGGTTTTTTGGCCATAACTTTTTTTGACTAATGATAACGAGATGTACTAGGAACCATTTTAAAGCTGAGGTTATCGCCGAAATTTAATATCAAATGCAACATTTGAATTGGATGGGCCAATTTTTTTCATTTTGCCCGACAAAAAAGAGCATTCACCGTTATAAACATAAAATAGGCAATTTTAAACGGACAAATTTGCTTACAGACGAAAAATTATAACAAAAATTTAAATACAACTATCCTGAAATAAATGCTGAAAAATTTGGCTGTTTAAAATAAGTAATGTTCACGCTGCTGGCCAAAAACTGAAAATGTTTTAAAAAATACACGATTTTACCCAACTTTAGCAGGCCAAAACATAAACATAAACAAAAATTACCCGATAGGGCCGAAAATGGCTGGACATATTAAGGACGAAGTGTTCTGACTTTTCACCAAAGGATTTTTTTTCCAAGCACCTTAGCCCATATGGCGCTGAAAAATTGGCATTGAAAATTTCTGAAAAAAAAATTATTTTGCCTATAACTTTTTTCTTCTTATTTTGAACGGTTCTGGCTGACCTCAAAATTTTCCCGATTTTGTCATCTTGCAAAATGATAGGAATCATTTTTTTTGTAAAAGTTATATTTTTTCGAGATATTTACGCCAGAACGATCCGGTTTCTTCATTTTTTGTTAAGCAACCATTTTTGCCATGTCATATCTCCTTTAATATTAATCTTACAAAAATAAAACAAAAACCACTTTATTTGTTTAGCTAAAATAATTCATATAAGTGATATATAATTTTTTTTGTAATACTAACAGATTTTTAGTAAATTTAAAAAAAACTTCAAAAACTTTTAAATTTTTTTTGCAAAAATCACACTTTTCCCTGCGCTATTAAAATTGCAATCAATGTTTTTATGTTAAAAAATGATAATTTATCATTATTTTTTTAACCCCCCCCCAATGAGATCCACCCCCCCACCCCCCGCGCTTTTTCCCAATAACGGAAGTTGTTTACTCGGATACTGGGCACCTTTCTCAACAAAATTCGAGTTACTCCAAGTATCTACAATTCGTCTCGAATTAGTACAGCCAGTTTTTACTTCCTTTACTGGAGTATAACTGTTTCTCTATAAACAATGATTTCACTATATTATTTGATCGATCAAAATGTGACACGATAGGAAAGTCTCGTACAATCGTAAACTTTTTTTTCACCTGGAATGAGTAGAGAGAATTTTTAATTTCACTCGTATAGATACATATTATATTAACACGATTAAAAAAAATGTTTTGATCCTTTTTCCACCAGGATCATAGCGAAGCAAGAAGGATTCCTTTAATTTCTTAGTAATTATGTAAACTCTCCAACTTGAGTTTCGAAAGCATACCGAGCTATAATTGCAAGGGCAAGAGATTCAAGTCAGTTGTTGAAAATGCACGGAAAGAGATAGTGCAATTGAGCCAGAGTAGATTAGACGTTTCTGGAGTTCTGTTGGATTTCAGGCCATCTGGGAATTGAGATTTATCTGTCGTGGAGCTCAGAAGGTATCACGGAATATTCCATTCATTACAATTGCGTGTAATTTGAATGTGACGTTTTTGAGTGGTGATTCATCATCTTCTTTCACTGTTCAGGAATTGCTTTCAGCTGAAGCTGACACGTACAGATTTAGTCTCCGAGCGACAAATACGAATGTATTAGTCGAGAAATGAGTTGGAAATAGTTTTTCAACCAAAAAGAATCTCGTGTAATGAGGGCAGTCGAGAAAGCTTTTTCTTAAAATCGCTATTGTGATGAACTTTTGGAAATCGGTTGATAGGACCATTCAATATCGATTTATCGGACAAAAAATATGTTGTGAGATTTTCATTGGCAGTTCACAAATAACTACAAGTGTTTCATTATAGAATGATTTCCACAGGCGTGTTACTGCTATATAGTGACACGTATAAATATCGGTTTTGTGAACCGCTTAGTAAATATCACATAATTTTCAATTCAATTTTTAGTTTCATGTACGTCAATATAATTGCATTGAAGATTCAATATATTCAAGCGTAAAATTGTTGGGGGTTCTCGTTTCGTGCCTGTCTAAGCATTACTGAATCCATATTCAAGCAATACTCATCTCTCTGATCGGCAAAGTTATTAGCCAATGTGGCTTTGAAACCTTGCCATTTTTAAAAGTTCTGTATGTTTGCTTCTACTTCAGCGTTGCCTGATTATTTCGAAATACGACAGTTCAATAAGTGAATGTTTTGAAAATTTTCATTGTGAGTTTCATTATAAAAATTTGTTATAGTGAAATCACAAACAGATATGTACCTATTTAATTCATTGGGATTGCCGTCGAACTCTGGCATACAATAATTATTCTGGCTTCAATCAATTTACAATATTTATCGTTGAATTCGGAGTTGAATACTCACTACTGATGATTTTTCAAGTGACATTGAATATAGTCCAAAAGACGGAATAGAGGTCGACCTTTACCCATCTGTTTACCGGATAAAACATACTTTTTATAGGGTTTCATTTATAGACGAATACGCCTACAATGGCTTGCCTATCAAAATGTGGTCCAGACTTTATACAGTGAGATTCAAAAATTTCCACCATATGGAAAAAAATGTAATTATCGATTTGTCAGA
This sequence comes from Zygogramma bicolorata, assembly GCA_032362365.1. Classification (NCBI taxonomy): domain Eukaryota; kingdom Metazoa; phylum Arthropoda; class Insecta; order Coleoptera; family Chrysomelidae; genus Zygogramma; species Zygogramma bicolorata. The sequence continues at coordinate 642,128 of JAVJAQ010001076.1, read as the reverse complement.
AAATTTCATTCTTTATAAAATTTGGTGTAATGCAGAATAGTGGCATATGAATTGCCATAATTTCAAATTTTCAAATAGTGTACAGGGAAAAACGAAAAGTAGAAATTTTTATCAGGTATAAACCACATCTCATTTTTGACATAATCAAAAAGTTCATTCGAAGGAGTTGTTAAGAAATTGAAATCAATATTCGAATTTGGAACCACATCTAGGGTGGTCTTGATCAAAATTTTAGTTTTCGTTTTACCCTGTACACTGTTCAAAAATTTGAAATTTTGACAACTCATATGCAAGTGTTCTGCAATATACCAATTTTCATGTCGAATAAAATTTTTTGACGAATCGATAATAAAATGTTTTTCATATGGTGGAAATTTTTGAATCTCACTGTATATAGTCTGGACCACATTTTGATAGGGAAGCCATTATGTACGTATTCGTCTATTTATGATAATGAAAAAGTATGTTATATCCGGTAAAAAGATGGGTGGAGGTCGACATCTATTTCGTCTCTTGGACTAACTTCCCAAATAGCACAAGTACGTCCAGTGGACGTACTGCATATGTACGGTGAGGATGCATTGTACGTATTTAGGACGTACTTTTGTCTCCGACAGACGTACATAAGACCTCCCTGCGACTTACCGTTTCCGCATAGTCGGTAATCCCAGGTACGTACTTTTCTAGTCCACACAGGACCTGAAATGTACAGAAAGGGGAACTGTTTGGGACATTCCGAAAACGTACATTTTCCATTCTGTATGCGCTATCCCAAGTAGAACAAACATATTTGACCAATATTGATTCAATATCACGGGAATATCAACCTTATATTGTAGATGATATCAATAGTGGCCAAAAAAAAATGTAAACATTCGGCGATATTAGCTCAATATTCGAAAACAACGTAATGATATATCATATGATATCACTTAATGAATCTAAGTTTTCATATTCGGGATTATTCATTTCTTTTTTACCAAATAGTCAAGTTGGAAATTTTACTCATTCACGTGTACTAACCATCTAACCGAATACTTACCTGGAAAAAGACCTGGCTGCTGCGGGGCTTGAACTCTCGACCTTTTCTATGGAGATATTATTGTCGACCACTGTTACGCTCTACGGCACGGAGAGACTTGTTTTTAAGAAGGAGTTGGGTGCTATAGATGTGATGACTTCAAGTTAGTTTTCTTCGAGATAATATTAAAATTTCAGAAAGTTCAGTAACAATGAAAATATATTCGAAAACACACTAAAGGATCACTGTCTCATGTGATGGCGGTTTTGGAATATGAAACTTGCTGTGCAAAAAATTCTGTATGTAATTTTCTGGTATTTAAATTCACCACATGTCGATGTTTCAGTTTTTCCAAATTTTTTTAGGAATAATTCATTATGAATATTCCATTACCAATATTGATATATGTATGAATACACTAAGTGATCACCCTCAAAATCCCAATACCCCTTGAACCGAAAGGGACCCAATACGTACGTACTTGGGAGGTCCAAACAGTATGTACATACTAACAGAAATGTAGAAAATGAAAGGAATCCAATCCGTACGTACTTGGGAGGTCCAAACAGTATGTACAAAAAAGTATGTCAACGAGACGTCCAGATAGTATGTACATACGATTTCCAAAAATGTACGTCATAACTATTATGTCCCGCAAACGTTTCGAAATATACGTATCTGAAAGGGACTCAATATGTACGCACCTGGAAGGTCCAAATAGTACGAACATAGTTCTTCCAAACATGTACGTAAATGATACGTCTGAGCAGTACGTACATGGGATTCACAAAAAAACACGTCATTGGTATGTCCCTAATTCATTCCGAAAAGTACGTACCTGAAGAGGAGTTAATGAAACGTATCAGGGACACTTAATAAAGTACGTACATAGTACTTCCAAGCATGTACGTTTTCATTACATTCCGATTGGAACGGGACCAAGTATGTACCTACATGGGACGTCTAACCAGTACATACATGGTACATCCGGTAATGTACGTTCTTCGAATGTCTCCTATCCGTCCCGGGACGTATCGACGTAACTGGGACATAAATGGTTCGTCTTCAGGACGTCGTGTGCTATTTGGGTTAGGCTGTGTCTCGTTTCCCTATCTAGTTAACCAGACTGATAACTCAAGATGAAAATCACTGTGGTCAGTATTACTATCTTCGGGTTTGAAGGCCTTCGTTCTTTGGAATCTCTTCCTGACTATTATTCTTTGATTATTTATTCCGATGAATCATCCGATGTATGATCAAAAAATAATAGTCAAGAACGACGGCCTTCAAACCCGAAAAAAAGTAGTAATACTGAAAACCTCCGTCGCGAAAGCTTTAACCATTTCGTCGATCATTGTGGTAACCACTACAACGGAACGGCTAAAGGTAAACAATATTTGGAAACGGAATGCGGCCCTACAGTGAAATCCTAAAGGCTTTAAGCATCCTTTTATAAGGTACGCCACTGGTTCCTCGAATTTGAAATACCCAGAAAGCCTCGTGAGGTCGGACATTAAAAATAAAATCTGTAACAAAAACGATATAAAAGTAAACTTCGAAATATTCATCATACTTAATTAAGTACCAGTCAAAGATGTAATGAACGGCTTAAAATAGTGGTGGTAGAGAATAATATTAGGTTACGAGGGGGATAATTTCCAATTTCGCACGGGAGAAAAATAGTGAGCACGAGGCTTCTGCCAAAAGTGGTAGTTCGCGATTGGTCGTAATTTGCCTTATGCCCGAGTCACATACTGTACTTTTTCTACTCTCATCATCCTGACAGCTGTATCGTTATGGCCCACTTACAATACACGTATTGTAAATTGATGGCGGTCGGTAATGGAAGTGAAAAAACAGTATTACGACCACAATCTGTTTCGCTGTTCTTTTTTATCGTTGCAGATAGTAACTGTCTATATTGAAATACTACAATTTTTGCTCTTTCGCTCAGCTGTTAGTTCATGACTCATTCAAAATACACGTGTATTCTGAATTATTGGCGGCCGCTTCCCGAATTTTTTTATTAAAATGATGGAATATGTAACATTTGATCTGATAAATCTGATCTCATGAGTACATTCAATTGCCCAAAAACCGAATTCACCGAATTTTCGTTTGAAACTCTTTCTAAAATCGAATTGAAAATGATATTTTCAGGAAATTTATTGTAACAGTTTGTGTGTGGATTGGTACTTCACCTAGTAATATCCACGAAAAAAGCAATTGCTTCACCTACTTGCTGTCATCCCGTGTCTCGTTGATTATTAAAAAAACCGATAACGAAGAAATTTGTGCAACACCAGCAGAAATTACTGCACGAGGATGGTGGGAGTAGAAGAAGTATAGTACTCAACTCGAGGGTAAGGCTAGTTAGTACACTCGCGAATTGCCGCAGTCGGTTCACGCATCGTGACCAGAATTTTCGCTCGTCCGTAATAGACTTCATCCTCCTCTTTACGTAATATACTATTGAAAAATCCAGCATATTCTCAATAATTCTTGATTGAATTGATTGAAATTAAACTCAGTTCGTGTACATCCATCATTTGATGTTGATTTCGAGTTCTTGAGGTCTATGGATCAAAAACAATTTCTTTATCTCTGCTGGGTTGAAGTTATCTATTATTTGTACGCACTCCAACGACATGTATATTCATTTGATGACTTTCAGGCAAACATTCAGTTCTTATTATCTCAGTATCAGTTCCTCTCATCATTCAAAGTTTTTGAAAGTATGAAGTGGTGGGAAAATCGAACACTTCCAGTGTTTGAAAAGGACATACATTGTTAGTGTAACCACCGGTTTATTGAACGTACGGATTAACATGTACAGTTTTTACTTTTTTTTGGTTGTAAGTCGATGAACTATATATTATTATTATTATATTATTTTTATTATAATTTTCCTTCATCAGTTCCAGCTGAAAATCTGTTCATTCAATAAATTATTATGGTAATATGTGCTGTTAACAATGCTTATACAATTTTTATTATTGAGTTTTAATTAAAACACCTTCACAGCGCTATCGAGCGCGGTAGCTGAGAGCATATTTTTAGTATAAATGAGAACAAGTATGTGAAAGACTCCGATGATTTATTGGACAGGCTCGGTTTCATTTATAACCAGAGGAAAACGAATATATCGCATTTATTGAAGAAAAACCATCACATTCAATACTCCGGATTGAAGGATGAAATGGATTCGCGTGAATGACGTCAATCAGGTTTTGGATGAAATATATTTTCAGTGAAGACTGATGTGGAGGCGATTGGGTGGGTGTTCGTTGATATATCCGATATTAATTCCTCCATAACAATTTTGCTTCCCTTCTCATATCGATTCGGAAAACAAAATGTCCTGAAAGTGCCGTATATCCATAAAAAATCATGTACTAATATAGTGAATCAAGTATCAGTAGTCGTCTTGATTAAGATTAATAATGATCTAAAAAAAGTGATATGAGAAAATGTATACAACGGTTCTGTATACTGTATTGGTGAAAAAATGAAAATATTTCTAGAGACTTTTCAAAACGAATTCCAACCCATTGTACTAAATTGTTTTGACCAAAAATTGCAGTTTATGAATTTTCAATGAGTTCCTACATTCTTGGATCTGGAAAAAAAAGCCGAACATATACTCAAAAGATATATCTCCGCCAGAAGAAACATTGAAAAAAATATGTACTGAAACAAAAATCAGAAATCGTACGAGATGATTTTCAATACAGTTTTGTCAATATTGTTGTTAAGCCCCAATGAACATCTTATCAATCGATCAATATAGCGATGGGATAGTTGATAACTATGATCCCATACTCGGTGAAAGTCATACAGAAAGCTGTTTTCCTAAGAGCCGGCGATCGCCAGACTTTCATTATTTTATAAAAGCTGAAAGTTCATCTGCGCGTGTCCCCAACAAAGATGAAAACAATCAGCGACTGTGGAGTTCGGATCTTGGTTGCTTGGCCAGGAAACAGACAGCAAAGATACTTATCCAAGTCATGTGTTTTCTTATATATTTCTTACGGATGTCGTAGCTTCAAGCGCACATTTTCTTGATTACTTATACATAACGTCAAAAGATGGCAAGCAATTCGCAACAGATGTGAAATAATTTCATCAATATCTTAGATCATTCATATTTTTATAAGTACTTTCAGGATTGAACTATTATTTTCCGAATAAACTTCTATTGTTAACAGTGCTGTGAAGCTTCATCATCTTTCTGTCAATGTTTCAGTCAAACCATTTTATCAAACTGACAAATAGATATCTGCACCTACTTACATTTCTCTTACATTGACGGAAATATCGACATTATAGGCAAGATGGCGTCACAAAAACCCTCCAAATACTGTCAAACGTGAGTATAATTATGATTTAATGAAGTTGAGGGGTGTCTGGCAGGGGGTTGAAACCAGAGTAAGTGTCTGGCAATGGATGATGTGATTTCTAATATCATTCCGAAGAAGATATGAAAAAGCTGAGCTTTATACTTTGACGAAAGTGAGGTACTATTTTATACGCCTTTGCTACCTGGTATCTGAAGAAGTAACTATCATCCAAACTTCATAGTCGCTGATCGTTCTCACCTGTGTTAGGGGAATACGCAGAGAAACTTTCAGATTTTATAAAATAACGAAGGTCTGGCGGACGCGGGCTCTTGCTCTATGTATTTTTTGTGAATCCTTCATGACTCTTGCTTGTTGTACTAACCAACTGAGATGATATCGACAAAATGGTAAAATTGGGAAAATGAATTGATTCTGGAACTCAGTCCAGTCGCATTGTATTAGCGGCATTTTTCGAGTTGATGCTTCATCTAAAAGTTAAATTTTTTCGTGATTCATTCTTTTATTCCAGAATGAATATCATAGCAGATATTGCAATAATTTTTTTCCACGGCCTAAAGCATTTTGAGAACAACATTTATGTGTCAACATTAATTATTTGCCGCCTGGTAGTTTGAGAGTTTACTGCAATACAACACGCATACTACATACTCCTAAATATTTTTCAATTCCAATTTATGTTACTTGTTTTGTTTGTGTTTTTTTCTTAGGTGGTGGTTTCATATCCAGGTAGGTAGAAGTATATAAAAGGTGCGTTGAGTCATGTCGGTTGGAAATATGACAGGCTCAATTTCAATTTCATTTTTTAAGTTATTTTGTATTTTGGCGACATATGGTCTATCGTAGATTTTGTGTCTTTTGCGACTCTCGTTGGTTTGTAAATGTTAGATATAGGTATAGCCATTTGAATTCATAATATTTGATTAATCATTGGTATCTTTTGATCTTTTTATCAAAATATCGATATTTATATTCCCTACATATACCCCAATGTTTCGTTTATATAAGATCTTTGGGTATGTGTCTAGATCTTCCACATACTTTTGGGATCGATTGCTGGGGGTCTATAATATGCCGTCAGTACTATATTAATTTTTTTCTGATACGGTCCTGTAGAACAAGTTAACCTTAAAATATCACTTTCCTAACGGTTTTTACTCCTGCTGATGATATAATTTTAGTATATTTTATAGCACCATCACATTTATTGATAAGAGATTCGTATAATATAGTTTGGGATAGGAAAGTTATCGATGTTTTTGATATTTCCGGTTTCTGACAGTACAATTTTATCTGAGAAATCTTCTGCCTTATCAATATATAAAAATAGCTTGTTATAGTGCTTATGTAAACTTCTGATATCGCAGTGGGTAATTTCTAGAGTTTTCATCGGCTCTACCCTGTATATAACCAGGAACGTTATCACATATTTTTGTGTCTATTTCAGCAATATCGTCTAATATATCCAAGTAATCTATCATAGTACACTAATTCGTATGCTCCCGATAATTGAAATAAGAAAAGAATTTTTCACTATATAAATACCTGGGCATATAATTTCTTCTAAGAGGATATATTCATATTCATTCATTAGCAATATACTGCTGCTACCTATAATATAATTTTCTCTTACCGTAAGAATTTTGAGAAGTCATCTTTATTTCGAAAAATATGTTCTTCATTGTCTTTATTGATGTGAATATAACCGATGTGGGTCCATACATTTTCGAGTCCGAAATTTTTCAATTGCTGTATTCAATAGTTTTAAGCTCGATCCAGTTAGGTCCTCCCTAATGACTATCCTTGTTCCTTCGAGAAGCTTTTTTTGCCAATTCTGTAGCATATATAGATGTCCTCATTCGACAGATTCAGTTACATTTTTGTATTTAAGATATTTTTTTAATTCATATCTTGTGTTTTCATTTGGATTTTCTTCGAGGCTATTCTTAGGTTAATCGATCTCGTAGCTTCCATTTCATTCTTTACTTCTTTAGCCACTTTCACTACCTTTTCCAGGAGCTTAATTTTATTTTCAAACTTTTCGTTCAATCATTAGTAATTTTGTTTGAGTGCAGCCACTGTGGATTCGACTTTCAGGAGTTTCTCGTCTATGGTTTTTGTTATAGCGTCAGTGACTATTTGAGAGATGAGAATATCACTTTTCATGCACTTGGTCACTGCTTGATTTACCGCTGATTCAATTTTTTCGCGGATTCCTGTTTCTGATTTCACCAATTTCAAAACCGGGATATCACGTTGTCACTAATTTTCACTTTTAAAAATTTTTATTTGCCGTATTAACTTACTTATTGACATACAATCGGGAGCTGCAATCCAATCGACTACTCACTAGGCACAGTGGGAGGTATAATTCAAGAGAAAACTGAATAATTTTTGTTTCCTATTAACTCTCAACACTTTTTTTTTAGATTTGATGAAATATGCCCTTGAAGGACTAGTCCAACACGAATAACCCATTTAGTCTTCAACTTTCTCATCGGAATGGTCCATTTTCTAGCATTCAAGAAGAAATCGGAATCGAAAAGGGTGAAAGGGAAAAATAATTATCTGCACCTCGGGTGACTTATCGGCATTTAGTGACGTATTCACTATATCAACTGCAAGGAAATCCAGAACAAAACGATATGCCAAGTTCTCTGACGAATCTAGATCATTTCCGGATGGAAACGATTGGATTCTTGGCAAGACAGCTGTGAGTGACATATTCCCATCTACTACGTTCTCGCAGCGATAAAAAGGGATGTATTGTGATCCAAACGTTTTCGAACAATCAGGAGTTTCATCCGTTCCACGAATTCATAATTGAAATTCAACCAACCCATCCTCATGGATGGCCTAAGTATGTGAATTGGTTTCAAATGTTTGATTGATTATTTACAAAATTGTTTCTCGATACTGACATCAAATTTCGGAATGCGTTCAATACCGTATTTTTCGTTTGCTTGAATGTGGTTAACAATGTTCCTTGTTGAATGGTAATGGTTCAAACTTCCATTGTCCACATCATCAACTCTTTCGAAAACTGCCTACTAAGAACGAAAGGATGAAAATACAAATCAACCAAGGAAATCAAATCCAAACAGAACGTTGAAATGGATTTTTTGGTCAATAAGGAAATTGGGGATTGATTGATCAGAGAAAATAATGTTGCAACAAAAAAATCTAGATATCGAACATGAAATGTAAATCAAAGAAATCTTAAATGAAGAAATGAATAGAATAATATTGTGACAAGAAGATTGGGATATCGCTTGTGAAATATTGAACTTGACCCCACATTTATTCATAATATTTCATTTATTTCTATGTTCAAATTTATCTTGACTAATATTTCTAATATTTTACATTCGATATCTGAAGTTTCTTGTCACAATATCATTTCATACAATTCCTTATTTAATTTTTTTGGAAAATAATATACAGTTATCTGTGAACTCTTCACATATTATACATATAATATACATATATGTGAAGATCTTACAGGCAACTGTATATTATTTGTTTGATATGGATTTTCATCAAGTAACGGCCACTTCCATTCAGTTAATTTCTTTGACTTATATTTCATATTCGATATCCCGATTTTTTTTGTAACAACATTATTCTCTCTGATCAATCAAACCTTCATTTTATTGGCAACCAGAAGATCCATTCCAACTTTTTGTTCGGATTTGATTTCCTCAGTTGATTTGTATTTTTATCCTTTCGTTCTCAGCAACAGGTTTCAATAAAGTTGATAATATAGACAATGGAAGTCCGAACCATTACCATTCACCATGAATGTATTCGATAAAAATAGTGTGGCTTCTGTGAACGAATTTATTTGAAAATTTCATCCCCTCTGTTTTCGACCAATGAAATGCGTATTTTTTATCGCGTTACCATGGCAACCGATAGCAACTCCGGTATTATATCGGGAATTTTTTTCCGCATGGGTAACCTTGAGCGAATTATAGTGAAACATTTTTTATACAAGCAGAGATTATCTTGTTTGACATATCATATGGCACTAGAACAATTTGGCATACTAATTAAAATACAATATCAATCCACATCTTTGATAACAAGCCACTGACACATCACTATCATCATGTTTGAAAAAACGATATATGTATTCTTCATTGCATTGACTACGAATCTTGTGAGGCCTTCTTGTTTCAATGCATTTCAGGGCGTAAATGAATATTTATTTCAAGTTTACCCTATTCAAAAAATAAATAATTCTCTGCTCGAAAAAATTTCCGGGAATAACTCAACCACTAATGGTATAACAAGTGTAAATATGACCACTATAACTAGGTTTCGAGTACCAGTTTTGCTATACCTACAGAAAATCTTGAGAAGCAGACATCCGTCAAAGTACAACTATCGATTGAGCAAATACCAGGAGAGGCATTCGGACGTATATTCATAGAATCATGTGTTCCATCACTAACCGCTATACCTCCGTACAACAGTATGCCATGAATAATACAACTCGACCAATTGCACTTCGATTGAATGCGCAGTGGTTTAGATGAATGATGGGTTCATTCATATCATTGATTGTCTACAGCCAACGTAACTGGAATGACATCCCTCATAATGTGGGTATTGTCATCTTCATCACTCGATGCGTTTGGAGTTCGAATATATACCAACATACCAAAATGAATATTTCCACATTACATTTTGTTATATGGGGAGAGCTAGGAATTTGTCATTACAGGATGGTAGTTCTTTCGAACCACAATAGATAGAACTACCATCCTGTAATGACAAATTCCTACCTCTCCCCATATAACAAAATGTAATGTGGAAATATTCATTTTGGTATGTTGGTATATATTCGAACATGAAAATGCGCCACGTGACACTCTGATTCGAAATCAACACGGACCTCTCGATATTGATTAGATATAGTAGAGGAAAGCAGATGGGTTCATAAATGGATCCAAGATGGACGCTACCGATCTCTCTGCTTTGGCAACTTGTTCTTCCGACATATTCACCAAATGTGAGTTTGACATTTCAACATTCCTAATTTACCGAATTCATCTGATATTGTTTATTCTCTATGGTTACTGACTATTGTCAAATATCACCGAAAACAATTTGATAGGAAACTTATAAACCAAAAACTATGGGCCAAATCTCTGTGGAGGTTGTTAGCCCCAACTATGCAACAAAGTTGAATTAATAGGAAGAAAACTGGACTATATGAAAATTCAGAATCCTGAATTAACGACGAGTCTTCGTATAATATTTGGAATAGTGATCTTTATACCATAATTTTTACCCAATACTATTTTGATATGTTGATCGATGAGGTATATTTGCCTTCTTACAAGCAGTGTAAATACACACAATTCAAAAAGTGTTATAATATCTAGTAATGGAAGTTCATTATATTATTTTTCTAATGTCAACTTTCGTTTTTGTATGTTAATATGTTCCAAAAATGTGTCATTTTGACCATGGCTCCATATAATAAAAGAATTATCAACATATTATATCCATCATACTTTCGATCCATTTGGATAACTTTTTTACGAAAAAATCCTCAAAATATCCAATATAGATATCACTGAGAATTGGAGAAAGTGGCGAACACATAGTCATCTCAAATTCCTGTTGATAAATATCATTTTTGAATTGAAAATATTTTTTTTCGACTTTGTTTCAGATTTCCATGATCGCATCTACATTCAATTTTGTTGTATTTATCAGTGTTCCATTATTCTCTGATTTTGACATGACAATTTCCAAACTTTTGTTTTAGAGGAGTGTTGGTGAGAAATTTCTTCATAGAACTTCACCAACATGTCTCTTATTTTCACACATAGATGTGGAGTATTTTTTATGAGGCTATAACCATTACCTGATATAGGTTTCAAAATTTGGAGTATGTTTTTGGCATGGATATTCAATTGAACTCAGGATGTGTCTCAGAGGATGATTAGATTTATGTACTTTCGGTGAATCATAAAAGAGGGGTGGTATACTACAATGATTAATGAGTTCTGTTCTCGAAAGTGTGTCTTATTTAAGTAATGTTCCCTATATTTTCTGTTCGATGGATTTTATTGGGTATTATTTGAGTTTATTTAACACTTGTTTGAATGTTACAGATGTTTTGGTTGTGTTTCTAATATGTGGTATTTTTGATCAATTGCATTATTTTGTTTTTATATTCCTTTGTTTTCATGATAACTGTAGCATTTCTTTAATCAGCTGGATTACTTTCATAACATCAATAAGATTTATTTGCAGTTTTCTCAAATTTGTTCGAATCACCTCCAAAGTTGAAAGGTTGTGTGAATACACGTAGGCATTTAGATCTATAGTCACCAGCTACTTCTGTATTTTCTATTGCTGTTTTCATATCGAAATTACTGCGAAGTTGAAACCTTTTGCCAATTGAAGTTTTTCATTGCTATTCAATACTCTAGATGATGAATCGACTAGAGCTTTCAGGTAAAATTTTGATTGGTGACTGTATTTGTCAAAAATTCATGTTGATTGTCGTCAAAAAGATTCCGGAATTAATTAACAAGAACTCTTTTTCTACCGTTATCAAAGTACTTAGGAATTACCACCATGAGAAATCGATTGCTAAGGGTGCTTCCCAGAAGCTTGCATTTCTATTTCATGCGTAGAAATACTTCACTTTTCGTCGGCTTCTGGAGATCTACAGGGCTAAGATACGACTTGTCTTGGAATATAGTTCTCATGCACTGAGCTCGGCTCCAAAACATCAATTGAAGATTCTTGATTATATTCAGGGAGAGGCAATCTGTTTTGTTTGTGATTCTTCGCTTACTTCGTTGTAGTATCGTAGAAGGGTCGGAGACTTGTCTCTCTCCTATAAATATTTTCGCGGTAAGTGCACTCCATATCATTCTCAGAAATCCTCTTTCAATAAAACAGCTGAACTCTGGAACTCTGGAGTGTGAATACAATTATACATATACAGTAATTGGAATCGTTCTGCATCATATTCTCTTCCATAAATTGTTTCAGTCTGAAAATATCATTTTCAAATGTTACCTTGTTGCTTCAGAGGAATTGAATTCCCCCTCACCATAGCATAAATTGCCCTCTGGCAGTATCATCACGGATGAATAGATGATTACAAATTCCCACCTCTTTATTGTAAGCTTGGACACCAGTCCAACCCTTCTAGCTCAGGGATATTTTTCCAATAGAACAGCTGAACTTTTAAACTCCTTGTCAAGGAAGGTTTTTCCTGAGGCTTACCTCAATAATATAAAGTTAATCTTGATTCGTATCTTCTTCTTGATTCACGCGGTATTCACACGGCTTCTTTTTGGTGTGAATTTGCTTGAAAAAAGAAATTGGTTAGAAGATCGAGAAATTTGCGTTTGAAAAGTCCGTTGGAACTCTCTCCTTGAGTAACGAATCCAGAAATCTAGAGGCACTTGATATTTCATTAACATCCACTGACTGGACATTCTATAGAGTTGTAATGTTTATGAAATGCTGAGGTCTCACTCATAGCTGAGCACTACCCAATCAGTTCCTGATTTGTCAGACATTAATCTGATCTGATCGAAATGAAAATGTTTTCAGTAAATTAGATTTGTGTTTTCCATTAGTTCGAAAGTCGACTTTTCTTGCCTTTGGGAATATCAAATTTCCGTTCCATTTCAATACCTGCCTGAAAGTCTGGAATCCGAGATAACGACTTCATTATAGAACTTTTTTATTGAGAAAGGTCAATTACTGAAGTGGCGTGCATATCTGACTTCCATCGGGATGAAAAGTAGATTACTCACCAGCTCGTTGGGTGAAACAAAAATAATCAATTGCGTGTGAGCTTTAGGGCTTGATATAGCATTGAATTGTTTTTGACGTCGCGATATTTTCAGATATATTTCAGGCCACAGGGTAGATAATGGAAAAAAACCTATATGTGATGTAATATTCTACAGAAATCAAGTTAATCGTTTCATCAAATATCAAAGCAATGTTGAAACCTCAGTTATTTTTTTGTTTCATCATCATAGATCATTGTGTCTATGGTGAGAGGTAATCCCGGATCATATCGAAAATATAGATGAAAATGCATGTTAATTTCAACAAAATTTCAATCAACTCACCTTTTATGCCAGTAAATAGGTATGGGTGTGTATATGTGGGTCAAATATTGTAACTGAATACTGAACCAGTTACATTTAACGTCTGTCCGGTTTTTCAAAAAACCTGGCTCAGGGAAAGTTCGAAGTAGTTGGACAGTTAGTTCTACTGTGAAGTTTCATGCGATACAATTCTGTAGTTATAAGAACGACTACGTTTGATTAGTCTGAAATCCACCTTCATTGAGAACAAGTACAAACCTCTCATCTTTGACTTGGTGTGTTGTATGTGATCATTATGTTTACAAATTCATTATCAAAATTTCTGATTCGCGAACGACGCATTGCCTTCAAGAATTGCTTCACAAAACTACATTATTAATCGATATCTTCAAGGATTATTGAAAATAAACTATACCTACTTACCTTTCCTGTTTTCGAAATTGAGCAACTCGAAAAATGTAAGTAAAGATATGAAATGAAGCCGTTCCTCGGATGAATTTACGGTTATTTCCTTCTTTTTTTTCTCATACCTCATAAAGAAGGTACGATAACAATAATTCAAATCTCCCAATCTGATAATGATTTTCCGATATTCCAATAATCACCATTGTTATATTCGCTACAAAACAACTGGTTATCACCTCGCCAAAATTTAATGGGACAGCAATTGTGCAATCGTGTTTATATATACACTGAATTATTCGAATTCATTAATTCCATGGGACCGCTTTTCGAGTTCAATTGCATAAACTTCAAAAACATTTCGTGCCTACCCTATTTGAATTCATCAACCACCAATTAATGTTTTCAAGGAACTCATTTCTAGATGGTTGAAAACAGGAATGATTTACATTCTTCACCGAGTATTCTCAATTCTAATCACACCATTGAGATCATAGGAAGTACGTTCGATTTTGAGCTGTTCGAGTAAACACGTATCGAAAAGTGCTCCGACCTTTCTGTGTTTTTCTACTGAGTTTATTGCCGTACGTGAGAAAATCGAAGCTGTTGTGCTGTCCAAGTGAATCTTGAAGTGCATCATTCAAAGAACATTGAGAACTGAACTATATGGTTGTATTTTGTTTTGTTCCTGCATAATTATATGGATAGGAGATTCAGTCAGACTAGTAAGATTAGCCGAAAAGTTTTTATGACCACACAGCGTTTCTATACAGAACACCAAATTTCAACAAATAAATGTATAGTCGGGGAGCATATACCCACATAATAAAATGGAAGCGCAACTGGAGAGAATCGAAACACAACTCATTGGGCTCACCAAAAGCATGGCTGATATTCACCTTATTCTTACTTCACAGTCAGCAAAATTGGAGTGCTGCATCAATAAAATTCAAACCATCCAGGAGGTGACCGATGACTTAGGCTCAAGAATCGTAAGACTTGAAAACCAAAACCTCATAACGACTCAAGATCTTTACAAAGAAGTTGAAATGCGAATTGAGAGAGAAAGAAACGTAATTATCTTTGGTTCGGAGGAGACTATCGAAACGAATAAGTTGGTAAAGGATGCAATAAACACCATAATCGCTCCTGAAATTATACCCATTAGGAAAATTGAAAGACTAGGAATCAAGAAAGGAGATCGCCCAAGACCAATCAAAGTTGAGCTACCTGATTCAGAGAGTGCTCTCAAAATCATAAGGAATAAAAAAAATCTTGAATCTAATTTTCCAAACCTCAAGGTTAAATGTGATAAAACTCCAAAACAATACGAGGAGCTCAACGCTTTATACGCACATATGAACGGGAGAAAGGCAGCAGGAGAAAACGTTACTATAAAATATAGAAACAATTGTCCAGGAATAGTAGCTCTTCAAGAAAAACGTTCGGATTCCTTTAAAAGATTTCGCGAAGAAGATGGATCTCCCCAAGAACATCCAAGAAAGACGAACAAGCAAGGCAATTCCAATTTTCAAGCAGTCCAGTTTCAACATCAAACAGACTGATTATCATCTCTTGGAATGTCATAATTTAGAAACACCTACTTGTATTTCTGATTCCCATGATGTAGTTTCCTCAGCAGCCATCAGCGAGAGGTCTCGAGGACGTGCCAGCGGAGGCCTTGCTATATTTTTCGAAAAAAGCTATTCGGTAAAAATCCTCGACTCATCTCCTTGGTGGCTTATGTGCCTATTTACTTATGATTCAATCAGAATTATTTTATGCGTCACCTATTTCAATCAATCTGTGGACTTTGAACAACTTCTTGAAATGTTTCAAACGTCATTGCATAATATTCGAACAGGCAATGAAATCACTCCCTTCATTTTAACCGGAGACTTTAACGCTAGAATAGGTGAATGTAGTGTCATATCTGAAGAATTATTGGAAAATACCAAACTGCTTCCTAACATGTTAAGTAGCAACAAAAAAGTTGATAAAAGAGGGCAATTACTCCTTGATCTCACATTCAGTAATAAATTATCACTTGTCAATGGGCATATACCCACCGACAGGCCAGCAAACTTCACATATTTCAGTACTTCAGGTCAGAGCGTTATTGATTTGTGCTTCTGCGACATAGATATGCTAGATATGATATACACTTTTCATGTAATGGATGATCAGTTCCTTTCGGACCATTTTCCAATTTTTCTGGAGCTAATCTGCGAGATACCGAATACTATTAGTGAGAATGATACATCGGTTAATGTCCTGAAGTGGAAAAGTGAACACAGTGAATTATACTTCAATGCCATGCAATGCTCCCCCAACGTTGGCCTCATTCTTGATAATGAAAATGCATACGATAGTATTGTCTCTACAATCTCATCTGTGGCGAAAGACACAGGTTTGATAGTGCAAAAATATTGGTCAAGATCACCCAAAGACCAGCCGTGGTTTGACGCGCTCTGCAGAAATGCAAAAAAAAGAGCTACATTCGTCTCTGAAACTATGTAAAATTCATCATTTCCACGAACCTTTCAGAACTCATTATTTGAATGCAAAAAAAGTTACAAATCAATCTTGTCGAAAAAGAAGAAAGAATATCACAATAGCATAATGTTAAAACTGAGTAATACTAAAAACCAAGGAGAGTTTTGGAAAACTTTGAGATCATTTAGACAGCAGCATAAGAAGTGTACATTAGAACTGTATCAATGGGAAGAATTTTATGATAATATATACAAACAAAAAATCATATTTGATTTGGATTTCTACGATGCAAGATCACTTTACACTGATCTTGAAATTTCATTGGATGAACTAAGTATTGCTTCAGGGATGTGTAAGAACGGCAAATCTCCGGGTAAAGATCTGAATTGGCTGCTGTATATGTGCTGTTGGTACAATAAAATATTTAACTCTGGTCAAATGCCATCTGCTTGGCACGAAACCATATTAATAATGTTGCACAAAAAAGGATCCTTAGATGACCCCAATAACTACAGAGGTATTGCACTCTTGAAGAGCTTTGCTAAAGTCTTTGCCCTGATCCTATTGAATAGACTATCAAATTGGTGTGAAGATAATCATATTTTGCCGACTTCACAGTACGGATTTAGGAAAAACAGAAGTGCTGTGGACAACATTTTTAATCTTAATTCCATCATACAAATTCATCTACGGTTACCGAAACGAAAAGTGTTTGCCGTTTTTGTCGATTTTAAGAGAGCTTTCGACTGTATAAATCACGAGCTTTTGTGGCATAAATTATACAAATGCGGAATCAGCTCGAAGATAATCCGAATAGTAAAAAACTTGTACGATAATGCTACAATGCCAGTCCGTGTGGCTGATTCATACACAAAAAGTTATGATATCTCGGAAGGTGTTTTACAGGGAGAACCCCTGAGCCCATTACTGTTTTCTTTGTTTCTTTCAGATATCGAGGATTACTTTCGATCCGAGAACTGTTGGAGTCTCAATATAGACGGTAAACATGATATTCTACTACTGCTGTATGCTGATGATCTGGTACTGCTAGGGGACTCTCCGATTGATATTTCACGTAAACTAAAAACTTTACAAGATTACTGTCTATTGAATAAAGTGTCTGTAAATACCAACAAAACAAAGATAATGGTCTTCACTAAAGGTGGATATAGCAATAATTATAAATTGAACTTCAGTTTTAATGGCACTCCCATTGAGGTAGTTAAAACATACACTTATTCAGGAGTTACATTCTCTTGCTCGGGATTGTTTTTAGAAATGGCGAGGACAGTTATGAAGTTCAATCAAGCCACTGGGGCTGTGATGAACCTGATGTGTGAAACAAAAATGAACTCATGGGAGGCTAGAATGGAGTTATATAATTCCATAATCCTCTCCTCACTATCCTATGGAATCGGAGTTTGGGGACTCCGCTATTCAGATGTTTTAGAATGCGCACAAGTGGGTTTCTTCAAAAGACTATTATGTTTACAAAAATGCACCCCAAACAACATGATCAGGTTGGAAACTGGCTGTATAAAACTGAGTTATCTCATATTCAAATCAGCATTGACCTGGATAAACAGGTTGAAAATAATGGACGAATGGGAACTTTCAAAAATTTGCTACCTACGTTTAAAACAGCTTCAACACAATAATATCAAATATAATTATTTGCTACAAGACACCAGTTTGATTTTGCAGGTTGTTCCGATTTATGGTCGAACTACCTACGAAGCAACTCAAAGGTACTACTCAAAAAAATCTTAAATTGCCATAGAGAGAAACTCATTCGTGAAGATTCAGAGAAACTGTCAATCTCTTCGTATCCACTTATATATAAACAACTATCCATGTCTTCGAATGGTACGAGTTATCTACGCAGATTGGCTCCAATATATATTTTGAGAATAATAGCTCAACTCCGCCTGTGTGCACTGAATCGGTTGAAAATCACGTACCAAGGTAAAACTCATTCTATAGATTCAACAGAAATGTGTTCCATCTGCAATATGAATGAAAATGAGTCTGTTTTTCACCTTCTTCTGGAATGTCCTATGTACATTGGAATAAGAAACTGTAATTTTTTCTCCAATCTGAATTCTTACAATGACCTAGTATCATTATTAGACTCAGGAAACATTTCTGCTTTATCTACTCTTGCTCATGCACTTATTAATATTATGAAACTGAGATCCTTTGCGTTGAATGAATGAAGTGTTGAAAAATTTGTACCTCTTCAGTATTTTGTTCCTGTTATTTTCATGAATTAGCTGAAAATCGAGAAATTGTAAAAAATACTATTTAACTGCATATATCGAACCTCTTGTAATGATATGTAATATTCTCCAAATACAATAAAGTCTATCTATCTATCTATCTATCTATCTATCTATAGGAAGTATAAGAGATACAAGTCTGTCAAGCTGAGATGAGTTTCGCAATCATGTACCCAATGAAATACCGTCCAGAACTTTTTGAAATTCCGTGTATCTTCGGAGATATTTGCAGAAAAAAACGAAACTTCAATCGAGCTCCACTATGAACTCCACCCTGATATGTAGAACATCTTTTCCATCTCACATACTCCTCTCTCTGTGTACCTCCTACCTGAATCCTTCAATTTGGCATTTAGGACACTGGAAGAAATCTTCTTTACCGGTTCAACAAAATCTTTTCTACCATTATAATTCGGATTCAGCTAGTTCTTCTTTTGGAAATGTAGATGTCCAATTTCGAAAAGTTTTGAGTCTGTCTGCATGAGTTTCTGGTATAAGAACATGTATTCTCCCTTCCACCACGGTACTTGATGCAGTACAAATCACATCTGAACTGAAACTGAAAAAATTTTTCTCGTGATAGATTCATTGAGATTTTTTTCTATTCAAATGATTCAGTACTTCATCTTTGGTGAATATGAAGCTCAACAAATATCCGGAAAAATCAGGAATGATTAATGATCGACAAAACGGGTTTCTCTATCAAAGAGCTATCATTGACTTATTGGCGTATATTTCACATCATTGCCAATATTTCACCAAGGAATTCAAAAGCGTTCGATCGAGTTTGGCATCAGGGTCTCCTTTCTAAATCGCCGTCAAATGGTTTATCCCCTCAATTGTGTGCTATTCCTGCGAAGTCGAATATCTTGATGATAGGAATTACAATCAGTAATAATCTCTCAAGGAAATATCATGAGTGCAGTATTCTCACCTGTTTGTTGTGCTTGGAGACCTGTCGAACCTCTCTTGCTCAGGGATCTTCTTTGAATAGAACAGCTAAACTTTGTAACTTCTTGGTCCAAGGTAGGCTTTTTCCGAGGCTCACAAACTTCAAAGATTTGAAGTTAATATTATTTAGGATCGCCGGTTTTTCAAAACTGATTTCACTTGTTCGAATATACCAAAACAACTGGCCCTATTAATTTCATCTTCTATTATGGATTCCATCTTGAACTTCCCCCTCTTTCATCTTGATATCACGCATGTGTCCAATATTTTATTGTATATCATATGAATTGAATAGCCTCTTTCGATTACCCCAGATTCGGAATTGAAAAAACTAACGTTAGTTTGTTTCCTTTATTGAGTGACTAGGGGTTACAGTTGATTGCAAATTTCAATAGGCCGCCATCTTGGAAATGGAATGGTGCATCGCAATCAGAATAATGATGGAATCGTTTTTCGTTGTTCTTTCGGAATCAACATTTTTTGCTATCAGTTTTTTCTTCTCGTTTGATCACTACATTTTGCGTTATTCTGGATCAGATTAGTGTGTATGAATATTTTTCAAAAAAGTCACATATTATCTTTGTTGTAAACCTACATAAGAATCACATATAATTGATTTTCATGTAATTAAAATTCCTTACAAATTATTTTACGAGCGACTGAACTAGCGAAAGTCACTTACCTATTTGACAGGCATCCATGCTTCGTGCGCCTTTATTCATAACTGTTATATGATCAGTCGATTAAAAAAAAATAAGAAGAAGAATGTATACAATTTTAAGGTTCACAAAATTGGATGTAGGTGATATTTTTCAATAGCGATATTTTCAATTCAATTTGGAAACTTTCAATTATTGATTTCAAGAGAAAAAAGACGAATTTTCATTTCAAATTTATTTTTCATCAAAAATATTTCCTTATTTTTTGTCGGTTTGTGAGATACACACTTCATAAGATGGCGTCGTTAGTTCATCCCTCTCCAGACTTGTCAAATTAAGTTGAATCCTTATCATTTCAAAAAAAAATAAACTCACGGTATTCTAGGCAAATCACATATCTGGAAAGAAAGTGTATTTTTCCGTAATGGCTACACCCAATTTATATTCAAAATTATTTCTTGATTCATTAAGAAATTCTTCTGGAAAGTCAAGAATATTTATGCTGAAACATATATCTGCATCAATCACAGTTAACTCAACCTCCACTGTCTTCTGAATTCTTCTGGTGAATCAACCTGTGGTAGAAGTCCATTGTATCTCAAAGTGGAGTGTAAGATTTACGATGCAGAAAAACTAAGTCATCTCCACAATTCAATATTTAAAGGATGTCAGGACGGTGATTCAGTACATGTTTCGAACCTACATAGGTTCATCATCAGCTGAATTAACATTCAATTCTACAATAAAGAAAGAACAATATCATATTAGTTGATACTATAAAGTATAAAATAACTCACATGGAGATGAAAAAATGAAAAAATTCAATTGGAAAAATCACATGGTGAAATTTAAATAGGCATCAGAAAAAATTTTACATTGAAAAGAATAATGTTTTGTGATTAGGGGAATTTAAAAACTAACTCCCTAACTCAAAAAAGGTTTAAAAATTGGAAGGCTTGAAGCCCTTGTGCCCAATATGTAATGTAAGAAAAAGCCACATGGAAGAAAACTTGAAAAAACTGCTACAGTTCACAAATTGACTTGATTTGGGAATGAAGGAGATTCAACTGACAGAACTGTCAACTGTCGAAAAATGTTTTCCTATTGTCGAGATGACATGGAAAGGCGGCACAGGGCCTGGCACACACGGAACAAAATCGAAGAGATGACATTTCGAGTCATGTCCCGGGCGAACAGATCCCACACCTCCCATACAGTCCATCTCGTTACAGAATTATTTAAAGTGAAACATTATTGAATACTGGGTTCAACTGAGATACAATATGGTAGGGAACGCAATCGCTATGATTGGCACTGACATCTATCATCCACGCTTGGGATGAACAAGAGTTGCCAACCATCCGGCCAACATAACACAAAGTTCCTAATAATTATTTATGGAAGATCAAGGAAGGGGAATTTTAGTTGAATTCAAGGGAAATGAAAAACTTTCTGCAGTCAAATTGTACTTGCTCATTAAGAGAGACAACATTAGGGTTATTGGCAGCGGAATTGATTTCAAAAATTTCTAGAAGATTGAGCAAAGTACCTTTTTGACATATGTGTAAAATATCTAGATCTGAGTCAATATCAAAGCTATGGTTCTGATTGAGAATGTGATTAGCAAAAGAACTTTTTGTGTTGTATTGCTTGTGTTCTGGTGAATTGGTTTTGAAACACTTCCATTATTCACAGTGGAAATATGGATAGAATCATTCAATTACCAACTCACCAAAAAATTCATCTCAATGAATCTATACTCTGTTCCTTCCACTGTCATAACAACACCTACTACTACAGTTCTCCAGCGAATGTATATGTTTAGTGCTATGCAGATGAGAAGTTGTTTCTGGTATGGAATGTACTTCATTCAGTTTCGATTTCTCTCTCCATTCGTATATTACATACAATTCCAGGCTAACCAACATAGAGAAATATGTTCGATATATGTGGGAATCAATAACGTTTTCCATTTCTTTTTCAGCTCAGCGAGGAACTAGGCTACGTGCTCTATTCCGCTCTCGGGTCATTTTATATCCCATCCTGCATAATGGTGTTTGTCTACATAAGGATATACTACGCCGCAAAAGCGCGGGCCCGTCGAGGAATAAGAAAACCTCCCCGGCGGCAACCGCAGGATGCCGATACCTGCTTCTCAAACACCCCTGGGGTGAGTTTAATTTTATCCGTAAGAATAACAGTTGCGAAATGGAATAATTTAACGAGCAACCAGTTATGTCTACCCCAGAATTTGAATGGAAGTCGGTATAAGCTTTTCAATGTCTCTGCTGTTATGTTGCTTACCCAACTTTAGGGTGACTCCATTCCATTATTCGAACGATCCATGAATATTTGGAAAAATAAACTACCCATATAGTTTCGAGGGGTTGATAATTGGGAAACTTATTTTGAATTCGGGGCATCCCAAACATTTATCACAATATTTACCCCACATGATGAAATTCAACTATCAATTCTGCATGTTTTGTTTTACAGAATAATTTTTGTCTCAAGAAAATAATCAAAGGTAATACCACGAGTCCTTCTAATTCAATCGATAAATTTTCATTTTCCACAAAAACTTTTTTATTTGGCAAAAGTACGAAAACAAACCGATTGATAAAATCACGAGTCCGTAGGACGAGTGATTTTATCTAATTCGGTTTGTTTGAATGCTTTTGCCTCAAAATAAAAAAATTTGAGTGTTCCGAAAATGAAAATTTTTCTTATTAAATTTGAAAAACGAGTTGTATTTGGAGAGATTATTTTTTGAACAAATAGAACAATGTAATTGATCAGTATTTCATTCACTTAAGAAAGAAAAGAGAATAGGTGCAAATTTTACAAATTTGAAATGTCAAACAACGATGTATGCCCCTCTATGATCCAGAAGAGATATGATGCTTACGCATTGAATATTATAATGCTTGCCGACGATACCAATAGATTGCGTCACACCTCTCATTTTACAAGGTTCTGATGAAATGAAAATCGCGCCAGAAGGAACATAAAATCATTCGTTATGTCGTTGTATCAAAATTTTCATACAACAGTTTCTTCTCATACAACAAAAAATGAATTGTATTTAATAAAAACTAATTGTACGCCATCTTCATTTGAGTTAAGGAAACCTTATATATTTGAATCGGTCGTTCGCTATATCTGTCATAAAGTTGGGTTATGAGCTATTTACATGTTTGAGTGTTCATTAAAATGTGTTATGTTATTATTATGCTGAAAAAGTGAGAAGTGAATGACTATTGATAATAAGGTAACTCTTCATTCATGATAATTTATATAAATATGAGCCAGTTCAATAGAATCGACGCGGTAAACCTTATAATTTTGACAGTTCAAAGGTAAACAACGTTTTATCGAAACAATCGAAAGGGCCAGGCAGTTTTATCGGTATAATATCCAATGATTGGCTAGAATAACCATAGAATAACCCGCTACTATTGGTTGAAATGCCAAAAATGTCACATTTTGACAAGTGAGAAAAATAATCGGCATAAAGCATTACAAAATATTTAACAAAAACGTAAATTCTGTAACTCGAAGTTCTCACATTATCTTCTCACATGATTTTGATAAACAAGTGTTAAGAATCACGACAATAACATTGTGTTCCGGTAGTCTCAATTCTTCATGAACTAAAACCTTGTTCAAGTTTTTATTAGTATATGTTGAGTTTACGTTCAGCAGCTACTGTTTAATCAACTTATGAAATTTATCTCCGACTGTCAGAAATGTATGATGAATTGTGGGGAATATTGAAGTTTGGAATTATTGCAATTGACATTTTTTTACAATATTCTATTTTTACTATAGTCAATCATGAGAGGTACTTTTTGCCCTAGGCTGTGGAGGTGATAGAGCATATGATCAGTTCACTTCCCTGCGGTTAATCCGTCATTCTCCACGCTCGCCTCATAAAACATCACTTATTTATTTTCCAATGGCCCAAAATGTATGCTATCATACCAGTATCGAAAGATTCTGAACCAAAGAAACATCTTCAATTATTGACAATCACATTATTCGTCATCGGAAATGTAAAATTTCCATTACCATGTTCACATGTAAAAAAGAACCACTATTGTAGAGAGGGCTCTACACTCTCTGAAATTATTAATTTGGTATAATCGAAATGTTAATTCATTGAGAATTGATATGATCATAACAACAAGCCTTCATCAGAACTATGAACTGAGAGAGTTCAAACTGTCTCGTGGAAATTTTTGACAAGCTTCCGAGCTTTCCGAAGGCTCAAAAAAGGGGTGTCGTATCAAAGTTATGTGAAACATATATTTCCTCATATTTCAACAGACAAAACAAACATCGTTGAACTATGGGTTATTCCGATCACCCCTAGACGTGAGTGAGCAAGATTGTAGAAGATCGAACTAGCACACAGCCTCATAGTACTATGACCCTTCATGTGTTTTGACTCATGACTAACGTCCATACGACCCGCTTTCAGGCAATCTGTCCCGCTCGCTGTCCCCAGCGCGGCCGCCATAGTTCCGCTTTTGCAAACTGATAATTTAAAACGAATTTTTCCCTATCGAAATGCGTGGCATGGGGCATGGCGCCCCACATGGAAGGCAGATTTTATAATATTTTTTGGCATGCTTATCAAGAAGAGCCTAAAGGAGGTAGTATATAAAAAATCATGTAGGTACTGAGTCCCACATTTATCTGAAAACAAAACCCGATATCTCGAAACAAAT
This sequence comes from Zygogramma bicolorata, assembly GCA_032362365.1. Lineage (NCBI taxonomy): Eukaryota > Metazoa > Arthropoda > Insecta > Coleoptera > Chrysomelidae > Zygogramma > Zygogramma bicolorata. The sequence goes on along the minus strand of JAVJAQ010001076.1, from coordinate 617,127 downwards.
TTGTTCAGACGACAAAAACAAAAATACTATTCAGAGGTCACGTCATTCCTGGGGCTCAGTAAGTCTTGCCAACCTAACTATCTTGTGTTTGATGCTCTGATTATTTTATGTAATTCTATCTTCTATATTTAAAAACACTAGAAACTTCATTTTATTAAAAAAACTTGTGAAACACTGGACCCTTTTTTATTATATTGAAAAACTTGTTTTATTATATTCAAAAACTTGTAAAACACTACAAACTTTTTATTGTTCTAAAAATTGTTCTAAAATTGTTCGTTTTCGTTAACCAGCTGACGAACGTCAACTCTCAAAAGTCGGAACTTGTGCGAGCAATGGATCAACGAGGCCTTACCTTTTAACGTGCGATTACCCAGCACGGTGGCCCGGCGAGGATTCGAACCCCGGCCTTCCGCTTGATAGGCAGATATGCTAACCACTACACTACCGAGACCACTTATTTCAATAAAAAACTTGTTTCATTAAATTGAAAAACTTGTTTTATCATATTAAATAACTTGTAAATTACTCAAACATTTTTTTTAATATATAATTCCGCAGATGTCCCGCTTTGTCAAAAAAACAAACGGCCACGTTACTCATGATCCTACTCCTTCTAGAACCTGAATAATGGTACTTTGAAGGAATATTATTTCACATCTTCAATGAACTTGAGTTTTTCACAAAACAGAGCTCGACACAAAGTTCAATCGGAATATTTTTTCATCATCCATGCACATAAATTAGGATTTTCACACGAAACCATTTTCCACTGTTTCATCGATTGCCACGACCATATATTCACAGTCCTAACCTGAGAAATTATATCAAAGGCCCTAGAGCACTGGGAAGGATGCTATTGAAATATAAAAGGAATAGCGTAGATCTAAGAACACTTCTTTGCGGTACCTCGCGGTGAGTTTTCAGATTTTTCCAGAAAGCTTTTTGTCAATTTCAGTGTGTGTCGTCTATCTTGGTGATCATCCACCAATCAAGCCAAGCCTTTCTTGAATTTCTAGCACTTTTGGATATATGAACTCTTTCGACGTATTCACATTGAACATTCATTTATTATTCCTTGAGTCAAATTAAAATGAATTGAATATGATGTATTGGAATACATGTTATTATGGCGTAAACACCTATTTTTTCATCAGATGGCAAAGAACGGCAACGGAGGTGACACACCTGCTGGTGGTTCAATGGTGGACAGAAACAGCAACACATCGCCGCGGGACGGCGAACGCCAAATCGCCACCATTGAAGCCCATCCGAAGCCCATCGCTATCCCGACTGTGACGTGCGACCTGGCGTCGGACATATCCACCAGTGACAATGCCGAGAATGCAGGCATGGATGTTCCAGAGCAGAAGGACACGCTGAAGGTAATGAAAATAAATATCTGTCATATCTATTCAACAGAAACCATTTCTTTTCGAAAATGTAAACTTATTTGAAGGAATAACAATCGTCAACAGTGTATCTCAGGGCTCAGTTTCGGGGCCATTCTATTCTTGGTCGATTCATTGACTTAAATCAGTCAACGTCGCAGATGGTACTCCTCTGAAACGACGAATACAAACTTCGTAAAAGAAGAAAGAAAGAAAGAACTGGTGAAATTCTGGACAGACGTCCCTGTGCTCACAGCAGATCAGTTGTTAGTGAGCTAAAGCAAGACTCAAAAGTTCTTGTTTGCAACCTCGATTACTATCGATGGTGATAGAAGTGCCAGAATAACTAGGGCTGACGCTTCATTGGATTATTTATGGCATGCCTACATTCATTGAACGGAAAAGAGCTATCCAAAAGCAGAATTCCTTTTCGACATTCTGAAGAGTACATGTTTACCCTTGTTCCAGTCATATATAAAGTACGGAATAGTACTGTTCTGCTCAGTCAGAATATTGAAGAATGCCAATTATAGAGATCACTGATCCGATTTTGTTTACAAGAAAATCGGAAAAGTAACACTATCATCGTCATTCATCAAATACTCACAGTTCACAAAGATGAATTCATTTATTCACGGTATCAGACAAGAAATGCGGAGCTGTTTAAACAGCCTCATAAGTTTAAAAATGATTCATTGAATACTCATCTCTCGAATTCATTCAGAGTGCTCAATCTGAGTACCTTCAGAATCAGAATCAAAAAATACCCACTGAAAAATTGGTTTCATAGTACCAAGCAGTATTTGAATGTCAAACTTCATTACAGAGAGTGAAAATTGATGAAATTGTTGAGACAACCTTTGTTCACCATTGTTCTCACAGCCTTTTTTTTTGTATAGCTTGTGAACGAGATGAATGTATTTGTCCTGTCATACCTTGAAAAATTTTAGGAAACGAAAAGCAAGCCCAAATACGAAAGTATACAGCATCTCCAAATAGTATTAGATTAGAGATTAGATATATATTTAATTGTTCCTAAAGAATTAGAATTCTTATAACAATGAGTTTTGTGTTGTGTACCTGGCTAGTAGGAGTAAGGTAACCAGAAAAGAAAAATATATAGGCATATATATATACAGACATATATACACAAAATCAATGCCAAAGGATCACTAAACGTACTGACAATGTTTCCAGAGGAGTTACAATGATTAAGGAGTATGTTAAAATGTTCCGAAACTTATGACAATAAAAAAAAACTTATAATTACAAAGTAGAATTGGTGCTCTCCAAATAGTATGCACATTTCAAATTTTGAATAAAGAATGCAGAATGTTTATTGATTTGTTCTCAACTGGCTTCGAATAACGGTAAGGAAATTGATCGATGAGCTACAGGAAGCATATTTGCTGATTATTATTTTTATCAAAATGGTCAAGGCTTTCGCGGCCGAGGTTTTTAGTATAACTACTTTTCTTCGGGTTTGAAGGCCGTCGTTCTTTGGAGTTTCTTCCTAACGTTTCGCTTGCGCGAGTGACCAGCTTCTTCAGAGGCTTACTCATTTCCGATGACTAAACGTTTCGATTTCAATATAAGTCGCAACCTTACGAAATCGAAACGTTAAGTCATCGGAAATGAGTAAGCCACTGAAGAAGCTGGCCACTCGCGCTAGCGAAACGTTAGGAAGAAATTCCAAAGAACGACGGCTTTCGAACCCGAAGAAAAGTAGTTATACTATTATTTTTATATTGATATTATTCGATTGAAGAAACCTCGACAATTTCAAATTCATGAGAAAATCAGTAAAAGTGTTTTAAATGCACTGAATTTTATAGATTTTCGGGCGATTACCAGAAATGTAACTTTCAGAACTCCAAAGATCTCATTTGTAAAATGAAACGTTATACCAACCAACATCTCATGTGGTGGTAAATTCTGTGTTTCGATATTGAAACAAGTTATATCTACTGAGTAAAGTCTCTCTTCCGCTTCTTCAGTACTCACCTAGTTACTTACTGGTTATCTGACGTGAAACATTTTTATACATGGTGAAGTTATTAATTGAGCCTCGTTGAAAGTTTTTCGTCTCCAGAGGCGATCGATTGATCTCTGTGTGCCGAAAGAGTGTTGTTAAGTATTTCCGGACTCACGCAACGAGGATCCGAAGAGATTAAAGTGGAGTCGCAACTTGAAATTTAATTATTCGGATTTTTCTCTTGCTTGAAGTACCATCAATATGCAGGAGACCCAGTCATTTCTGGAAATATCCCCAAATGATTTGACAACCATCATGCTTTCTTCTCCTTGAATGACAACCGAGACTTGAACTCAGTGAATGATGCGTCTACCAAATTGAAAGTTGTCATATGGAAACAAATTGGGTTGCTTTTCGAACCCTGGATGTACAACATGCAAGCTTTGGGGGCCTGTTCCATTAAACTACAAGTCTTGTACCTACAGAGAAGAAACAATTATTCTACATTGTGTTTCTTCTATAGTAACAGAGCTTATACTTTCACGAAACACGCCCCTTGTTCTTGAAATGTATGCAGTGTGGGTTGTTGCACTAAAACCAATTCCTATGATTGGTGGTTGAACCATTTGGCTGCTAATACCAGCAGTATTATCTACAACGCTACAGAAGTTTAAGAAAATCGATCAAATCCAATATTAAAATAGCATATTATAACTCCATTCATAACTCAGAAAGTACTTTAAAAAGTAATCCTCGATCTTTTTGGACATACATCAATTCCAAAAAGAACACATCCCGAATTCCTGGTAGGATGAAGTACAATGGGAACACCCTATTAACACCTCAAGGAATAGTTGATAGTTTTGCAAAACATTTTAGCAGTGTGCACAATACAAGTAATCATAATGATACTGTGAGTTTTCATGATAATCGTAATCCCAGTTCGTACCTTAATATTGACTCTGTTTCTTTTGAACAAATAATCAATGCCTCAAAAATTATGAAAGGTAAACCTACGTGTGGTCCTGACAATATACCAATGAACATAGTGAAGAAATATATAGATCTATTAAAACAACCACTCTACGTTATCTATAACTGAATGTTAAAAACTGGCTCATTCCCAGAACTATGGAAGAAATCACGCATATTCCGGTGCATAAATCCGGTACAATTAATGACATAGAAAATTACAGGCCGATTGCTTTAATATAACCTTTTTCGAAACTTATTGAAATTATAATATCTAACATAATTTATGATCACATTAGTAATTCTCTCTCCGAGCACCAACATGGCTTTGTGAAGTCACGTAATACCGCATCCAACCTCTGCTCTTTCACTCAATATGTTTCAGATGCCTTAGATTCGAAAAAACGGGTGAATGTGGTATATACTGATTTCAGTAAGGCCTTCGATAAGGTGTCGCATCATCAGCTTCTGGGAAAAATAATTCAATTTGGAATTTCTTCAAAAATTCAACTTCTTCTCAAATCTTACCTCATGGATAGACCACTCTTTGTTGAATACGAGGGAACTCAGTCATTCGAATTCATAAGTTCCTCCGGAGTTCCTCAAGGCTCCAATCTAGGTCCACTCTTATTTTTAATATTTATCAATGATATAAGTGATTCCTTTCATTCCAAAACTCTTCTTTCCGCTGATGATATGAAAATTTTTCGAGAAATAAGTAACCATGAAGATTTCTATATTTTATAGAAGGATCTTAATTCATTAATGAGCTGGTGTCTAACCAACGAACTTCCGTTGAATATAAATAAATGCAAAATTATGACATACTCTAGAAAAAACTCTCCAGTGTATTTTAACTATACTTTGAATAACATCTTATTAACTAGAGTGGAAAAATGTAAAGACTTAGGCATTCTTTTTGATACAAAACTGACATTTTTCACGCACATTGAAGACATTACGGCAAATTCAACGAAAGTTCTGGGTTTTGTTATACGAAATTGTAAGGAGTTTAATTCGTTTGATGCCTTACGTTCTGTCTACTTTTCATTAGTACGTAGTAAGCTTGAATATTTAGTCAAGTTTGGAATCCTCATCAAGTCAAATATATCAATATTTTGGAGTCAGTGCAAAAAAAATTCCTAAAATTCGCATTCTATGAAAAATACGGAAATTATCCCGAAAGACATTATGATTATAATGCACTTCTTGAGGAGTTCAAAATGACTTCACTGAAAAAACGTCGTGAAATAGGTAGTTTGATGTTTCTCTACAAGATTATCCACTATGATATTCATTCTCCTCTGTTACTGTCCTTAATGAATTTCAATGTTCCTCGAATTTGTTTGAGGTCTAACATAACTTTTTATGTGAATGCCTGAAATACGCAACACAATTTCAATAGTCCGGTCACTTCTATGTGTCGCAGTTTCAACAATCTCAACAATGTAGATATTTTTTTCTCAAATTTATCATGTTTCAAAAACGAACTATATAGATCAATACCTAATTGACATGTCAGTAATCACCATCAGTCGTTGTTTTTCACAATTATATCAGAGATTTCCTCTATATTTTACTCTCTAATAAGTCACATACAGTGTACTTTATTATATACTCCTGTAATTGGACTTAGGTCTGTTGGATGTTATTATGAATAAATAAATAAATAAATAAATAATCAGACGACAAAATGTTTCACCTCCTCGATCATTGACAATGTCATATAGAGATGATAATTTTTTTGAAATCCAACCCAGATCAAACCCAATTTTGGAAACCGTATAGGAAAAATGTCACACTCTTTTCTAATAATTCGTTGAAGTTTCATTCTCTGTAAAATTGAATAAGTACCAGTGAGGTAGCTATGGAAAAGTGAAAATATACAATCGATGATATGTAAGTTTTCACTCTTGCGTAAATGCAGTTCGTATTTTTTATTTCATAAATGGCTATCAAGAATTCAAATGAATCGCATGTTCTCTGCAATTATCATATAAATATGTTGAATATTTTCTCTTTTTTTTGGTATCATATATTCTCAATTAATTCCTTTTGTAATGTATTATAGACGTTTACCAAGTCCGTTGTGAACCTTTCAGAATTCCCAGGAGAATGGCCGAATATGTTTATATGTTGTTTCCTATGGTCCAAATATTATATACTTTCGGAAAAGTTCAACATATTCCTCAGAATGTTTCAATAATTCTTTGTCTGGGACAACAAACCAAGCTGACATTGTTTTCTCCATCTGAATGATAATTCACAGGAGGCTAGTTACTCCTATGAGTCACTGAAACTTATAGCCTGGGAGGTATCGTTGGAGTTTTTCGAGTGATTCCATCAAAGTTATTCATTTCGTGGATATCTGAATATGATATTGTTACGATATTCCTCTGGGTTCGTCGATTAAAACACCAAACAACACTAAACTCCTTTTATTATAACTCGCTATTACAATACAATACAACACAATCACTTGAATCGCTCTGATAACTTTCCAATGTTCGCCACTGAACTCTCTGTACTAAAAAGTCTCCCTTTCGCACTTAGCAATAACAAAAGTCACTCCACTTAGCTCTACTAAAATCGCTCCACTTAGCTCTGAATACAAATTCTCTGTCTGTGGCGAAGCCTGTCCCGTATTTATATATCTGCGCGCCAATCGAGAATCGTCGAGAGAAGCCCCGATGACGCGTCTCGAATTCTCCAGGCGGATCCCCGGGTTCCTGAAAAATGACGTTCGCTGCGACGTGATTCCCCATCTGCGTTTACGATCTGGTCAGGACCGGCGCTAGGACGTAACATTATCCACCTCTCAATTTTGGTCGTCCCGATCGAACAATATCTCTTCATTCCCATTGTAACATTTTAGTCTCTTCAGGTGTACGACTTTCATTTTTGTTCTAGTCTTACGTTGAACACTGTACTCCACATCATTCATCCTACGACGGGGGTTATACAGCCACACTCGATCTTCTTCTTGAAATCCGCCAGTATTTGTCTTCCGATAGTGCCGCGCCTTCCTCCTGTCAATGCGCTCTAGCATCTCTTGTCGCTTAGGGAATGGAACTCTTCTTGATGGTTGTTGAATCAAGTGGACTTGGATACCTCAATTTTTTTGTCACAATATTATTTTCGTTCATTTCGTTATTTAAATAATTTTTTGACTTTTATTCCATATTCGAGATCTCGATTTTTTGTAACAACAGTATTTTCTTTGATCAATCAATCCCTAATTTCATCATTGACCAAAAATTTGATTTTGATTTGATTTTTTTCCTCACTTAATTTGTATTTTAATATTTCCGTTCCTAGCAACAGGTTTCAATAGAGTTAAAAATATAGACAATGGAAGTCCGAACCATTACCATTCAATAATGAACTAGGATATTGGCTCGTGGAAGGTTCGGAGATTCAATTTTGAATAGAAAATTTCGCTATGCGGTACTTAGCCCTGTTGCTGGATTATACGGGATACTGCACATCCGGAAACGGGATACCAAATCCTTTATTATATTTGGAGGTCGTGCCCCGTGAATTATGTTCTCTGGCCAGTAAACTTATTTGTTAGGTATATTTCCACTGTCTGAGGGTAAACGCCTAGAAAAACATATTCGCTCTTTCTACGCTCCTGTCACTTTGGCGCCCTGGTCAAGGTTCTTCTCGGGCGCCACCTTCTGTTTAGAGTGGGAAGGACACTGCTCCGAGCAGCTTCAGTGGAGTAAGATAATTCCAGGGGTCGAAAGATGTTGCTAATACAGATATAAAGTTTACCTCCTGGTAAATAGCTGCTAGGTTATTAATAATTCATTCAAAATACGGAAAGATGCAAAATTTTATTATCAACTCAAACCACAGACAATTCGGCAATTAGAAGGAAAGTTAAGCGTACGAACAAAGCGGGCAAAGCGGTGAGTAATCAAGCAAATTAATAAATAGTCAAGCAGGGAACCAGCAAGCTCTACGGTGTCGGTTAAAGCTCTATCTCCGTTGGTACGACCCTCAACCAAACGGACTAATAACTTTACAACTCCCCTGTTAAACTTAGTTTCGAATTATTCAACGGAGACGTGAATGCTAATTAATTATAGACGGCTATGGAGTACAAGCTTTCCTACACCTGGGTTTAACACCACCGAGTGTGAAAAAGCGTTCCTCTAGGTATCTTGCTTCCAGGACCTGGGTGTAACACCACTGTGTACTGAAAACCAGAGTACCTGACAGAGCTCAAACAAGGGGGCGGTAAATGCAACTAATGAAGTTAATGCAACTAATGAAGTTAATGCAATCAACAAAGTTACCTTCAGTACAAGCTTTTCGACACCTAACTTTCCACCACTGAATGTGAAAAGCGTTCCACTGGGTATCTTGCTTCCAGCACCTGGGTGTAACACCACTGAGCACTGAAAACCAGACAACCCGGCAAAGTTCAACAAGAGTAATAAATAACTGTAAGTCAAGTACAAACTTTCCAGCATCTAGGTTTACACCACCGAATGTGGAAAGTGTTCCTCGGTATATCTCGTTTCCAGCACCTGGATGTAACACCACTGAGCACTGAAAACCAGAACACCCCAAAACGAACTTTTAAAATATCGAAATATTAATTCGGACGGCAAACGAAACTAAGAAACAAGGTTACTAAATTATAAATAAAACACTTGGTTGAAAATCTACCAAATTTATTACCACCTGTTTTACCCTTACACTCGGTTTCCTGAACGGCACTCTCTAAGACGGATCTGACTGGCTGGCTGGCCCGCTCTACTAGCGCAGGATGTCGGCTGGACGGCTGGGTTCCAATTCAAGTCGCTTGCACTGCCACTTCTTAACCGTGACTGCTGCCTGGCTTGAATTGCCGAAAAATTTAATTTTTCAGCTTTCGTAGGCCTCCACTTCGGATACGATATCTAAGCGTAAGTGGTTCCCTCTAGCGGTACTACTCACTAACTACTCGGGTCGCAGATATCTGGTGTTGTCGGAGATTCCGAGATTCCAGTGTCGTGCGCGATAATTTTCAGTAGGTGACTTTGCGAAATATAACAATATCAAACTGGACTTATATAATTATTAGTGACTTCGTCACAGTGATTGTATTAAAATAAAACACATGAAATACAGGAAACCCACTCGAACTTGAAATGATAAGAACTCACCTCCGAATATCGATTCCCTAATAACTGTGAGACGTGTCCTTTCTTTTCCAAAAAAAAAAGGACTGATATCTAAAATCCTCTAAAGAGCAGAAATCAACAGTTGTTCATACAATAGAACCCAATATCCAATAAAACATATCTGTTGAAAGGAACACTAGTTAACAAAAGCCGCCTATAGCGTAAAAATTTTTTATTATAAAATTCAATGTTCAAGATATCGAAGCCATTTCTCGAATACCCACGAATCTTTTTTGTGCGGACGATTTCTTATCTCCACAAAACAAAAGTTTTCGCATTTCATCGACGAGGGCAGCAGCTCTCGGGTTCGATATGAATGGAAGTTTGAATATGATGTATTCTTGGGTGTATACACTCTCGGAATTTTCTAAAATATTACGAATAACGTAACACTCCCCTTACTTCCCAAAAAAAAATTGTGAATATCCCTATTCACACAATTTTTTTCAATTCAACTTTATATCTTTGATGTGCCACGAACCTAACGAACGACTGGTTTCGAAATCGGCGAGTTCATAAAAATTTGTTGATATTTTTCTCAACACTCGACATTTGACAAATTTACAAGCCAACTTGCCCGGAAAATAATCGGCATCATCGGACAACTTCTTGTTTCTTTTCCAAACTACTTGCCCATCCACCAAGGAAAGTAGACGACGACGAAGGTTGTATCTTTCCGCACTTGCCGCGTAACACTTCTTCAGTTTAGTCTCGACTATGGAACATAAATTTTGAATTTCTTGCAAATGGCTGGACAAGGTTTCTCTCGGAGCAAAATTCAAAGGTTGATCCACCGTCTCATTATGTTGTCTGAATATCTTACCAGCCATATGAATTTCCCTCCCAAAATTCAAAAAGCACGGACTAATGCAAAACCTAGCTGGGGAAGTTTTTTATCCCAGTCGCGTTGAGATTCGTTTATGTAGCTACGGATCATGGTTTTCAGAGTCCTATTTACTCTTTCTGTCGGATTCTCGTATTGTGCATTGAAACAGATTCAACAATTGTATGACTCACACATTTTCTTGAAGTTCTTTGAAACATACTGCTTACCATTATCACAGAGTAATCTTTCTGAAACACCAAAGACCATGAATACATTCTCTTCAATAAATTGAGTACAAGCTTCACTAGTGGCAATTTTCAATGGGCAAAGCAGAGTGAACTTAGTGAAGAGGTCAGTTACAACTAGAACAAATCGATGTCGTTTATAAGAGAGAGGCATAGGACCAATCAAATCAGTTGCGACTACTTTCCATGGCCTCGAAACCGTGCGACTTGTCATAACACCATAGGGAGGCTTCTGCTCTGATTTCTGAGACTTACAAATTTCACAGTTCCGAACATACCTCAAAATATCACTATTCATGCCTGGCCAATAATATAAATTAGATATTCGTTTTCTAGTTTTATAATAACCAAGATGACCTGCACAAGCTTCGTCGTGATTTTCCTGAAAAACAGCTAAACGAAGCTTCTTTGCAACCACTTGCTTCCAGTCTGTACTCTCGTCGAGCGATGGTACCTCAGAATTGACAAATTTATATACCTTATTATCCAAAACTTTCCACTTGAGATATTCATGCCGCTTTTTTGTCTTTTCCCGAAATTCAGCAGAGGAATTGAGAAGTCTCTCCTGAGAGACCTCAGTCGATGATACCATGTACCAACATCATTTGGATCAACTTCTACGAAAGCAACCTCTGTAGTTCCTGGAAGAGCCCTCGATAAAGCTTCAGGAACAGAATGTAATTTTCCACTGCGATGTATAACGTCAAAATCGTAACCTTGTAAACGAAGTGACCATCGAGCTAGTTTTCCGAAAGGATTCTGTAATTTGTGAAGATATCGAAGAGATGAATGATCTGTTATTACTGAGAATCTAGTTCCTTCGATATAAGGTCTAAATTTCTCTATGCCAAAGAGAACAGCAAGACATTCTAATTCCGTCGTCGAGTAGTGAGACTCAGAAGCCGTTAAGGTCCTACTAGCGTACGATATAACTCGTTCTCCTTCCTCGAAATTTTGAGATAACACACAGCCCAGTCGAACCTGTGAAGCATCACATTGGAGAATGAACTTACGAGAGTAATCTGGCGAAGTCAGAATGGGAGCTGAAATCAACAACTGTTTCATATTCTGGAAGGCAGCTTCACAATCCGATGACCAAAAGAACTTTTTGCAGTTTTTGCGTGTAAGCTCAGTTAATGGAGCGATGCAAGATGAAAACTTCGGGACGAATCGACGGTACCACGATATCATACCTACAAAACGTCGAACCTCCTTCACCCCTTTCGGAGTGGGATAATTAACCATCGACTCAATTTTTGCTGGATCTGTATGGAGCCTATCTTTCGTTCTTCTTCTTTCAAATGTTGATCGAAATCAGGCGTAGCGATGATAATGTCATCTAAATATGCAAAAACAAACTCTTCCAGTTCTGGTCCCAGAACAGTGCCAATGAGCCTCTGCCACGTTGCTGGATTGTTATGTAACCCAAAATGCATACGAGTGAACTGATACAATCCTCGAGTCGGAACAGTGAACGCAGTTTTCTCTTTACTTGACTCTTCCAGCTGAATTTGGTGGTACGCACTTTTAATATCGATAGAAGAAAAATATCTGGCCTTATTCAATCGAGTAAGGATATGGTTAACATAAGGTAGCGGATAAGCGTCTCTGCGAGTAACTTCATTTACTTTTCGGAAATCGATGCAAAACTTGTAAGCTCCATTAGATTTTCTAACCATTACCACCGGACTCGACCACGCTGATTTTGAAGGTTCAATGATCCCTAGAGATAACATATCGTCGATTTCCTTGTTGATAATTTCTTGAATATAAGGTGAGCATGGATAATACCTTTGTTTTATCATATTCGCGTTCGAACAGCTGAGCTGTCCGGACGTCTGTCGATCTCATCACTGTGTGTTCATCGCTATTTGGTGAGTGTGAACGTACCGTTGTTTGTTATATACCTATTCGTGTGATTTTATTTATTATTAAAAACTATCGCATAGTATTTACCTGAATGAGTGTCCCGAACGCGGGTTCAGGAGACCCGGGAAAAACAGGAAGCTCAAGAGGTACTAAAATCAGAGCAAACCCAAAATTCAAGACGTTCATTAGAATTTCTTTCCAAAAATCGGAGCAGTCCAACCCCGAAACATCAAGATAAAAAAGGCACAGTGAAGAACACTCTGGAGGTTCTTCCAGGGCATCGTCTCAAGAAAGGGTAAAACTATCCAAGAAAGAACCCCAATGTAAGGATAGATTCCACAATATAGACAAACCTATCACTACAGGACGTAGATAAAAAAGGGTTGAGAATCTATCAAAAAATCAAGAAGATGAAACCAAACAAGCAGAAAGCAGGGATAGTTCGCCTGAGCCGATGTCACAAGAAGATGTTAGCCTGGTTTCCAATTCCACCTCAATATCATCTACAGGTATCATTCCGGAAGCCGAGAAATCCGGAAAAACAGGAAAAAAGTCCACTAACATTTTCATCAATTTGAATATCCCTATATATGTCCCGATCCCCGTAGAAGGTATGCAGAAACCCCAAGAATCCCACAAGGGCGATAAGGTACAGAGGGAGAGCATAGCAACTGGAAAACACCTTCAAATAACAACACCAGAAAAGGTCAGTGAACTGGTAATTAACGTAAACAACCCTCCATCTGCACTCCCCAGGGATATAACACAAGAGTATATCCCCCTGAGATCCGATTCGAATGATCAGGAGTGCAGAAAGGAAAAAAGCGCACTCAAACAATGCGAAATAAATTCCGAGATAGAGAGGACCTTCGTGACAAGTTTACGGGCCGATTCTCATTTCAACACACAAACTAAGTAGAAACAGACCGTGGGCAACTTCTGCGATCCTGATCACGAAGATTCACAAAAACCTGGAAAAACATCGGAAAACAGGGAAACTGAACAGGGAATAGCTATCCAGGATGTCAATAGGGATATACCAAATACGAATGAAGAACAAAAATCATCAAATGCCAACACAGGGGGCGAAAAACCCGGTGAACTGCAAATGCTGGAAATCAGTAATCTCCAACATAACTCTAACAACATCATGACGAGTACTCCCGAGGGAGAAGGTCCACCGGAGCTGAACATGACAGATAATATTCCAGAAAATCCACATGAACGAATTTTACCTGAAAATAAAATCGTTCAACTAACAGGCGAGGAGTCCAGAAAATTCAAATATCCAAAACCTGGAGAATGGGAATGAAAACGTCAAAGGAAATCAAATTCACCTTGAGACAGGGGAGGCAAGTAAGGGACTGCAGGATGATGATCAGGGGGTGCCCAAACCCACACCCGACCTTGGTGGATCGAGTAGCCATGGAAGGGTGGAGGGGAAAGACACCCTGGATCACACCTCCAGCTCAGTTAGATCCGGTGAACCCTCAGAAAGTGGTGAACTGAGTAGCCACTCAGATGAGGGGAAACCATCTAACAAAGAGAAGTTGAAAAAGCAGAGGGAAGCGAAAAAGAAGTCTCAGGAGAGACTTCTCAATTCCTCTGCTGAATTTCGGGAAAAGACAAAAAAGCGGCATGAACCAGCAGCCGCACATAACATAGATTCACAGTTTGAGAGCTTCAAATTCCCACAATATGTTCAGTTCCCAACAACGTCTCACCCCCTCCTGCCACTTTCTCTGGAAGACTACAATAAGAGGTATTGTGGAACTGCCTGGGCAGAAATCCTCGAGGAACAAAACAAAACTCCAATCTTTGAATCGGAATATACAGCAACAATGCTAATACTCCTACACAACACTCAATGGAATGGGGGGGGGGAGTCAGTGACGAACAGATGGATTGTTCATCACTCCCTCCCAAAGTGAACTCGAAGGCCATGCAACTCATTCTGAGTAAAAAGAATGAACAAAAACTGCAGGAAGACAACAAAAAGAAGGCGGCTGAGCTCCAAAAGAGGGCAAGGGAAGCTGAGGCGCAGAAAACGGGAGAAAGCACAACAAAAAACCCGGACACCCCCACAAAAAGATTGGAAAGGCCTTCCAATATGGTTTCTTCAAGTTCTGAAGTCGATGAAGAAGGATTTATGGTCCCGAACACCAGGTCGGCCAGGAGAAATACCTCCAAAACACAAAATGGAAACGAAGTCCACCCCCTAGAAGGAAACTGGGGCAAAGGCTAATGGAAATCGAACAGAGGATCAAGGCGACTTCAGGGAAGCCCACCGGAGCGCGCCCTACTCCCAGTCAACCATCAGCTATTCCTACAGGTAATCGTTTTACCCCTCTAGCAGACGATGGGGTAAATTCCCCTCCCAAGGCGCAGGTGCCGAGGGAGAAGAAAAAACAACAAAATGCCTCAAAAAACAGTGAAAAAGGTAAAAAGCAACCCCTATTGTTGTCCAAGGAAAGCTTCCGTGGGATAAGGAGATTGCTGGTGAGTTTATGAAGGAATACTCCGGAAAAGTTGAAGTGAAATTCAATCAAAATTCAACTATATTCTACACAAACAACGAGAATGACCATCATAAACTCACCACAGCTCTGATAGAGGGTAAGGAGCTGTTACATACTCTAGAACAACGCAAAAAACCCACGCGTTTGTTGTGAGGGGGTTGGATAACAGACCTGACCCTGAGGACATAAAGTCTGACTCAGAAAGCCAAACTGGTCTGGATATAAAGGAGGTATACTTTATGAACACCAAGTTCAGGCCCCTTTTTATGATTGTCACCGGACCGACGGTGACAATCAGCACGTTGAAAAAACGAGTACCAGCCATACTCCACACCAGAGTCCAGTGGGAGCTTAAAAAGGCCGACAGGGTAACGGTGCAATGTCACCGTTGCCAGCTATGGGGGCATGCAACGGCAAATTGTCACCGGCCGGTTCGGTGCCTGAAATGTGCGAAAAAACATCTTAGAAGAGATTGTAAGAAGGGGCCTGATACTCCGGCCACTTGTGCCAACTGTGGTAAAGACCACCCGGCAAACTTTAAAAACTGTGAAGTATACCTCAAAAGGGTCCAGGAGATCGAGGAGCGACAAAAAAGCAAATTGATCTCCCAGACCAAAGTCCCGGCACCCCCTCCCAGGGAGAACGCTTGGGCTAAGAGGCAATCCCATAGAAACCCCAGCGAAGGAGCCGTAGGCGGCCCCAGTAGGGGAAACGAGAACCCTATCCCCCCCGAACCCTCTCCCCACCTAACCACAATACACGTACCCCGGGCGGTCCTGGCGCGTCAGCGACAAGCAATATTTTTGGAGTTGCCAGCGGCAACTTGAGGGAGCTACAGCGGTATGTTGACTTCAATGAGATAAATCGGGCGATGGACGATTTATTGATTTGTCTGAGAAATGCAGGTGATTCTCCTGAGGACAAATTCATGGCCTATTACGGTTTTATACAAAATCAACTTCACTTATACAAGATTTAATGCCAGTAAGGGCATGCATGCTTAACGTCAACGGAATTAATAACAAACTCCCTAGTGTTATTAATTTAATTGACTTCCACAATATTGATATAATGTTTTTATCCGAAACCAAACTCAAGCCCAAACATCGCCTAAAGGTTAGGAATTTTGTCACCATTAGGCAGGACAGACCTGGAGCGGTGAGAAGTGGAGGGGTGGCAATCCTGGTGAGGAGGCATATCCCGTACACACAGCTATCACAAGTTCCATGTAGCCTGGAGCATGTAGGCGTCAAGCTTGTAGAAGGTACCTGTGTGTACGCGGTATACAACCCACCTAGCAACCGGTTTTCTCAGCGGGATCTAGACAACTTGTTTAGTACTGGCCAAAAGGTACTTCTCGTGGGCGACCTAAACGCGAGGAGGTCGGAGTGGGGGTGCACGAACCAAGCGAACATAAATGGCAGGACGCTCTGGGAATAATACAATGACAGCAACGTCATCATCGAACATCCAGACGAACCCACATATCATCCGTGGAACGGGACGTCGTCGACTATGATCGACCTGGTTCTTAACAAGAACGTCAGAGATCTGGGCGAGCTTTCTGTCGTCAAGGAACTGAGCTCTGATCATAACCCTGTTCTTTTCCAACCGAACAGGGAATGTCGTCGAGTGGTAAAACGTAAGTTTGACTACTCGACGACTGATTGGTCGGAGTTCAGAAAAATACTCAATGAAAAAACTGAAATCACACCACAAATATCAAAAGGTGACCTTGACGACAGAATAGCAAAGTTTATAGAAAACATCTTGATAGCCAGGAATATGACAAAGAGGTCGGTCCCAGTTAGGGATGGCAAGGATATTCTGCCGGCGGATGTTGGTGAACTAATTCAAGATAAAAATAGGGCGAGGAAGAGGTGGCAACAAACCGGCGACCTCGCCCAAAAAGATTTAATGTTACGTCTTGCTAGAGATGTGAACAGAAGGATGAAGGAGTTCACCAACAAGCGTTGGACAGATAAAATTGCCTCCCTGTCCGCATAGGACAACTCCCTGTGGAGGATGGCGCGGAGAATAGATAAACGATTCGAGCCCGTTCCCACATTGGAGAGGGGTAATGTGCGGGCGATGACGGACCGTGATAAGGCGGAGCTGTTAGGGGAATATCACCAGAGCGTCAACAGAACTGATGCCGACGTTGACGCCAGGCAAAGGGACGTTACTGCCAGGGCACAGGACCTCCGAAACATGGAGCCGGTACCAATCGACGAGAATACTCTCGAAAGATTGATTACCGGCCATGAGGAGGTCCTGGAGACCATAAAAAGGGTGCCGAACAACAAGGCACCTGGCGTCGACAAGGTGAATGCACTTCTGCTGCGGAACCTCCCGCGAAAAACAATTGTGCAATTTGTATACATAATAAACGCGATCCTAAAATGGCAGTACTATCCATGTTGTTTGAAGATCGCTGAGATAATTCCGATCCATAAGGTCGGAAAACCGAAAGGAGCAGTGGAGAGCTACCGGCCAATTTCGCTGCTTAGTGTCGTCGCCAAGGTGGTCGACAAAATTATCCTAAACAGGTTGGTCCGCCTAGAGGGGAGGATGAAACTCATCCCACAGGAGCAATTCGGTTTCCGGGAAGGCCGGAACACAACCTCTCAGGTTGTCAGAATTGCCCATGGGTTGAAGGAGTCCTTCCACCAAGGCAAGAGTACGGTCATGGTCCTGTTGGACGTCGAAAAGGCGTTCGACAGGGTCTGGATAGAAGGATTGATCGATAATATGTGGAGTGTAGGCATGCCGTTACACTTCGTGAAACTGATTGACAGTTACCTTGTCAATAGAACTTTTCGCGTGAGAATAAACGAGAGCGTTTCGAGTCGTTTCTGCACGGAGGCAGGTGTCCCGCAGGGATCCTGTTTGTCTCCATATCTAAACTCTCTGTATACCCACGATGTGCAGAAATTTCAGCAAACAAACCTGGCCATGTACGCAGATGACACTGCTTTTTACGCCCACTCGTTCGCGAATGAGGTGGTTAAACAGCAGGTCCAGATCCATCTGGATAGGCACATCGTGCCGTATATGGAGAGAAATAAAATTGAAATCAACTCCAACAAGACTGAACTCATCAACTTCACGAAGAAATTCACCAACGTGAAGATCTTCGTGAAGTTGAGAGTTCAGGGAAACCAGATCGACGAACAGGAAAGCGTTAGATACCTGGGAGTTGATTTGGACAAGCGCCTGAATTTTCGCAGGCATATCAATCTGGCGATTCAGAGGGCGGGGGTGGCGGTCAAACGCACGTACCCACTCATCGCCCAGAATTCTAGATTTGATATGGACAACAAGCTGCTTATTTACAAACAAATAATTAGGCCGGCTATGTTGTACGCATGTCCAGTATTCTGTAGTCTTAAGAAGACGCCTATGGCGAGACTCGAGAGAATGCAGAATAAAGTCCTCCGTATCGTCACCAACAGCGGACGATACCCCCCTCTGGCGGAATTGCTCGAAACTGCTCGTATAGAAACAGTTACTGACTACGTAAAACGGACCTCTTACAAATTCTACAAGTTTTTCCTACGCAAAAGCCCTCTGACTAGAGGTATCACGGGCATTAGATCTTATCACAATCAACCACGAAGACACGGTTTGTTATATGAAGCCTTGGACTTGTTCCAAGTGCGCGTAGACTAGTCGCCGCTTCAACGTTTTTTAAGTAGGTTCTTAACATTTTTTCCTACAATCTCTGCACTAATCTCAGACGATCACAATGAATCTATAGCCAATTGTTTCATCTCCGAGAAGCCACTACACCTGCATAAGCCTTTGGGCAGGAGGCAGGCCTGACAAATTCAATAATATTGCTGACGAGAGAGACCTGTTAACATTAGCAGGCGCGCTCTCCACTGTCGCGCCAGGCGGCAGAGTGGGTGCGTGTGTCAAAAAGCGGCCCAGGCGTTCGCTCAGGCGGGCGAACGGACCGCTCACCAACTTTCCCCTCCTTCCTCTTCCTGTTGGCTGGGAAACCACTCCAATAGGGGAGGAAGTGGAAAACTTTTAGTGTGTCATGTGATGTATATATGTACAATGTATTGTATTTTTTATATTTTTACATGTTATACACTTTACAAAAGTATTGTCAGATATATTAATGAATGCGATGTAATACTGAAGGATCAATAAAATCTTTTTGACTTTTGACTTTTGACTTTGTTTTATCGGTGGGCTATCACCAGTATCAATCACATGTTTCACGCCCTTAGCACACCCTAAACTTACACCTATTTTACTAAAAAAGTATTGAACCAAATCGTGTACCAAAGCTTTTTGATCCATAGATAAATATTCACAATTATTTTCAATGGTACATATGGAATTATTAGGTTTTCCTAAAGTGAACGTATTATCCCGAAATGAAGGAATAATGTCCATTTCCCTCCAAAAATCCATTCCAAAAATTATTTCCTCACTCAAATCTAAAACTACCAAACACTTGACCAAACTAATTTTTTGTTCTAACTGAATTGGAATACTGATTATACCCAAAACTGTACATTTATCACCATTGGCTAGAGTGACAGTTTCAATACTTTTTTCCAGTAATAAATTGAATTTTGCTAATTTATGTCACCCGGTACGTCCAATACAAGTTTGCGATGCTCCTGAGTCTAGAAGTCCTTGAAAAGGAATATCATAAATAGATACGTTCAAATAAGGCCTAGGATCCCTTTCCCTAGAAGTGAAAAGTGCCGATATTTTATCTTTTTTGTATTCACCCTGAACAAAAATTCCCCCAAGAACTATCTACTGGTTTCCGAGGCAGCGATAATTTTGAGATCCCTACCGATTGTTGTAGCGGCGATGATCTCCGAAACCGTTTTTGAATTGCAAGAACACGAATACTTAGTGACATTTGGTCTACCACATCGAAAACAAATTTGTCTAGTCCTAGGTAATGTACAATTAGAGAAACGATGTTCAGTGGAATTAATTACAATTCCAACATTTTATTCCAGCTGAAACTGACTTCATTAACCGGAGCTGAGTTCATACTAATAGGATGCTCATATGCTAAATCTGGTTCGAGCAGGGAGACTGTATTCGGTATTTTAGACTTAGAGGCCAGTTCACGAGAGATTTCAATCTTTTTACATTTTTCTAGAAGTTCATCTACATTTTTAGTTGTAACTTAAGATAATCAAGAGTCGATATTACGCCGCAAAGTTTTTAATTTTTCTTGTTCACTTGGCTGCTCAGGTAATCTATTGAACATGTTAATCATACAAGCGAAATATTCACTTACCCTTTCCGAAGGATTTTGCTTCCTTTTACGAATTTCATCCCACAATTCAATTTGGTAGTCGGGACCTAAATATTCTGCTCTCAACTCTCGCACAAAAATATCCCATGTACTTATTTTTGGTCTCACTGACCTATACCATATCAAGGCTTTATAATAATAATAATAATAATAATAATAAATCCATTTATTTGCAAAAATTGTGTACAATAGTTATCATCAACATGGATCGAAAATGTTGCAAAAAGGAGTTATAGGCAGTTTGAAACTGATATAAATATAACTCCTGAAAAGTTACATTAAAAAGAAAATATTTAAATATTGCATGGCGAGAAATAAATTCATTTTTATGAGACTCGGTAGAGTGAAGATGATTCGGTTCATTCATAAAGAGTTAGTTCCCAGTTAATTCATCAAAAGTTTTTTGTAAAGAAATTTGAACTTTGTTGGTTTGCAGGATTGTAAATCTGGTGGTATTTGATTATATAATCGGTAGATATTGTATGAAAATGACCTCGAGAACAAGACAGTTTTGTGGGGGGAGGGGATAATAGGCCCTTGAATCTTAAATTTAAATTATGAATATCGGTACGATACCTTACTTTCTCATAGAGATAAGGCGGGCTTTTATGGAAAATTATTGAATGGAACAGTACAGCTGAATGGAATTTACGGCGTTTCTCCATATCCAGCCAGTTACAGGATTTGAGCTTATGAATGACGGGATCGAATTTTCTTATACCATATATGAACCTGAGACAAGATCTCTGTATTTTTTGAATTCTCTCCTTATCGAACTGTGTCAAGCAGGGTCCATAGACTGCATCACAAAAATTAAAGTGACTGAGTACTAAAGACTCTGATAGCATGATTTTAATTTTTTCTGTTAATTGATGTCTAAGCGGATATAATATCCTCAAGCTAGCATAAGCTTTCTGAATGCATGCGGCTACGTGTTCACTGAACCTCAAGTCTGTATCAATAATCAAACCCAGATTTTTTGCTGATTGTACGGAACGTATTCGAGTCCTATCAATTTCGATTTTCAGTTGCTGTTTGAGAATTTCTCGTTGTTTGCCAAAAATCAATACTTTGGTTTTACTAGCATTAAGTAACAAATGATGCTTGCGAGAGTTTTCGGCAAGTCTATCAAGATCATTACAAATTTCGAAACTGGCCTGATCAATATCAGAAGATGAGAATGAATACAAAATTTGCGTATCGTCTGCATAGCGAAAATCTGTACAATGCTCCAACACATGGGTTATATGAAATGAATATATACAAAAAAGTATAGGGCCCAGAACAGAGCCCTGCGGTACCCCACAGAGAACTGCGCCTGAGCTTGAGCGACCCTCTGATGTTTCTACATATTGGAACCGGGAGCCAAGATAGTTTTTTATCAAGGTCGTTGCTTCTACAGAGAACCCTATGTGTCGCAAAATTGCCAGCAATAGTTCATGATTTATTTTATCAAACGCTTTACTATAATCTAGTAGGACGAGAACGGATGACTTTCCAGAATCTAGACTCGAGATAATAGCGTCGATAACATCCAAAAGAGCTGTACAGCAACTAAAACCTTTTCTGAATCCCGATTGGCGTTGAGGAAGAATGCAATGCTTACTCAAGTGATTCTTTATTCGGACCGCAAGAATCTTCTCTAGAATTTCAGAAATCGGAGACAATAATGAAATAGGTCTCAAGTCTTGCAGACTTTTTGGTTCATTTTTAGTTTTGGAGAGTGGAAATACTTTTGAGATTTTCCACACATCAGGAAATGAAGAATCAAGAATACATGAATTAAAAATGTTCACTAGAAATTTCAATATATAAGGACAACATAATAAAAGCATTTCAGTATTCAGTTCATCCGGACCAATAGCATTAGACTTCATGGATTTCAGGAACTCAAACACCTCGTGCTCGTCGCTTAGAGAGAAAGTTAATTTTTCGTGGAAATTTGTTACAAGGTTATTAGAATAGAAGTCGACTAGTATTTGATCAGGTTGTTCGAGAACAGAAAATTGTAGAAAAAACTCATTTATTTTGTCAGGAAAATTTAAGTTATGCGGCATTTCAATGTTAGTTTTTTTTCTGTAAATATCTAGATCTGTTAATTTTTTCCACAATAACTTGCTGTTACCTCGGCTTGAACTGACCGTATATTCTAAATAAGCTCGTTTCTCCCTATTCACGGCATTAGTAGTTTCATTTTTTATTGCTTTGTAATAATTCCAGTTTGATACGGTGATACCGATCAGTAATCCAGTGAAACATATTGCTTTCAAGTTGACATTATCAATGTGAAAAATATTCTCGAAAGGAGTAACATGAAGACCTTCGTTTAGTAGATTGAGTTGAGTTTTTTCAAGCATCTAGATTTGATGTTTTTAACCGGAATACTTATCTGTTTATTTGATTGGCCGAAAACTAAAAAGTGATCTGACATATCATTCGTGTGATCTACGCCGAATGAGCAATAGTCATCGGAGTTTGACGGTACCAAAATGATATCAATGAGAGTGGAAGAATTTTTTGTCACTCTAGTAGGATTATTCACTACCTGTTTGAGGTTGAAGAGTTCAGTTGTCTTAATGAAATTCAGAGTTCTTGAATCATCAGCATTCATAAGGTCTATATTTATATCGCCTCCACAGATCAATTCATTGCAGTTAGTGAAAAGTAACGAAACCGTTTCCTCGAAAGAATTTAAAAAATCGTTTACACTACCGGCAGGTGGCCTATAAAGAGTACCTATAATAATATCTTTATTATGTATCCTAATCTTTACCCACATTTGTTCTAAGGAAGGTGAACACTCTTGGTACACGATATCATATTTGATTTCAGAAGAAATATATATCCCAATGCCCCCTGCCCTTGTTTCACGATCAAGTCTGATGAAATTGTAACCCTCAATATCGAGAGAATCAGTAGAGATATCAGCTTTGAGCCAAGTTTCGCATAAACCGACAAAGTCAAATTTTTTATCGAGCAAATAAGCCCTGAAATTCATTAAATGGGATACCAATGACCTTATATTATAAAAAGCAAATGTGAACCTTTTCATTTTCTCAACCTTATTCAATAAAATGACTGTAAAAACTTTCTAGTTCGTATGAGTTAAGAACAAGACAGTGCTCTGTGATTACACTCTTTCCTACTATTCGCCGTGTTACATAATATCGACTTGAATCTCGTTAACTGGTTTGAGCATAATATGTGAAAGTACAAATTTCAAATCCTCAATGCATATTGTGAAGTGACTCAGTCTGAATTCAATAGAGATATACATATACACATATATATTCAAACACACACATCATTATGAATACGAAGTAATATTATAATAATCATATTATAATAATAATAATCATACTATAATAATGAGAAGGATATTTACGAAACATATGTATAGGTGAATACATTGAAAACATAAAAATAATAACAGCTTTGAAGTAATGAGTCTTGGCATCTATGTTGCACTTGAAGCCCGCATATTGCAACTCTGTGATGATAGTATATGAAAAATTGTACTGACCGTGAAAAATGGCAGTAAACACAAATTTAGTTGAGTTGGATATCTGCAAGATCTTCTAAGGACTTGACTACCATTTTCTGACCTCCACTTTCCACATACACTAAACCACCAGATGTCCAGGCTGATTTTCCAAAATTTTCTCTTGCCTTCTTGTAAATATTCAAGTTTGTAGCACTGAGCATTTCTGTAATCATCACTGGCGAGCCCTTCAATTGTTTTTTATTGTAAAAAATCCAATTACGAGTCCAACGACAACAAAACTGAACAACGATCGGTCTTGGCTTATCAGTGGTCGTGGTTTTTTTAGATCTCAAGTGAAAACAGTGATTCAGGTCGGTTTTGTTTACGGAAATTCCCATTGTCGAAAATTGCTTCAGGACTGATTCGTAGATATCTTGTTTATTAATTTTGAGCCCGTGAATTATTAGGAAACTAGAATTCCGCTGCAGTTCATAGTCGCAATTTTTGCGTGATATGTTGGCAACTTCAGTTCTCATTTCTTGGATATCAGATTTGAGATTATCAATAGCATCGTTCATGATCTTTTCAAATTTGTAAAAGTGCACCATGAATTTACCATCAGTTGAATTTTCAGGCAATGACTCACCCGATTTGGCATTTAATAGCTCCTTTTTAAATTCCGACAAGCCTTTCTGAAAGTCATCTGCCAACCTGTTGATGCGCAGGTTCAGTTCCTTCACAGTCGAAGCACCCTTTTCCCCTTTTCCTCCCATATTTCACTTGTCACAATGAACTTTTTTAGCTCAACAGATTCAGGAGAAGCAGGTAATTATGTGAAACTGTACTTAAAAGGATGTGCGAATTACCAAGCGATAAATAACGATAGAAAGCCAAAGCACATGTACATACGTTCTACTCTCTTTGAAGCGCCATCTATACTGGCCAACTTATCGGTTGGTAAATCTTCTGAAGACGCGAGTAAATCTTGTTCGCACACGTGACGTGACTTTCTGTACTCTTGAATCCTTTCTAGAAACGTATTTACACTCAGAGTGTTCGGTTTACCCGAAAACGAAATATTCCACTTATAAACAGGAGTGGGAGATGGTATATAACTATTATGAGCTCGAACAGAAGGAACGAGAATACTGCTAGATGCTGCATTCGTGCCCACATCGGTCACCAATGCAGTATCAAATTGTTCCTCTAGAGTTGATAATTGATTGAACACATTGGATTTTGCATAAGCTAGCTCCTTATCAGTTGGTGGCACTTTTACTCTTTCCAACCGGGCAAATAAATGTTTAAACTTAGCTTCTAAATATCTAGCATCACTACTTTTTTGCTCTATTTTGTGGTAGGAGTTCAGAAAGTCAGTCAAAAAGATAATTTTTCCATTGCAAACATCAATTTCATCTGTTGGATTAGGACTGAAAGAAGTGTGATATTCTACTGATCCGAATTGCTCATCAGCCGATAATTCTTGCAATTCATTTCGCATTGATCGGACCGTTTCACTTGCTGTATTCAAACAACCTCTAACATTGAGTTCATAAATCAATTCCTCGCGTAATAGCCTTGAAAATTACATACCTAAATATTGAGTTGAAATCAAAATACTTGTTCACGCTTTGATTGAAAATTTAATTTTATTTTCCGGGCTATCGAAATCCTTCCCATAAAACAATGACAAATCGAACAGCAATTCAACGAGCCAGTATCTTCCGAACAACCTACAAACTATTTCTAGCTGTATACAAAGCTAATCAAACGACCTGAAGCATTCCTATAAAACAAAAGGTACCTATAGTAAAAAACTACTTTTTTTTCGTTTCCTATCTACCTACCGCTTGACACAATTACTTTGATAATTTTTTTTGATGACCACGAATTGATCAAAATACTACAAAATTTGAGCTTTACTCAGCCCCATGATAAGGGTGCCAATTGACCCTGTTACGTAATGAATACCGACAACAGATCCGCCGTAGTGACTTCAGTGACATAGCGACCTTCGCGAACGTTGTTCGGGAGTATGAAGTATTGAGAGCAGAATTGGACCACTCCGTCCAAGTTTTCTCTGGAAACCGACAACAGGCATCTTCTCGACAACCAGGAGCTGATCGACGACCTGCAGACTCCGACCGACGACCGCCAGGTGGTGACAGACGACCGCTAGACGCTGACCGACGACCGATAGAAGTTGACCAAAGAGCTGTACACAACCGCGAGACGAGCAGCCGAGGCCCTCCTAACTTCCCCTCAACCTCAGCTCCGGCATCCTCTCGTGAATGTTGGCGATGTGGACAGACTGGTCATTTCCGTGGACAATGCCGAGCTCCTGCCAAATTGTTCTGTTCCCGGTGTAAAAGAGAGGGCGTGATGTCACGAGACTGTCCATGTCAAAGGCCGGAAAACTAGATGGGTGCTGTACCGATGTGAGGCCAGATCAGCATCCGAAACAAGTAGCCTCACCTTCGTTAGCCGTTGAATATTCCGACAACCGACCACATATAACTGTTGCATTGCCCGGAGGCACCGTACAGGCCCCTAATCGACACTGGAGCAGCAAACTCTTATATAGGAGATGACGTCGTCAATCAGTGGAGGATACTAGGATTGCAAAAAGTAGAAATTGCAGCAGGATCCGCTAGGCTGGCTAATGGACAGCTTATTCATGTTCCCAGTTCTTACCAGGCCGAAATCTCAGTCGGGAAATTACGATTCACCGAGACCTTCGGGCATATACGAGGGCTGTCCTCTGATATGGTAGTAGGTATGGATATACTCCGCCGCCGAGGATTTTCGTTTCACCTCGGGACAGGGGAAATTCGTATAGGGGACCGTATAATCCAACCGGAACCCAAGCAACCAATACGCCACCGCTACCTGCCCGTAGAAAACGAGCTTCGTTGGCGATGCGGGAAATCAGGTCAAACCCGTCGACACTGCACGGGACAAAGAACCGTACCATTCTGTTCCCGGTGTGGGCGAGTGGGAACGCTCTCCAAAGCATGCAACTGTGCGGACGCGCAAGGCCGGACTCCGCGTTGGCGTCGCTCCCGAAGCCCTCTCCGCATTGACCCCCGGCTCGGTGACACCACTGCGAGAAAGACTTCGTTACCAGAAGGCCCCTGTACAACATGCCGTTGCCCGCACCTCGGCAACCACGTGAGCTGTCCCAGTTGTGGATGCCCACACCCGTTCGACCTGCGTCGCGGTGCGTATTAGGACCGCCAGAAAAGAGAGGGGTACAAGCCGTTTTTTCTTGTTTCAATTATGTTATCATTAGGTACTCTCGCATGTATACATGAAATATTTAGTTTTGTAAACCGCGATTCTTTTTTTTTTCATGAGGTTTGTAACAGGTGAAGCTGACCTTAATAAAGATAAAGTCAGGGAGGCCGCCTGCCTGTTGGTAGGATACTTACGTTTTTTTTTTGCCGTTCATTACATATTTTAGTTGAGATCTTTGGAAAAAAAGTAATAATAGATAGGTATGTATTCTTTTTTTCCCCGAAGTAGGAAGGGTGTGTAACGAAGTTACTATTTTGCATATAAAAGCAAAGTATCAAATTTCCCTCTATAGTTATATTTCCGTTATTTATTGACATAAAAATACCGTTCTTGTTGGAAAATACTCGACAGGCTAGCGCGAAGTGAACCCGCTCACTACTCCCGGTCCGCGAACCCTCAGGATATCTCCTGGTCTATCCCACATGCTAAGCCATAGCCGCTCAACAGACCTGCGATGACAGGCGCTGAGATACCTCCGAAAGGCAGAGAGTAAATTCAGTTTGTTTCCGCGACCACCAGCAGCAGCCACGCCAAGCCAGCCGACGAATAGTGATCAGTATACCGACCGTGCAGTGTGTAGTGTGCCGAAGGTGAAGTTAGGGGAGTTTGAAGTGTTAGTGGCCACCTCGAGTCGTGATCCGCGATACGCGTCGGAAGTATTCTACTCGTTCTTTCGCAGTTTCGAGTCCTTTGTGGTTCGTACCACTTGGGCTTGCTGTCTATTTCTTCCTTCTTTCGGATCCTTTGTGGTTCTTATTACTTGGATCTGCTTGCTATTTACGTTCGGGCCATTTGTGGATCGTTCCACTTTGGTTTAGGACGTCCTGTCCGTCGCTATCTAAAGCCGTGATTCACGATACGCGTCTGTCCGTTATTTCACAGTTTCGAGTCCTTTGTGGTTCTTACCACTTGGACTTGCTGTCTTTTTCTTTCTTCTTCTTTCGGGTCCTTTGTGGTTCTTATCACTTGGACCTGCTTTCTGTTAACGTTCGGGCCATTTGTGGTTCGTACCACTTTGGCTTAGGACGTCCTGTCCGTCGCTATCTAAAGTCGTGATTCGCGATACGCGTCTGTCCGTTATTTCACAGTTTCGGGTCCTTTGTGGTTCTTATCAGTTGGACCTGCTGGCTTTTTCTTCTTCCTTTTTTTCGGTTCCTTTGTGGTTCTTACCACTTGGAGCTGTGTCTCTGTGAATCAGGTCCTTTGTGGTTTTTATCACTTGGGCCTTATTCCTTTACCGCCGAGTACCGAAATCGAGGCCGTCGTGACGCATACGATTCGTACAAAACAAACTCGAGTTGACAGCTACCACTGAGTGATTTCCGTACAGCTTCTGCTAACCGACCCCCGCTCGTTAATTCCGCTGGCTTGTTAATTCCGCTTGCTTTGTATTGCTTAACGTTACCGCTGCATGTCCCCATCTCCGCCGCGCTAGCTTAACTACGTAGAATCGCCCCTCCACCGCTTTATTTTACCAACTTCGTTGCACGCCCCTCTCCCTGCTTGCTTTATTCAAGGTGTACTTCGCTCAGAGAGTAGTAAAATTCTTCTACCGTTACCTATAATATATAAATAAAATATAATTTGCGTTTCATTTATTATATATAGAGGTATTAGCAGCCGGTAAACAGGTTAGGAACCCAGCAAGGTCAAGTAAAATCTGACCTTCCGGCCACTGCCATTGTCTAGACCACGCAGACCCCTGGATTGCCGTTTCTTCACTGCAGCTGCCCGGAGTAATGGTGCTTCGTGAGACTATAACGCACAAGCTGGCGCCCGAGGTACCGTCCGTACCGGTAGGGGGCGCTAGATATTGTTAACGCGAGGAAAAGGCGTTACAATATATTTGGAGGTCGTGCCCCGTGAATTATGTTCTCTGGCCAGTAAACTTATTTGTTAGGTATATTTCCACTGTCTAAGGGGGTAAACGCCTAGAAAATCATATTCGTGATTGTAGTAAAATAAAACACATGAAATACAGAAAACCCCACTCGAACTTGAAATAATAAGAACTCACCTCCGATTATCGATTCCCTAATAACCGTGAGACGTTGCCTTTCTTTTCAAAAAAAAACGACTGATATTTAAAATCCTCTAAAGAGCAGAAATCAACAGTTGTTCATACAATAGAACCCAATATCCAATAAAACATATCTGTTGAAAGGAACACTAGTTAACAAAAGCCGCCTATAGCGTAAAAATATTTTTTTGTAAAATTCAGTGTTCAAGATATCGAAGCCATTTCTCAAATACCCACGATTTTTTTTGTGCGGACAATTTCTTATCTCCACAAAACAAAAGTTTTCGCATTTCATCGACGAGGGCAGCAGCTCTCGGGTTCGATATGAATGAAAGTTTGAATATGATGTATTCTTGGTTGTATACACTCTCGGAATTCTCTTAAATTTTACGAATAACGTAACAAGTTATTTCATTTCAAGCGAAAATTTTCTGAAGTAGAGTTTGAAATGTCATTCATGCAATAATAATATACCACTAGCTTGAAAATGTAATATTGTTATTCAACTGTTAGATAGTATTGGTAAATGTTATTTATGGTTTCACTATCAAACACCATTGACTTGGACTGAAATCCTTCAGCAAATTGTCCTCGCTACCAATTAACTACGCCATACCTGAGGAGCGTCATGGTTATTTGCGAACCCGTCAACCATTAAACGTGACAGATTCATTCCCCAATGTGATAGAGATAAATTATCAATAGAAAAATCTTTGTGTATTGGGAGATCGAACCCATGACCTCTTGATTGTAAGCCAGGCAAACCATCAACTAACTCTCTCGCCAACTATTACATGGTATTCACAAGTTTTGTCTAGGAACACTGCAACATCATGCCTGGGAACACTTTGAACTATCACGGAATGAATTGAAATCATGAATAGAATAATGTTGTCACTACCAGGTCCAACAAGATTCTTGAAGCTGACACTTGTTCTGCTTGATAATCATATTAAATCTATTATTCCACAAAAATGTATTAGATGATAGTGAAATCACTCAGAAATTGCAATATTACCATGGTCATGTAAATTCGCCTCAATACTCAAGAATATCCATTACTGAGTTCGAAATCAGTATACTTCTTATCTTTAACTTGCTGAAAATTTCATAACTTCACTGACATCTAGTCAACTCTCCAAAAACGTTTTTATTTTCATCATTTCAATGATTCGGCTTGCTGGAAATTGTTCAAAACTCCATGGTAACGCTAGCTAATAACGATAAAATCTCTGAATAGAATATGATCCAATATTATGAAAGCTCACTTATCACAGCCTTTCGACCATAAGGTGTCATCTGGCGTTAGACATATTCACTGGTAATAACGCTGAAAACGTAGGGAGAGAGGTTTCAACAACGAAAAAGGACACGCTATGGGTGATAAAAAAAGTTCACTTCAGTTTTCATAACTCAACATAATGCTTCCACAAGCATTCCCACTAATTATGGGATTCATAAACTGAAAGGGACAATGAAGGTTCAGCGCGCAGATGACAAATTTCTTGTTGGAGAAACGAAATTAATGTATTCGTTGCTGCTAATGTCTGATTTTGGTTGGTTAGGCAGACAGCTCCGTAATCCAACGAGAAAATATACATTGATGAAAATTTAATTATGGAAAAATATGGAAGAATTGGGGAGAATGGCATTTTTGATAATAAAGTGCTGGAAATCGCGCGTATATATTTCAGAACTCGTTGATTGTTGACTTTTTGACATTTGAAGATTATTCAATTTTGGTAACACAAAAATCAGCGACGGGAAAAAATATTCAAACCTTCTTCAATATTCGAGTTTGTATCTGTCTTTTTTTATCTCGATCCATTTTTTCATAAGGATGATAAAAATCCTGTTGATTGAATTATAAGAACTACAATAGACAATGGGCAATATGCATTAACGTAGGTGAAATATTTTCATTTCGCTCCATCTCTCTCTTTCTTTCTCAGCTCAATAGCGCATATGCCTGTTCATGCATACCTACCATCAACATCTTAAATATTCTAGTGAAAAGGTAGTAAGTTAGTTCCAACGAGATGATCATCGGGCACATATATACCAACTTTTGATTGCTTTTCAGATTCATGAATTATTCTCGTAATCTCTAGTCGATATGTATACAGGGTGAAAACAACTGCATAATAGGGAGAGGGAAAATTATATAATAGCTAAAATGTTTTCATTTACCTCCTCGCCCCCAGCCACCCCACTTTATATTCTCAAATGACAACCCCCTACTCGTAATACCACATCTAAAAGCTCTTGATGAATGCCCTTCAATGGTACATTACAAATCTGAATTTGACGTAGTGGTTTTTGTTCCATTAAATAAAACATTATTTAATCAGATTTCAAGATCAAACCATCCACGGGGAGAGACAGACAGCGGAAAGCGACTTTGTTTTATACTAGTCAGTAGATTATTATTTCAAGAATCGTTCAAATTGGTTTCCATTTCTTTCAACTCTTGACGTGCATTGGTGAATGTTTCTCCGGAAATAGCTCGGCATTCTTGGATTATTATTTCGTTCAGTTGCTTTATTGAGTCAGGTTGCGTCTCAAAAACAAAATATTTTAGAAAGAAATCAGGAGATAGGTCTGGGAATCTAGGGGGTCATTCAATATCTAAACATTGACTGGAACTACGTAATGAGGAGGTGCTCTATCCTGTTGAAAATGTAATATATTTCCTTCTGAAGATAAATTGCCGTGTGTATCACTCTGATTCACTAATTCATGAACTACCAGAGGTTCGATAGATCTTTCCAGTATGTGAGTGAATTTCTTTCTATAAATGATGGACCAATAATTGCATCTTTCAATAATCGAGGCCAAACATTCAATTTTCCGGAATATTTCTTATGCCATTCTTTGAATAGTGGGTTCTCGTCAATCGAGTATCGATATTTTTGCTCATTTGGGTGCCCAATTAAATAAAAAGTGGACTCGTCACTAAAGAAAATATTTCAGATGAGCCAACGTTTTGCGATTATTCTGTCATAATTTCACAAAATTCTGTCGTGGTCATCGTCATCAAGTTCTTGTAGGATTTACATTTTATATGGATGACATTTATGTAATTTAAGTACTATCCTCGCAGATTTGCGGAATAATCCGGTTGCTGTAGCTGCCTGACGAGTTGATAAAGTATGATTCATTGCAAACTGTCATCTCAGTTTGCGTTGCTTCGACCATTTATCTTGGTTGATCCTTTTTTTTATTTGACAGTACTAGCTTCATGAAATGGTACTAGTAGTTTGCGAATGTACGCGTGATTTACACTTCTCTCTAGGTGCCTCTGATTGAATACTGTAGGTTTTTTACCACCCTACCCGTTCAGCTGTGGTGTACATTACTGTTGCAAATGAAAATTCTATTTCTTGTCTGTAACGCATCGAATTAAAAAGCGAATGTATCAATAACGAGAGTATCGTCTTACTTTTACTCAACAACTGAGGCATTTGTTTTTCGGGTACAAAGAAACAAAAAAAGTACAGGTGAAGTAGCCTCTTTCTCTTGAAACACCCTTCTTTTCCTGTGAGGCACAATCGCGGACTGCGACCGCCGATTATTTATTGTTTCCTGAAAATATTTCAACAGTTCACTATTCAAACTGCTCCAAAATTATTTTTCTCAGCCAAGAATTTGCATTACAAACCAATTGTTGAGGATGAGATTGAAATTCTACCATGAAAGATTGATGATTGTTGTATATTTTTGCATTCGTTTGATTTTCTACATTTTTTGATAGTAGTATCATTCACATCACTAGGAATTTTTGAAATGAATAATCATATTTTTTGTTGCCCTTCCCCCTCCCCACGAAAATAATTATCTGCTTTTCCTCTCGCGTTCTGCCATTTCTATTTTTGTTGAGTTGGTCTTCGGATGTGTTCTCTGAATAGGTGTATCATTTTTGCTATCCTGGAACTTTTTCTCTGGGTAGGTAATTTTCCCATCAACAATTGTATTACGAGTCCTTTTTCGACAATTTTCATGACTTTGTCTATCAGTAGTTGCCTCATCAACTTGTTTCTCTTTTTCGACTGGTTCTCTTCAGAGAAGTTGTTATCATCAACTTGTTGGTCTGTTTCATGTTCATATAAAGCAGTATGTGAACTGCTTTTTCCGGTCACTAGATTGCTTGGAACACGCAGGATGGAAGTGTTCCCCACAATTATCACATTCGATCTTTTACGTAATCCCATTCTGTTATTTTGATTTAAGGGTAATCAGATGACAATTGAAATTTAAAATGTAAACAGCCTCCGTCCGTTATGATTTCTTAACGACAGGCGGCCGTTTTAATATTTTTGAGCTGTTCCATGACAATATGATGGGATTTTTCTGTAGAATTACGAGGTACGTGTTTTTCCTTTACTCCGTCATCTGTAACTTGTCTTGTATATAATAACATTTCTCCCTTGTATTTCTGGATATAGGTGAAATGTTCTATCAACAACTGTTATTTTCTCATTATGATATGGATTCCATTTTCTGATATCCTATCTCACCACCCTTACTTTGTCACATTACAACTATTGTCCATTTCTTCTGCTCAACTCGATCTATCACTAATATACAACAACTTTGAATATCATTGAAGATCGCGCATCGAGACTCTTTTCATATATTGTAACCAACACATGTACCCAATTCAGAGCCAGAGCTATTTCCACATCTATGACCTGGAATACCTGATTCCAGACACGAACATCCATTGTAGTGAAATTTCCAATCTGTCTATTGAATATTCATATACATATTCCTTGCATTCACAGCACGGACAACATTTTAATATATATAAAGTAATAAATCATACGAGAATTACTCGAATACTTACTGCACCTTCATCGGGGTAAGACTAACAATTCTGGATAAAATATTAAATACGAGTGAGTTGAAATGGTGTTGAAAATGAGTGCTCTGATAAAAACTCTTTCACAGAGAAGATTTCAATATATGTTATATGAATAACTCTGGACGGAAGTGGAATCCTAGCCAATTTCATTCGATTTCACTATCTTCGGAAAAAAAAAATTAAAATATGGTTGACATTATTTTGTGTTGAATGGTGAGCTTCAATTTTTCATTTCCTGATCTATTCAATTCCCACGAAATCGATCTAATCGCCAATACTATCCAATTTTTCAAAAACGATGTTCCGATTGCTTGAACTCGCAATCGATGATTGTCTTATAAAAATAAAATGTTTGATGATGTATACATTGAGCAGAGAATAAGATTATTTCATGAAAATTTTATTTCCTCAAATGCCGACTGGAAAAGACATGGCCTGCTTTCGTCGATATTCCATGTATGTATCAATAATAACAATACAAACTCATTTGAGTAAGTGATTTTTGTCTCATCTTCTTTTCTCAATAGAAAAAGAATACAAAGGAGAAAGGAGTATGAAGCAAACACATTCTTTTAAAATATGTTTATCATTCACAGGCGTTTCATTCACGATGAGGAAGAAAGAGTATATATGAAACAGCTTCTTCTCTGCCTATATGTTAACATACTTCTAATGAAAATTTTTTGCTAAAAAAATTATCCTATCAAATTTGTCTATTTCTAGTCATGAAACCATCACAACACTGATAACTACCCATGGATAGTTTTCATGGGTAGTTATCACTTATGTCATGACATTGCTAAGCAACCAACACAATAAAGTTGTTTGACATTTCAGTAATTCAATTTATTTCGAAAATGTCACTTCCTTGCTTTGGTGTTCAAAATGATGCGGCAATTGACAAAATCATTGAAGAAAATACACCAAAAAATACTGTCAATAGTAAAAAATACACTTGGAAAATATTTATGGAGTTTTGTGATGCCAGAAAATATGAATTGGATGGAAATCGTACTCTCGAAGAGCTTGCATTAATACTCAAGGATTGGGCGATTAATATGAGAAAAAGGGATAGCACAGAGTTTAAGGAGGCTTACTTCCAAAGGTATGGTTTCCGCACAAAAATTTCGATGGTTATGATGATTTTATAGTGTTCTGAATCATCTGTGCAAATTTCAAGAAAATCGGTGAGGTTACCGTATTCGCTACCTTTACCCATAATTTTATCACAACTTCCTCAAGCACGTTATTTTAGGTAACATCCCTCCGCCTTCGGCGTCGGGATGTAACCAAATAACGTGCTTTCGAAAACTGTGATAAAATTATTTCGTTAGTTATCAATGTCCTTGGGATATTATAGCTGAGAACTGTCCTGCTAGGGGTTGTAGAATGTTAGCGTGATTTTCAGCTTGTGCTTTTTTGATGCGAATACCTATGGGGCGGAGTGGAATGTTTGGCTGGTGTATTTTGGGAAGGGCATATATTCCAGGTGTTCAGGAAAATCTTTCTCTGAGAATTAGATATCTCATCTTGTCATTGAGAATGTTGGAGTTGTTGATAGTTTGTTTGATTTTTTTCCACCTAAATTGTGAAGTCTCTGCACTCATTTGGTATTCAGGTGAGCTTAGTAATCCTGTTATCTTATCAATCTAGTCCGTGGTAATGAGTATTACGATGGAGTTGACCTTGTCGGCCAGGAGAATGATAATGTCGGGGTTAAGATGTGATTTGCGTCTAATATCGTGTATATTTTTCCTGATGAGGAAGCAGCTGCAATGTTTGAGGATACATCTGGCGTGAGAAGATGTATCGTGATGTTTCGAGCGGAATACCTTGAAAATGATCTGATGGGTCCTACAAGATTTGAGAAAGCCCAGTTCATAAAGAAGATTGGATATGTGGATTAGTAGTGGGGAATATTTTTAAGTAGTATTGAATATTTCCCCATCGTGGAGGCATACATATGTGTTTGGATAGGTTTTCGCTTTCGCATGTGTGGTTACTTGGATTTTCGGTTGAACCGCTTCTGGATTCATTATTTTTTCGACGTTACGGCTCTCACTTTGGAGCCATTATTGAGAACGAGCTATGAGTTGAACCAAATGAAGCATGGGAGTGCAATTTGAACAAAAAAAATATAGATGGTTTCTACGGAGTTATTGGCTAGAGGGTGGATTTTACTATGCTGCATGATACAATTCTCCTCAGCTCGCACAGGAGTAGAATGTACTTGATATGTTTTCCCTGGAAATTCCTGGAAATGATCCCCTTCACATTTTATATATATAAAAAAGTATTGCGACCTGCTTGTCGACTATCAGGAAAGCGCTGCTCATACAGCCTCTCCGCACCACGTTTATACATTCGGCATTCATCAAAAATTACAACCATATTATCGAGAAGGATGAAAGGATTACAGGAAGAAATCAGTTGGTGAAAATGAAAATACAATCTTTATTGAATTACACATTCACTCAAAAATAACAATCACTCATTATGACCTATACTTACAAAATAAACACTCAACATCTCTGACAGTGGCGTATTTGGCGTGTTTAGAATTCTGTTTTGTGGGGGGGGGAAGCATAAATGAAAAATATTGCCAAAAATTGTGTTCGTGGTTCACCTCGCCAAAATAAAAAAGAACGAAAAATGAAACGAAACAACAGAATGACGAGTCTTTTTGATGTTTTTCATTCAATCGTCTGACCCTGACCAGTCTTTGAGGTTCATTCGTCTAGGTTTACTTGCAGCAAATCTATTTATTACATTTTCGATATCAATATCAACTTTTTTAGGAATGTTGAATAAGGTTAAACCATTCAAAAGCTCTTTTGCCATGGTTGATCTCGAATGAGTCTTGGTAATAGTTGAAAAGACTAGACTAACCCACAAAGTGTACCGAAAACCCACACACACGGATAGGTACCTGCACGCGCTATCGAATCACCATCCCAGCCAAAAGAGAGGAGTCATTTCTACTCTAACGGAACGTGCTCGAAGAATATGCGAACCAGAACATCTGGAGGAAGAACTGGAACATCTTCAAGTGACCTTGAGGTCGAATGGATACAGTGTACCCGAGATCAACAGGGCCATGAAACTGAAGAATTCCACTGTTCGAAACAAGGAGGACGTTCAGATAGTTGCACATGCATATTTGCCATACATCCCGAGGGTCACAGACAGAATTGGAAAACTCCTGAGTAAATACAACATAAAAACTGTATTTAAACCCACAAAGAAGATTCAACAGAGCCTCAGATCGGCTAAAGACAAAAGAGATCCACTGTCTGCAGCAGGGGTTTATCGCATACCGTGCACCTGTGGGAAGGTATACATCGGTACCACCAAAAGATCCATGGGAACTAGGCTAAAGGAACATGAGAGAAACTGCAGACTAGGGCAAATTGACAAGTCGGCTGTGGCGGAACACGCACTTAGTGAGGGAAACCACAGGATTCTGTTTAAAAATGCAAAACTGATTGCACCCAACCAGGGATACCATAGCCGACTGGTACGGGAGGCAATAGAAATCCACAAACACACGGATAATTTCAACAGAAAAGAAGAAGCTGTCAACCTCAACCGAATATGGAATCCCATTTTAAGAAATTCGATAATAACTGCAGGTAGTTCTTCAGATATTAATGATGATTATTCTCCGAACCCACAGGAAGTAAACAAGATAATCAATATTAATGACAATTCCCCGAATCCGAATGGAATAATTAGCACCGCAAACTACCTGAATCGGCATAAATACAACTTGTGAAGAAACAATCTCCAGTCATCGGAGTGAATTCCAAGATGAATGAACCTCTGAAGAAGCTAGCCACTCGAGCCAGCGAAACGTCAGGAAGAAATTCCAAAAAACGACGGCCTTCAAACCCGAATAAAAGTAGTGATACTGAAAACCTCGGCCGCGAAAGCCTCAACTATTTTGTCAATAGTTGAAAAGCTTTTTTCCGCTGTTGCCGTTGATACTGGTAGAGTCGCAAATCTCTGCAATAAAAGCTTTATTGTGGGAAACAAACTCGTCCCAAAACAAAGTGCTTCTATTGCTGTGGAAGGCAAATCTGGTTTATTTTCCCATCTTCACATCATTATTTCAGCTCTCAGTTCTTGTTCTGATATATCAATGTCTGCTTCATAAACCAAACAAGCCTTGATAATTGTTTCTGTGGTGTGAATTTTAAAATTTTTTGGGATGAGGCCTTAGATAGGTAATATTTCTGTTAATCTGTTATTGAATCGAGAATCAAGCTGGGCCATCAATAATATGCTCTTCCACACTGGTCATATATCCGCCGCAAATATGACTAACGTCCAAACCAACCGGTTTCTCGTCAAATTATATATTCATACATACATATACATATGTGTAGGAAAAGAAAATGATCATATATTAATCATCAGTAGATTTCATTAAGCATCAATTCAGAGTGGATGGATGGATATTTTCGTTTTTTCTTCGAGCCGAGCTGCTTTGGGGGGGAAGCTCTGCCAAAATTCCGAAATTGAAACACGTTAAAAAACGAGGGTACTTCAAGATTTATAATGGAGAATGCATCTTTGAAATCGAAACGAGGCGACCATTTCGGGAAGGAGGGACGGATTGCAAAGCACAGCATTTCAGAATGGCGTGTATGGCCTCATTGATTCAAGTGAATTGAATTCTACTAGTCCGAAATGACATCGAAGGATAATGATTGACATCATACAAGAAGGCAATGAATGAAAGAACTTTAAAAACAAAAAAAAGGAAATAAAAACGATATATTCACATGAGAAGATATATTTAAGAATAATAGTGCTCAACCCACTTCGGCGGTTTTTACGCAAGTGGAAGTAAATACTTCATCAGAAGCATGTTCATAGAAATTCATTCAAAAGGAGAATCGATGTATGTCAAGAGCCTTTTAGCCTCTTGAGGAAAATGACGGTAGAATATATATTTCGTCAGAATTAGATTCAGTTGAATAGAAATGTACCCATAACTACCCTAACTATGTAACATATAATAAGATTAATTATCGTCAGACAAAGCGACTCTTGAAAACATATGTTGACATTATTCTCATAAATTGATTTCATAATCCAATATCTGTTCAGATCATATTCATACATCTACAATTTTGGTCTTTGAGAATGTGGTTGTAGTATAAATAAGGATTAAATGACTTACCTGTGAGTAAATTCATTCTTTATTATACAAGAAGCCACGTGCGATTAAACCAACCTTCCACAAGACAAGAAAAACGTAATGAGTTGTCCAGGCAGGTGGGTGAGCAATACGATATCACTGTTTTTGTAGTTTTTCCGCCAAGAAGCAGTAACTAGTAGCATGAAAAAGGCGTACTACAATTTTAATGGAATCGAACGTAGCATCTCGTAAAATATTTAGTGAATTTTCCTACAGGAAAGTCATTTAATCTTTGAGTATTCGACATTTATTAATGCTCCAAAACCATACCAGGACAAACAAAATTCTGAAATGTTTTCTCAAACTGGGCATATTCTTGAAGATCTATTCGGCAATAGATAATTGATTATGGTAAAAACATTCCTGGAATGAAAATATATGAAAACTTCATCAATCCAACGTGGTATAATTAGAAAATATAAACAAGTCACTTGACATTTATTTTCTATTGGTTACTCAGTATTAATTTTGTACCAGGATTGCCAACATTGTTACCCAATACCAATTTGTCCTTCCAAATCTTTCAACCCGCAAACATACCTTGTCGGATTTATAAATCAACTAAAACCTATCTAGCGAATTATTTCTTTAAAATTTCGAACTATTTCAAACTTTAAATACGTATGAATGTGTTGATAATTTTTTTGAAGTAATCATATCGAATCAAGGGGTTTATTAAGGTAGATCGTCTTGAACATGCCATTCAATATAATATTTGTTATTATTATTAGTATTTGTAGTTCATGGAAAATCCCTTCAGTATCCAGTGTGCTACTACTTCGAATGATTCTGCTGTGGTGTCTTTCTCTAAGTCATCAAAATATAACGTGTATTTTAAATTAACAGTTTGTTCGGGCCAGTGTCAACTTACCTACACGTATAACCCAACGCCCTTCGTGCAATTCGCCTGGGGAGTAATTGTTTTATGATTGGTGTAAATCCGTTTAACTACTCTGTAGGTTAGTTGAGATTGGCCTGAACAAATTGTTCATTCAGAAGCTTTGATTCGAAGCCAGTCTTCAAGCATTCCCATTGACTGTTTGTTGTTGTTCATATAAACACCTCCATTGTATACTTCACGATCAGATACTATACAAAATCGGATTCCGTTATCAATCGCTTTTATACCATATCTTTTTCTCTGATTTCTCGTTTCTCTTCGGAAGTCTCCAGATCACGTGAAATATTATACCGACATGTATGAGATATGTAGTAATACCAATGTTGACAGGTATATTTGTTTGAGACGCAGAATCCGGAAATGCAGATGTTGCGGCAATAGGTAATGTGGAAATGTCCAAATTTGGCAAGAACAGTCAGAGGTTCAATTTCGCCCAAAGAAGTTTTGATAAATAGTGGATCCATTGATTTCCGACAAAAACTTCACCCAAACTCCCCATTTTCTTTGTCTTTATCCTCTAAGTCACTGAGATGTAGATTAAATTGTCTGCAAGGTTTGAAAAATGAGATAAGAAGGGCTTCCGAGATTCGATCAATTCAAAAAAGATTTTTCTCAAAATGGGTCTTCCGTAAACTTACTGAGGTATCAATAGCAACGGCAACCCCCGAAAGTTGAAACTTGTGAAAATTATATCCAAGCTCGATCGCCTATCCTCATCACAACTGCCCGGAGCGTTGCTAGCCACTCAGTCTCCAAATAATCATATATTATCGTTCCAGGTTTTCAGCGCAGGAGTCCCTCAAGTGATGCGAAACCCCTTGGCGCAGTGTCAATTTCGCGGTTCCACGTTGTCCGTCAACGGCGAACTCCAACAGCAGGCGGCCGCATTCGCGAGGACTCGTCAGCCGTCGATGGGCATCGACACAGACATGGTCAGCGAGTTCGA
The DNA here is from genome assembly GCA_032362365.1 of Zygogramma bicolorata. Taxonomy (NCBI): domain Eukaryota; kingdom Metazoa; phylum Arthropoda; class Insecta; order Coleoptera; family Chrysomelidae; genus Zygogramma; species Zygogramma bicolorata. Next base: position 576,136 of record JAVJAQ010001076.1, on the reverse strand, counting down.
CCCGAGCAGCTCCGACTCGGGCGTCGTGGCGCAGTGCACGGCGGTGAAACCACTGAAGCTGAGACTCTGTAAGCCGATCTTCGGTCGTAGTAAAAATGCCAAAAACCGGAACAGAACTGAGGAGAAGGCGTCTCAAAAAGTGTCGTCGCCTAGTGAGAAAGTGGCGGTAGAACACGTTGTGCCGCGAGTGCAAAAACCTCGGGACCCGGAGCGCGAGAAGCGAAGGATAGCTAGGAAGAAGGAGAAGAGGGCTACGCTTATTCTGGGGCTTATCATGGGATCTTTTATAGCGTGCTGGTTACCTTTCTTCTTCATGTACATATTGAGGCTGGCCTACGTTATTCCTGGATTCGCCTTCTCGACGGCCTTCTGGCTTGGTAAGTTCCTCTCCGAGTGCTTTACAGGGATATTTTGGCTAAAGTCATTTCATTCATCACCATTTTCAGCATGAAATGGTTCAGTTGACAGTGGCCTATCATGTAATGTGGTCTGCTTTCAACCCTATTCAAACAAATCTTTTTTGAAATCCATAATAATGAAAACTAGGTTGAACTCAAAGGGAAGAATAACATTCAGGCCGATAGCCCGTAGCCATATATAAAAGTATAAACTTTTTAATCAGGATTGTTCATTTCAAAAAACTATTCGAATAGCGATTCTCAACCTGTGGGGCGCGCCCCCTTGAGGAAGCGAAGAAGTGGTGAGACATAAGTAACTAGAAATCATGACAGACAACTTTCTATTGAAAAAATACTACTCGAAAACATAAAACACATTATGGAGTACAAAACGATACAAACGAGTAGATACATAGCAGTACCTAACACAAAATGTACTCAAAAATCAATAACTAAAGTCATCAACAAATAAAACATTGACTCTCTTGTACCTGTCTCACAGAGCAGAGCTTTCCATAGGAAGGCGATTCATTTGAAATAGTACTCTCAGTTCTCTCCCAATGTTTTGCTGAGACCTGTATTTTGTTTTCAATGTAGCCACCACAGAAAATCCAGTTTCACAAAGATTCGATATTGGCAACGGTAAAACTATTCGTAAATAAGTTCTTTCCTTCAGTGCAAGAAATTCATTACCCAGGCCGGACCAAAAATCAAATTGTTCATCAACAATTTGTCTTCGGATATCGCTACAAGACGTGAAGTCTACTATGAATTGTTCTTCTCCCATGACTGAGAGACCATCAGGAGTATTTTGAAATGGATCTCTAACCCACTTGTATGTTGCTCAAGTAGTCGTCGGTTATAAAATACTTTCTGAAATTCTTCATCAACATTGTTAAGTGATTTTCCATGGGTGCAAATAAAAATTTTATATGTATCTCTTCAGAGTTGTAAGTTTTGATAAATTCATTGACATTCGTAAACATTTCTATGTTTCTTCGTTTCAAGTTTGTAATCCACAATTCCAATTTTCTATAGAAAGCATTCACTTTCTCTCTCATATCCAAGAGATGTAGATTTCTGGCTTGCAGTTGAGATTCATCATGTTCAACCAAGTAGCTCGATTTCATCACGAATAACTGATCTCAAAACAGCTTCGCTTCCTGACTATCTTCGTCTACTAAAAATATTGCAATTTCGTCTGTCAATTCGTAGACACGTTGCAAGAACTTGCCGCGTGATAATCATCTTGTTTCACAATACAACTCACTACCCATATTCTGCGCCCATATCCTTACAGAGTGCAGCAAAAGTCTCGATTTAAGGCCTTCATTTCTATGGAATTAACTGCAGTTACAACTGTCGTTAACACAATGTTGAGACTAGCAGGTCTATTCCGTAAGTCATAGCGATGTCGTTATCCAACTACTATCGTTAAATTAACGATATCTGTGTCGAATCTTATTCCGTAAAAATATAAAATCGTTGCAAGTCGGTAGTGAACGACATAATATAACGTTTGTTAGCGGAAATAGAATTGGTTCAGTTGGCTAACGACTTGGAGTAGTTTTGGGATATTTTTGACATATTGTTCAGACGGATCGTTGAGAGCTAGCTACCGACAGTCGTTTGATAACGGATCGTTCATTAACGACGTTTTACAGAATAGACCTGTAAAGACTGATATATTTGGCAGCTAGAGCCTCTCGGTGAATCATGCAGTGTGTCCAGATAGACTGTGTAGATTTCTGTCTCACAAGCGCTTGTAACCTTTGGAATTTGCTAGATATTGATCGAGAACCATCTGTACATATACCGACACAGCATTTCCTTCGAATACTTCCTTCGTTTAGAAAACTATGCAATATTTCAAATAATTCAGCTGCTGTTGCTCTATTTCTAATCTGTTTGCTACACAGTAGCTCTTCAACTGCTGAAATTCCATCGCAAAATAGAACATACCTGATTAAATGGGCATCCTTGTTGCTATATGTGGCCTCATCAAGTTGAATTGCTACTACTACTGCGCAACTTCATCAGAAGTGGTTGCTGTATATCTTCGGATATATCACCAATTTTGCGAGCAATAGTATCGTATGAAAGAGGAAGAGAGATGAGTTGCTTGGAAAAATTATATCTACAATTTGAATTGAAGCCGGCAGTACAAGTGTTTCTCCAATGGTGTGCTGCTTTTTGCATCTGGCTATTTGGTACGCAACTTTATAAGAAGCAAGTAAAGCTTTTCCATTCACAGAATAAACTTTTTTAAAAACAGATTTTTGTTTTTCATTTGATTTCAGTTTATTAACAAATAATTATTGAGGTTTCTCAACGTAATCACCGTGATTTGTTTCCAGATGTCCTTTTAGTTTGTTAGTTTCTTGCTACCTGCTGCCAAAACTTTTGAAGAGATAACGCACGAAGGCCTTTCTTTTCTATTTGTCGCAGTCCACGTAAATCCAAATTTCAAATGTTTCTCAGAATATTTCCTTGACTTTGGTTCAGAAACAATACTTTTTTGTACACGGGTTGATGCTTCACAATCGTCTGATGCTCGTTTATGCCCAGTTAAAAATCTATTCACGATTTCACACGTACGTTTTTATATTGTGTATCAGAGCTAATACACGATACACAACTCGAGGAACGATTAGGATTGGCTCTCCTCGTAAAATCACCAGATACCTGCCTACTTCGATAAGGATCGATGCTTATTTTCAACAGTGCTGCTTGGGCTTGTATTCATTGTATCGATAAAACTCATTGAAGGGGTCATGGTTGAAATGAATTCGAAATAGTGGGTCGCGAAAGCTAAAAGTTTGGGAAAGACTGATTTATAGTGGTTGAGGATGAATTTGAACAAAGTCGCAAAATTTCATCAATATTTGACAAAAATCGCAACATACTTTCGTTGGACTAGACTGCCATGATTCACACAGTCTCTTATCTACTGGAATACATTCGTTAATCTATTTGTATGCCATTCTACCATCTGAATTATCAGTCCATCTTTTATTATGGAATCCTTCCCTAAGCTACTTATGGGAAGTATAACCACAACTAGGTGTGGGTAAGGGACACTCGCTTGTGTCAGCTGCAAATTAATTTCTACCAGAAGACTACCAGAGAAATTTACACTATGACTTCCATTTCAAAACAAGCCTAGAACGCCAAACTCCCTGAAAGAGAAGTATGTGCTGCTGAATGAAAAAATCGATTCAACTTTAACAAACTATCAATTTATTGAAGTGAACTTTTACAGAAATAATATGAACATAAACAAATTGAATCAATACTAGTCTTAACTAATGAATGAAAAATTACATAATGGTCTATCCTGCTGACCGTTCTGTTGACTTTGAAGGGGATGGCCACTTTTGCTCCTCCTTGAGTAGTGAAGTGGATTCGAACTCGAACAAGCTACCTCTTTAGCCAGAAATGGTTGGTTTGTTGGCTAACCTGGTGAAGTCTTTGGCAGCGGATACGAAGCGGCTACTCTTGGCCACTAGTTGTTAGCTAACCTGGATTTGGCTACAGGTAGCCTGGGTCCTCTTCAACGGTCGATGGTTTTACATGTAAAAGGAAATATAAATGAGTTTCGCAAAGATTACAACTTGTTGAACTATGTTCTAGTGACTATTTCTAAACGTCAGACTGGTTGCATCCACATTTTGCAGTCTCAGGAAACGATTAAATTCACTTAAATAAGTGAAAGCTCCCTCATGTAAAAATGAACGACTATGAACTCTAAAAAACTCCAAGAAAGAAAATTGAATAAAAAATGACAGATATAAGTTGAAGATATATTTAGGAAGATCAATATGAATTGGAGTAGGTAAATTGAGAGATATTGGTAGATAATAGAGAAAGGCTAATCAACAAGCGTATGATTTTCGTATGGAGTTGAAATTCGAAACAGATATGCTCGGTATACAAAAAAAAAGAGGTTCAATGAATATTCGAAATAATGAAAACAGTTCCTGTCAGCTCAGTACCAATAAGTAACCCTTCAATTCTTCAAATTTGGCCAAGCCCAAACTTCACGAAGAAGTTAGTGTCTTGAATGGTACAAATTATAAACTGTGGCTGGCAAGAACTGGTCTCAGTATGTTATCCAAAATAAATGGAATAAACATTCGAGAAGGTGACTGGAACAAAGATTCAAAAGAATCTGTGACAGTTTGGTAGTTGAATTCAAATTGAATAATTATAGAATGATCACAGACTATTTACCAAACGTCAGCGGTTCTTGTTTCACAGGGTTTTTGGTTTTTAATGAGAATTTGACCAATTTCTTCCTGGAACTGGGATCAATCGAGCTGGGTGAATTTCTGCTCTCCTGATAGAACTGGACACTGATTTTCTTGTTGGTAACAGAAACATAAGCCAGATAATCCGTTGATTCACTTAAAAATATATACAAGAAAGCACTCGTTCTCCCTCAAATAGAAATAGTAGATTCCAATCCAACAGAAGTCATACAGGGAGTCGAAAATAACCTAACTTTTTGATATAAAAATAAAATATTTTATCTCTATTCCAGAAATATTGAGTTCAGTAGGTAGAAATAATACAGTTATTGAATATTTTTTGTGGTAAATCGCAGAAAACTTGAGGATGGAAATTATATTAATAGTTTCGGAAAACACTTCTTTCTATGTTCCAGACACCGATTCTCAAAAAAACAACAAACAACACAGTTTTATCAAAAATATACTGTTGATTAGGAAGAAATCATTCTTCGAAAAATTGTCATGTAGGTAATATAATAAAATGATTCGAGATGATTCAAATTATTTGAAATAAATATCACCTGTTTCGAAGAGACACTCACAAAACCTCAGAATCAGATAAGATTCTTCGATACGCGCTATCGATCAGCCGATCAAGTCGAGAGAGAGCCAAGAGCCAAGCCCCGCGATTTCACATATATCGTTTTTTGGCGCAAGCGTGATTCATATTTTCAAGGGTTGACAGAACACTCGGGTGTAGTTGAGTGCGTCTACCACCACGATGGAAAAGGTGATTAGCAGCGCTTCAGGACGTGTTTTGAGTAGAGAATGTAATGGAAATTTTATTTTTGTTACAGAAAGCAGTAGCGAAAAAAACTAATGTTGTAAGGCGATGTTATCACTTCGTATAGAGTAGGGTCATGATTATAGGGCCGATAACTCGGGAAATGCCTAGTGATAGGTGTGCACAGAGCTGTCCCAAAGCATTGTGCTTAGTGCTCGTGAAAGCACTTAGAGCACTTTTATGCTCGTAAGCACTGTGCTCCCGAGCACTTTCTTCAACCAGTGCTTAGTGCTTAGTGCTTCGAACATTTTACCAAAGAGCTTAGTGCTTAGTAATCCCGAATTCGGGATTACTAAGCACTAAGTCTTTCCATACTTCCTACTTGTCGAAACATGAGAACGTGCACCCCCACTCAAGACAAAATCTTGAGTCTGAATCGCTTCCATATGCATCTTCGAAAGATCTCAGTCTTGTTTTGAGTGTTACTGAATGCGTTGAGTGTCGGAGCAGTACGCAGTATAGATAGGTAAGTTCTATCGAATGATATTTTATCAATAGTAGGCGGCTTATGGAGAAATGGGCTCCAGAGTAATCTCCCAAACTTATAATGCAGTTGGCGACTTCTTCAACAATTATTTCCATTGACACAATCCTTTGTCTACTCTCAGAGAAACAGGGTATTCGAGTTGAAAAATAACCAGTATTTTCAACGATTAATATATAAATATATAATAATCTGAATTTCGGAAACAGTCCCAACAATTCAGGGGGCGATAAATCGATCAAGATAGGTTTCATTTCTAAAAAACGTCGTGTTATCCCCGTTTTCAGGCAAAACGTCACACTCGTGATTTTTCATTCATTTATTTTTACATTTATGATTCTCTTTGCCGAACACTCTTACAAGTGCGCCCAGAAGGCAGAGTCTTGTGAGGGTAAGGGTCGGTTAATCATTTTGTGTGCCGAAGCGCTCTGGGACGATTTTCACGGTAGCGTTTTTGCTATTTCAACTGTAGGGAACCAGAAAAACCCACAGTGCTACCGGGTCGGTGGGTGTATTGGTTTTCGAGGGCGATAAATCGATCCAGCTAAGATTTCATTAAAAAAAAAATGTTTTTAATGTTTTTTCGTGTTTCAGGCGAAATGTCACACTCATGATTTTTTTAAAATTTATATTGTTCTCTGCTTTCTGACGAGTGTGCCCAGAAGGCAGACCCTTGTGCGGGCAAGGCAATAAACGAAGCATCGGCTCGAAATATAATTCTGATTTCTGGTTGGTTTATTTACAAGATACTCGAGAAGAATTCACAGGGCGAGTCGGAAAGTTGATCGCTCCTGTATGTTCATTTTGACAGAATTACATTCACTTTGTATGGCTTGTTAGTAGTTGACATTGATTTCGATTTAAAGGTTCATTCAATGGATATGCATTGAAGACATTTTTTGGAAATCTTTCTAAAATTCAAATTACGATAAAGTTGGCGGGAACTATTTATAATGCGAGTCGTATTCATTCCGCCTCCACCCCATCAGTGTATTCAATGCTATACTTACAAATAATGAATCATAGGCAAAGCATTGGGTTCGATTCAATATGCTGTTTCATGATGTTTAGGATTGAATTTTACGTGAATAATCTACAAAGAATACAAAAACCATGTCAAAAAGCAATTCAAGTGTATAACAGTATCATATTTTTGAACAGTGCTTAGTGCTTAGTGCTCCCCATATCGAATTACTTTTCGAAAATGCTTAGTAATCGCGAGCACTTTGTCAAAATTAGTGCTTAGTGCTCGAGATTCCGGAGCACTCTTCAAGAGTGCTTAGTGCTTAGTGCTCGAAGCACTGAGCGGCAGTGCTCGGCACAGCTCTGGGTGTGCAGTGTGTGAATCACATTTTATTTATTTTTTTCTGGGTGGAATTTATTGACTTACATCCTCTCTTCACACCAATGAATAACTTCGATTGTACAGTTCAAATGGCCTAGTTCTTCAGAGCGTGTAGGTATGACCTCTGAGACAATCTACTTTATACTTTTCAGTACTGAGTATTAATTTTTGCAATTTCTGGAGAATGTCGATAAATTAAGACATCGATATGGAAAAACACTAAAAACTGTAAGAGTCTGTCACAAAATTTCATAGTTTGGGATTTTGAAACAAAGTCAAAGTGCCAACCCTAAATAGCAATAGTTGACAAAGTGGTGATTATTACTTTGAATGTGGCGCTGCGATCTCAATTTGAAATCCCAATATCTTAAATTTATTATCAATGTGATATTTGAAAGAGAGTCAATCAATTTTGCAATTATTCGAGCTCTACAAATAATACTCCAGTCAATGGGTGGCAAAAAAGGCCTTCACCGTGCAGAAGGTGGAGTGATTCTGATTTTGGGATATGTTATCAGGTTAAGGCTCTGATGACAAATCCAAGTTTTCAACCTTGAGGATGGTGCGCGCGATCCGCCATGTTGGATTGAATTGTTTTTTCCGAATTAACTCCCAGTTGACCCACGACAGAAATTGTCGTTTAAAATTCAAAGAAGACAAAATTCTCTACAATTTTTGTAACCGATCTTTTTGTCGTAATTCTAACGGGTGGCGAGTTACATAGAATGTACATGCTGTACATTTTTCCAAAAAATCTTCCAAGTCAATCTTTTAACGGTGAATTTTGTAAAAATTATCTACATTGTGTTATTGGGGTTAGCTATCTATAAAATTCACAATATAAGGTAATGCAACGATTACCTGCAGAGGTTTTTGGTTTGATATGTACTTCGTCTATTATTACTACTTGGTTGAACAATCAATCGAAAATAATAATAATATTCTTCATTTCCATAGAGAATACAAGTACCGGATCCGTCATAAGATAGTGTATGTACAAACATCACAAGAATATTAAAAAATATCACGGAAAGGAAAGAATGCATTCTAGAGATACAAGTAGGTATCACGTTTCACATGCTAACTACTCAGACACAGAGTAGAACAATAGCTCGCTTTTCAGTTTATTGTTGTGAAATCAATCGGAATAATTAGTAGTACCAGACGAAGTTCATAACGGACCAAAACACTTCGTAGTCGTTGAACTAAGTACCTTATATTATGAATTATATGAATAACTAACCTTAGTCTTTGTATTCAATATAAATTTTCTTCTCCTGATCAGACAATAACAGTTCAAGTATCTCAAGAACGAATTTTGGCCAATGAAAAAAAAAAAAAGTTTGCCTGATTTCCATACTAAAAAAAAATTCGATGCTGCCACTTTTACGGTTGAGCAAGCTGAAGGGGATGCCGAGGTTCTGATTGTGGACACAGCGATTCCTGCCTCTCCATCTGTAACTCGACACCCGTTGGATTTGCGAACAAAAGTATTGAGACAAAAATTGTATGAAACTTTCTCTACTTCAAATTCAACCCTTTAACATATCCCAAAATGTAGAGTCCTGAAAATAATCACTATTAATTTCCCTTCAAAGAAGCCTATACAAATCGTTTCGAGATAACATTATAACACTTTTGATACTTGACAAATAATAGTTTCACGTAGATATAGTGGCGCACGTGTCGAAAAACATAATGACGCTAACAACCATGTTTTCGTGAGAAACATTTCAAATTAGCTCACTATTTACATGTTATGGAAACAAGAATTAATTAGGTGTTGATGAAAATGTTGTTGGCGTGTTTCTATTAATAATGCATGCTTTCTAGGCGATTGAAAGGTCTTTATTATTTTCCAACATCGGCATGGCGATAAAGTTTCACGCATATTTGTTCCATAAAACCCATTATCACTACCTATTCAATTCACAAGGAGGGAGTTGATTGAATCACTGTTTGGTGGTTCACATACTCATCTAATTATACTGCAATCCTATTTTTCACTATACTCACTTCGTATTTGCCAAGTTTTCATGAATTCAAGTGTGCTTTTCCGATTTATAACCTTCGTCAGTTTCACGAGAAAAAGAATTCAATTCATAACAAACATCCCATAAAGTTGCACCAGCATAGTCATAGCTTCGCGTTGTTTCAGATACCTTATCAACTCATTTTTGTAGATTCTGTGGAGATTATGTTCATTGTGAAGAACACGTAGCTCTGAATGAAAAATAGTTCAATGGTTCCTCATTGACCTTTCTTGGAAACCACATGCATTTTCTCAGATATCTATTTTATCAGAATCTTAGAAGATTATGACACTGATAGGCATGATTTTATCATTCGATTTTTTTATTTTAATGCTATCCAGTGTGATTGAACTCCAGACGACAGTTGAGTATTTCGAAAACGGTAAGAGTTAAAAAGGAAGTTGAATGGGGGAAGTAACGCTTTATGGAACCAACAATTATAATTTGAAAAAAATATTAGCAAACTTCTTACCTCAAAAATCAAAAAAGCCAAATATTGATCTTTTCAAGAATCGATCCGTGGCAAAAATCTTGAACTCTTCGACATAGCGACTCCCACGCTGGAGTCATTATCATCGATGAAACATTCCTACTACTAATCATTTCCATTTTGAGATGACCACCAAAGCTCAAATAGCCTGTTTCGCCATCCATAAGTGGTATGGAACACTTCTCTTACAATTAGGTCCGACTTTTGAAAAAAACTCATTAAATTTTCTTGTTCAAGTGATATTTCTCGATCAGATCCCTAGTCAGTCTTCCAGACTATCAAGTGTGGTGCTGTAATGAATGTTCATTAACAACCATATATGTAATGCTGTCATCATTAAGGTCATCGAAGGTTGGGAAGTGTCACATTACACACCTCTACTTCCCGCATTTACTTCCCGCCCTCATTTTATCTATTCTAGACTATATCTGTCATTTATTGACTTTATCTGACATTCATTTATATTGGTGACAAATGTATTGAAATATAATGGTTGTAAATAAAATAGTACACAAACCTCGGTAGGAAGTTTCGTTCCTGTCTCGAGATCATAGCTAACTAACTCACGACAGGAATGAAGCACTTCCCACCTCGTTGCGTTAGACGGAGAGCTGGCTACGTAGGGGTAGGGGTCACTCGGTAAAGTGGGAATTTTATCATTTATAGGTTCGGTATATACATACAGCGAGAGGCGGGCGGGCAGAAGGCACCCTGGAAGACGAAAGTGAGGGTAGGGGGTTAGACATGGAATTTTTTTTCGTAAAAAAATTGATAAGGTAAAGTGTTAAAAATTTGCAGGATGACCGAAGATAGTGTAAATAAGTAAAGAAAAAATTAGCAGAAAGCTAGGTGGAAAATAAAGAGTCGGCAGAAGGCACTAATGTTGCAAAAATGTTTGCAAAAATTATGTCACTGAGTAAACTTCTGCCAATTTTTACATTCATTTTGTACCTCAAAGTTACACTAGTTGCGAAACGGCAGACGGCTATTTGGAAGAATTAGGGAGATATGGCAAATCGTATGTGCGTCGGTGGCCCACTCGAATAATTACTTCAGCTGATATATTATAGTTTATTTCATCAGGTATACTTCTGGCAATTAGCCCACGTATTTCACGATAATTCAGTACACTTTTTGTCAATTGCCAGAAGTCAATTACGAAGACTTACGTAAATTAATAATTTCATAAACAAAAAAATATGACGACTAATTTCATTTCTATTAAAATTATATTTATCATTTTAAATATTTTTCTGAAATCACTATTGAATCATGTTTGAATTTTCAGTATACCATCAAACTATATAAGTAATGTATTTTCCACATACATTTGGAAATTTTTCACTGAAGTTCGTCGTCAGTGCGTTAGCTACCATTTCAGGTATACGATCCCTTCTGAACATCTGCTCTATCGTTTTCTTCCTTTTTCTCTGTCTATCTTATATGCGTTATGGGCCTTACAGGTATCTGTTATTTGTCTACCCAGATATTTTTGTTGGAAGGGAGAGCGACGCTATGACGCATTTTAAGGAATGCGAACGGCAGTTTAGCTTGAGATTTTGATGATGACAACATGGAAAATAAAGGTTATATAACGGAATAATGTAGTATTTTTTGTGAAATCAGTATTAGTGTTATGAATTAATATTGTATTACGAGGAAAAATAAAAATTATTTCCATGTTATTATATTATAACCATTAATGTTCTCGTAACTGACTTTTGGTTTAACGGTATACTGAAAATTCAAACATGATTCAATAGTGATTTTAGAAAAATATTCAAAATGATAGATATAATTTTGATAGAATGAAATTAGTCGTTTTTTTTTCGTTAATTAAATTATTAATTCACGTAAGTCTTCGTAATTGACTTCTGGCAATTGACAAAAAGTGTACTGAATTATCGTGAAATACGTGGGCTAATTGCCAGAAGTGTACCTGATGAAATAAAATATAATATATTAGCTAAAGTAATTATTCGAGTGGGCCACCGACGCACATACGATTCGCCATATCTCCCTAATTCTTCCAACTAGCCTTCTGTCGTTTTGCAACTAGTGTTACTTCGAGTTACAAAATAAATGTAAAAATTGGCAGAAATTTACTCAGTGACATAATTGTTGCAAACATTTCTGCAACATTAGTGCCTTCTGCCGACTCTTTATTTTCCACCTAGCTTTCTGCCAAATTTTTCTTTACTTATTTACTCTATCTTCGGTCGTCCTGCAAATTTTCAACACTTTACTTTACCAATTTTTTTACGAAAAAAAATTCCATGTTTAACCCCCTACCCTCACTTTCGTCTTCCAGGGTGCCTTCTGCCCGCCCGCCTCTCGCTATGTATGTATATACCGAACCTATACATGATCAAATTCCCACTTTACCGAGTGACCCCTACCCCTACGTAGCCAGCTCTTAGACCATGTAGTATACTATTTCGCGGACCCTTTTGGGAATAATTCCGTGCGCAGATTGTTGAACTGTTCGACGTTTAGAAGCTTGACATATTTCTATCAATAGAGTCTAACTAATCAACCCCCTTACGAGATGACCGACCAAAATACTCGAAGCTGGTCATCTTTTTAGGAGGTCAAATAGTTCGATTGCTAGATCGATAGAAATATAGCTCAGTCCTTAATAATGACTCCACCGTGGGAGTCGAAACGTCGATCAGTTGAACATTTTGCACACGGATTAATTACCGAAAGGATTTTTCTCCATATTCCAGCGTCCGTGGAAATATTCATTCCATTTTGCCGATATTTACTCAGATATGATTATTCACTAAATTCATTATCATTTATATCCACCCAAGCTGTATGAATTTATCACACGTTATACCTATTATGAGGAAGAAGTGAACCAATTTCATTGCATAATACAGGTTTTTCATGTATTGCGACATATTTTCCATCATTCATCATTTCACACATCAAACTCGCCCATACATTTCGTGACGTGTAGAACAAGTATATGTCGACTGTAATAAAACACAATAAAACCAAACGATAAAAGCGTTCAGTAGGTGAACAAATGTTCCAGGGAAGCGACCATTTGTCAATTAAGACATATTCCGATAAATTCGTCACTGAGTATGTTGAAAACATATTTTTCGATTATTGAATGTCGGCCGGAAATTGATGTTTCGAACGCTTTTCCTTTACCATGTGAAAAAGAGTTAGATTTATTATTCATATCAGTAATATAGTTTGAATAATGAAGGTCGTGAAATGACATGAAGAAAAATATATCAATCGAACGTCCCAAGCTCATCCGGAAATCCATCATACAAATTAGGATCAAGGGCTGAAATGGTCTGGATATGAAATTTATGGTATTCAAAAGAGAAATGCACTCAAATAAATTAACATGATATAATTCGTTCGTCATTTTATCCTCGACACACCTTGAGGACATCGATTAACAGATCGATTCATCTATTCCCTGAAGCCTATTTCAATCACGAGAGTCGTCAATAATAGTAAGTGAGAATAAAAGAGGATCATGGACGGACCACAATGGGTGAAAATAACAATAACTAGTGAAAATAAGGATATGTGAATTGATAGTGATATGGTGTTGAATAATATACTCTGGCGCAGATGGTGTATACTTCTGAGGCGAAAGGTCATCTGTGGGATGATGACCAGAGACTCAACCTCCTACCACACCAAGTAGGAAAGACCTTCTACAGCGGGCACTACAGCAAAGCCGTAACAAATGACCCGCCGTGAACGAGAATCGTCGTCGATCTACTCGCAGAGAAAGCTGCAAGTCTAGCCGAATGGCAATGAGGTAAAAGGCAGTTTTTTTCGGCAACCGTCCGGGAAGTACCCACTTCCTAGACGCTTTTTCTTTGAGAAAGTAGCATTTTTCCGGCCTAGTCCGAGAAGTACGTACTTCCCGGAATTTTGTCTACTCGTGCAGAAAAACAGTATTTTCCGGACTTGTGAATCACTATCAAACGAGAAAAGTTACAACTTTTCCACATTATATAGAGTGATGTTCAATTTGGGTATATTTGTTTGAATCTGTTCGAAAATGTCCCTTGTAGAGTGATAGCGGTTGATATCTGAATGAAAACTGGTTTTCTCGATACTGAATGATGAAACTTGATTGACCTAATTGGGATTGTGGAAAATAATGAAGGATAATTAGGGATATTAAAAAGATTATTAGAAGGATCAGGCACAGGGGTAGAAAGAGGAAGAAAGAAATGTCCAAGAACAATATTCAATAGATCTCATTATGTAGACAATGGAAATTCAAACAATTACAAGGAACTTTGTCATGCACATTCGAACCAATATCAATAAAACGAGAATGAAATGTAAATTCAAATCAAAAGTGCAAATAAATTGCAATTTTCTTGATCATCTGTGCCATTGGGTTAAAATATAATTGGTTGCGTTATAGTGGAGTTTAACTGAGATGATTCCTCATTTTGTCGAAATTGATTTCGAGTTGTTAATGCAGGAACTGAATGATCGGTGCACTTTTGTTTTGAATATATTTATTTCCCTCTAATTTCTCTTAGACAAATGAACTACCGACTCAGGTATCTTCCCATGTTTGTTAGTTTTGTATATACGTAGGTTCTCCACAAGTTGATTGGTGTATTGCCTGTATGAATATTTCAAAATTTCCTTAAGAGATCAATAGCCCCAGCACCAAACTGATATCACTCGTACTTGATGTACCTTTCTCTAATATCAACAACATGTCAGAAGAATATGACAAACACCCAGCAATCAACCTGCACAAACTTGTACAGGGGACAAGGTTGTTGGAATGGTTGTCATAAAGTATAGGAAAGCAAAGCAAAAAGCCCTAGGGCTGAGGTGCTTTCCGAAGACCTGGGAGTGGAGGACAGGTCAGACGGCTTTCACAAGTAGAAAAATAAAAAAAATATCAACATCTTCGGAAAAAAAAAGCTGAATTTGAACAGCTGATCTCCAAATATCTGCTCGAGTGTACTTCCATTTCTCCCTGTGATTCAAAGAATCTTCTGATTGATCATTTCGATTTCTTCAAAGAGTTACCTGTACCTGGGTCAAGCAGTATTCACCTCGAAATTTCAAGTCCATTCAATTCATTCATGAATTTTGCATCACCCTGATTGTCCCGGTACCCGAGTATAATTTCTTTGAGCGCGTACAAAAACTCAACACGACCCAGCCGATGTTTTGCATCGAAAACTGAAAGAAGACAGGTGGAAATCGAGCGAAATGAAACACTGAGGTGAAATGAGGAATAAATGAAATCATCGTTTTACGGATTCTTTCTCATTTTCACTAGTAGAAACAATTCTTCTGGTATTTTGATTACATGAATTGTCTCGAATACAATGTCTTTTTGAATTTGCTAGTGATTGTCGTTAGTTTAGACAAAACGTCTTTGGAAGCTTGGGTTATCTGCTTTGGAGGTAAGGTTCTGTGATAATTGAATCGCCATTTTTTGTCCTATGCTTGTACAAACCGAAAACTATCGTTTTTCTCTGAATTCAGACGTTTTTGCTCACGGCCTTGAATCGCTACGAGTACCCGATTGTTTATTTTTACCATAATAGAATCATTGATATGTGACTGTTTGAGAAATAGATGGGATATCTGCCGGAATTTTGAAATGAACTCAGAAGAATACATACCTTCTTTGGGATCTGGATGAGTACCACCTAGTGGCTTTGTTTTACCTTTCCTTTTGTATACTTTCTACGAGAGATTGAGGTGAACGAAACGAAGAGTCATATCGTGATAACATTGTATCTATTTATCCTTGGTGAACTAGTATTGTTTTTGCCAATTCAGTTGCCGAGGACACGGACTACTCCACTCTTTTTTTTCAATTAATACCTTTATCAGTAGTTATTATCAAGTTGTTTATGTAATAGAAACCGCTCGAGAGTTAGGCAGGCCAATTTTATTGAAAATTATTATATCCCTTTTTGTGAAATATCTGTTTTTTATGTAAAAGGTGCTTTTATATAGGTAAATTTGCGAGTCTCTCATTTAGTGATTTGCTGAGACTTAAGTGAACTCATTACCAGGGTGTGTGATTTTTCAAAATCACTTGTCGCCCCAGTTTTTTGATATCTTCACCCCACCCCCGACTCCACTGAGTCATTAGTCGGTGCACACCCTTATTTTGTCGTTACCTTAGATTTTCGTAACATAGTATCCCAAGATATTGTCAAAAAACTTCCATGAAAGACATAACTGAAGTTTGAATTTCTATACATTCCAATATGAAAACTGATTAAGACTTGAATACACCCAGGATTCATTGCTAGTCTCTAATTCAAATAGGCATGTCAGTGGTGTTTCTGTTAATGGCTGCCTGAGTGTAATTTTTGTGTATTTGGTCCGAGAGTGACGAAGAATCATGGATGTTTTTATTATTGTTAATGAAGGTGGAGATAGCTATCCGAAAATTCGAATATGATGTTGACGAAACTTTCCTACCCGAAAAGTATCCACCATCCTGGGAGCACGAAGCAGTGAAACCAGACGCTCATAGAGGTCAATTCTCATAGAGGTTTCCTCTGGAAATTCTCAGTTTCAAACTATATCAGAAGAGGATCGAAAGAAAAAAGTTAACATATTCAGATTTACCATTTCTTTAAGCCGTTTCGATTAATCTCGAAAACTTATTTGACCTATTCGAACTCCCTTTACTGACCTATGCTGCCAAAGTGTTCTGGCAGACTGGTGATTCAGTGCTCTAGGAAATGATCGTAGATGTTCCTGATACTCAATTTTTCTTCGAGCTCTATTCAAGTTGGTTACGTTATTACTCTTCACTTACAAATCTGACCTACAGTATATTACCCATAACACAATGTGAATTCAATGTCAAACAGTATTCACTTCAGAATTAGGTACAGAAAAAGGAAAAAAACAATCAGGTTAATTCAGCAACATGTTTTCCTCAAATAATGATGTGTATCAAGAAATCAGAAAAAGGGCAAATTTCTGTTCATACACTAATCGAATCGTACCAAAAAATTTGGAGTGTGTTTGGGTCGATAAATTGTGACGTAAAAACCATTTTAACAGAAAAAACTCGATTGCTGAAACATGTTCCTCGTCTTCCACTATTCGAATGTCGCTGTATTTACAATTGTTGATTATTTTCAACTCAATATACAAATCGATATCAGAAAATTATTCTTGTTTATAGGTTGATAAGGGAGAGTCATAGTAGTTAAGAGAAGCAGATATTCCGATTTGCTCACTACATAAACTTCGTTACCTGCAGTCAGATTGATGCTTAGGTCATGGAATAAGTCATTTCTCGTTAGAAATCCCTTTTTTATGTACAAATTCACACGAAAGTGAAACTCTTTTCAAAGATCATCGCGTGAATCGAAAAAACAGGAGATATGAATCAAATTTACTTCAAATTTTTGAAGTATGCAAAACTCAAGAAAAACCTCACTCGGCAAGGAGTTCAAGAGTTCAACTGTTCTATTGAAAAAAGATTCTTGAACAAGAGCGGTTTGTTGACAAGTCTTCAAGCTCACAATACAGGAGTGGGAATTTTGGTCCTCCGTATTGATACTGCCAAGGGTAACAATTTATGACAATTGAAAAGAGCCCCGACCGTGAGAATATCTACAGAAGAAAGACACGTATCTGACCTTTCTAACATACTCCATAGAAGTAAGCGAGCCCAGCAAGACGGATTGGCTTTCTTTGAATAAATTTCAAACGTTTTCCAATGTTCTGTGGGTTTGTTCTAGGTTTTTGAGTTCATTTCCAACGGAAAATCATATCCATGAACACAGCAAGTTTCGTATTCCTAAAAACAGCTGCTCACTTAAATGGCTTTAGAGTTGGCTCTCATAACAACGAATGAGCGTTTCGGTCCCACACTTGATTTATTCAGAAAGAAGGCACATTCAGACTGATTTACTTCTCCCGGTCGTTATTACCAGGCAATATCCTCCTCTGTCTTGAACTTCAGAATCAGGTGAATTTGAAAGTCAAAGAAGGGAAACGAGGGATGATTAACTGCGGTCGTTCAACAAATTTTGGATTATATATTTCAATGTCATGACCCAGCTGTTAAATCGACTTCTTTGGGCCATTCAGAATATTTGTTGAAATATATAGTGCGCATTATAAGTGTTGATTCCGCCTGTTATAACTTGTTATTTTGAATAAATCGCCAGAACAAGTCGTTTCTGATGGGAGTATCCAAAATTTTATCGCATTTCGTGGAAAAACATCTTCATGAAAAAATGTATATCAGGAGATCGAAGAGAAATGTCGCTGCTACATCACTGTCGAATATCTATATAAAACGGAGTGTAGGTACTTATCAGCTTATTCCCTTTCGTTCAACAAATCTTCGGAGTCATCAAGAAAGGAGTCTCAATGAGTGTTGTGTTTACTGATTTCTCGAAGCCAGTTGATGAAATCAAAATACATTCAATAACAAAGCTTGCAAATTCCATTGTGCACGAAAGCTTGTTGAGCCTGATGACATGTTACTCAGACATCATTATGTAACTATCAACAATGTTAGGTGAAATGAAAACGTTATTACTCTTGATATTACATATGCTTTTGCACTTTGAAAATCTACACGTCAACGAAATGGATCTTAGATTTCACTGAAATTGGAAATAATCTCAACTATACATGAAATTAATTTTAGGGTTTTCTATCCCCTATTAGTGAAACAAAAAACCAAATTCGTATCTTTTTTGAGGTCAAATTTTATATTTGCCTCGATTCGTAACGACATACAAAAATACGTAACCGACAAAAAGAGTCGGTCAATCACGCTTTATCAGTAATATTTCAGTAATTTTCAGGGTCCGATATGCCAGTTCACCTTGAAAACAGATAATATGTAGGTAAATAGGTGAATGGCAATCTACAGCTTTTTTTTAATTCCTAGGACAGAATGCCTAAAAACTTATTCAATGACATATCTACCTCTTTATGAAACTTGTCAATTATTGTTCATTTAACAGCCCATGTTTTCAAAATTTCACATTTCTTCAACAAATTGCACAAATCTTGTTACGACATTGTTATGTTGGAAAAATGAATAGTTGTAGTAGTGGTGGATATTATTTATGGCATTTTCTTACCAAACTCCGTCGACTTCGACTAAAATCCTTCAGCGAGTGGGCTTGCTACTAATTCCCTACGACATGCCTTGGGAGCAGCATGATTATTTGCGTACCAGTGAACCATGAAGCATAGCAGAATCGTTTTTCAAAACAACGGAAGAATGTCTCTGAAATAAAATAACTGCCTCATTGGGGGATTGAACTCAAAACATCTCGAGCATGAGCTGGACTCACAACCATAAGTGCCACTCCGATCGCCCTTTGAAAGACTCAAAATTAATATATGAATCATCCCATTTTGACCAACAAGAGAGCATGTTTCGAATACATCATTATTTTGGGTGATATGAATATGGATAACCTGAATTTGGGAAATTGTCCTAAAATACTAGGGATGAATCATTTTCATTACTTGACAATTTTTATTTTGAAAATTACAAATCCAGTAAAGTTTTCTTGAATGAAGAAAACACACAAATCAAATATTCTGCTCCGAATATTGATGGGTCATTATTTACTGGGAATGTTATATGAATAGACTTGAGTGATCACTACGAGTGATCTGCTGCTCAAAATAGAAGTTTGTGGTGTGTCCCAATGAACAATCTGAAAGGATCCAAATAAGCAAGGAAAACCTTCCAGATTGAATACAAGTCTTGAACAGAGAGATTCGCCAATCTGTATATGAATTATTACTGTTTCAGATTCAATATGCCCATGTATTTCAATCGAATATGACTCGAAGAAAACAAGAAATAAGTCGTTTACAAAATATATCCGACAACTGAAGGAACTTCATGAATCAACAAAACATGGAAATGGGAATATTTTATGCTTTTACCACTGTTTTCTTCATTCATATTGATTTGAAAAATAGGCGTCAGCCATCCAAATCAGATGCGGTTAAGAGCTATATGACAACAGCACACAAGTCGACTGATTTGATTTTGATACCGGGGCTGAAAAAAACAACAAAAGGGTCTGTTTGTATTGAGTACCACTTCCAGCCCAGATACTCTCCTGTCAGTGGTATTATGTTCATGCAAGGAGGAATCACGATACGCGACAAGTCGGTAGTAGCAGCCAGAGAACTGAGAATGCAAATTATCAAATATCTTCTTGAGGTATCTTCATTTCACGATACAATGAATGAACAATATATACGAAATCGCTACCATGATCGATATAATTGTTATGCAGCCATAACTGCATCTCATGATCTGAAAGTCCAGCCTTATCCATCAGATATAAAAAAGGACCATGCTCAAGAGTGGAGTGAAAGAAAAATCATAATCAGCAATCCGAGAGATACTTTGGATAAACACCCATATGATTAACTCTTTTTCACTCTATGGTAGTATATTTGACTAATCGTACACGTTTTTCAAACCATAATTCTGTTATTGATCCCGATGCTCCACTAGGACACCAAGAATAATAAATTAGTCACCAGAGATACGTACTGCATGAATAACAGTGAATCAATAAAATAAATCACAATACTGCAAGGCCATGACAATTCATTGTTTGTCACCATTGAAATATTGTTATTGCTTTTACGATATTTCAGTTACAGTACAAAATGAAGTTCGAATCAGCAGGATGCTTGTCATGAAGTGTTAACCAGAAAAAAGTTTTCGGGGCTTCAAGTAATGTAAGTGATTCGATAGAAATCAATCTGTGAATTAAATCCGTTGTCCGTTATTAGTGTTTCTGCAAATAAGCTAGCATTATGAAAAACAAATACTCGGGAGAAGGATTATTCATCCCTTAATTTATTTGAAGTGTACCTAATTTTTCAGGAACTCTTTTATATTGTTACGATATTCCTTGGGTTCGTCGATTAAAACACCAAACAACACTAAACTTCTTTTATTATAACTCGCTATCACAATACAATACAACACAATCACTTAAATCGCTCCGAATACTTTCCAATGCTCGGTACTACAACTCTCTGTACTAAAAATTCTGCCGTCGGCGTGCGCGCTGCGGCTTTTATACGCTAGCTCATACAGTGGAGAACCATCTAGACAAATCTTCACAGTCGAATCTTCTGGATGAGCCGCGATCACGCGAGTATAATAGTTCCTGGAATCTCGCACTAATTCGCATCGATAGGCGGCAGGGCCGGCGCTAGCACATTTCGTTACATTATCCCCCTCTCAATTTTGATCGTCCCGATCAAACAATACGTCATTATCGCCATTGTAACTTTTAAGTCTTTCTAGGTGAACGACCTTCATTTTTGCTCTGGGGCTACGTTGAATCCTATACACCACGTCATTTATTCTCTTGACTATCGAATAGGGTCCTTCCCAGCATGGTGTTAGTTTGGGAGAAATTCCTTTTTTACGACGAGGGTTGTACAGCCGCACTCGATCTCCTTCTTTGAATCCACCAGTATTTGCCTTGAGATCGTATCGAGCCTTCATCCTGTCACTAGTAATCTTCAATCTTCTTCTCGCAATCTCGTGAATCCTTATCAGGCTATCTTGCAGTTCATCGGCATAATCCTGTATCTCTTTTTCCCCAGTACTTGGGGATCCGAACACCAAGTCACAGGGCAAACGAAGATCTCTTTCGAAGATGATACTGGATGGGGTGAGCTTTGTGGAATCGTGCACAGCTGCCCGGTAAGCCATCAAGAATAGTTGAAGGTGTCGATACCAGTCTCTTTGATGCTCTTCTACTACTTTGGAAAGATGTTCTTCCATAGTCCTGTTGAACCTCTCGACCATGCCATCAGACTGTGGGTGGAGGGCAGTTGTTCTGGTCTTGCAAATTCCCATCAATTCACATAATTTCCTGAATGAATTCGATTCGAAATTTCTTCCTTGATCGGAATGTAGCTCCATTGGCACTCCAAACCTTGTAAACATGTTGTCCACCAGGGCTCTTGCAACGGTGGATGCTTCTTGATTAGGCAAGGTGTAAGCTTCAACCCATTTACTAAAATAATCCATGGCAACGAGGATGTATTTGTTGCCATCATTCGTCATCGGAAACGGTCCAGCTACATCGATGGCAATTCGTTCGAAGGGAGCACCAACATTGTATTGTTTCATCCCGCCCCTTGATCTTGTTCTAGGGCCTTTGCTTGCTTCGCATTTTGGGCATCTTCGGCACCATCTCTCGACATCTTCTCGACATTGGACCCAGTAGAACCTTTGCCGTATTTTATCCAAGGTCTTGTTAACTCCTAGATATCCACCTGATTTACCACCATGAATCTCTAGCAAAACATCCTCTGTTCTCGACATGAACTCACTTTCTTGCCATCGGCTGACTTCCGAGCCCTCTTCAGTAGGCCATTCTCCACAATCAAGGAAACCCATTGGGCCCACAATGCTTTGAACGTTGGCGATCGATCCAAGATGTCCTTCCAGGTGGGTCTTTCCGCTCCATTTTCTTTCAATTTCAAAAATTCTGCAACGTTTGGATCATTCTCCTGGTCTTATCGCATTTTTGCTGTCGTCCAATTGTCGTCTACTATCAATCCCACTTGGTTGATTCCTTCGCGACGTTCAATTCGCTCACAGTGTTTGCAAGTATCCGAACAAGGTCTTCTTGACAAGGCATCTGCGTTGTTATGCAATCGTCCTGGTCGATGTTTTATTCTGAAGTGATACTGGTTCAACTTCTCAATCCACCTTGCTACTTGCCCTTCAGGAGTCTTCATTTCGAGTAACCACTTCAGAGCTGCATGATCTGTTCTGATGAGGAACTCTCTTCCATACAGATATTTGTGGAAGTGGTGTACAGCCTTGATTATCGCCAGTAGCTCTTTTCTCGTTACGCAATAATTTCTTTCTGGCTTGGTGAGTACTTTGCTGTAGAACTCGATTACTTTTTCCTGACCATCTTGCTCTTCGGATAGTACGGCTCCAATACCATTATTACTGGCATCTGTGTCCAAAACAAACAGGCCTCGTTGACGTGGGAAACTTAAAATGGGGCTGGAACATAGAGCAACTTTCAGTTTCCCAAATGCTCGTTCACTTTCGTTGGATCAGACGAATCTGACTCGATCTTCTGTCAACTTATGTAGGGGTGCCGCAATATCAGCAAATCCTTCTACGAAACGACGGTAGTAGGTGCAGAGACCTAGGAAACTCCTCACTTCATGTTTGTCTCTTGGCCTCGGCCAGTCTCTTATCGCCTGTATCTTCTTTTGGTCTGTTCGGATACCGTCTGATGAAACTGTGTGACCTAGAAAATCCACTTCTTTCTGGAACAATGAACATTTCTGAAGATTCAGTTTGAGGTTGGCGTCCCTGAATCGTTGAAAGACTTCTTGCAGATTGTGCAGATGTTCTTCGAATGTCTTTCCCATGACCAAAACGTCGTCGAGGTATGCAAGACAAGGTTTCCAAGTGAGCCCACGAAGGACCAGCTCCATTAGTCTCTCAAATGTTGCTGGAGCATTGCACAATCCAAACGGCATAACAGTGAACTGGTAAAGTCCACTCCCAGTCGAGAATGCAGTCATCTCCTTGTCGTCTTCATGTATGCCTACTTGCCAGTATCCGCTCTTCAGATCTAATGTTGAGAACCAACGGGAACCTGCCAAAGTGGTTAATGTGTCATCTATTCTTGGCAGAGGGTAGCTGTCCTTCTTGGTGACATCATTTAATTTCCTGTAATCGACACAGAATCTCGTAGATCCAGGCGCAGACCAAGGGCTCGATGACTCTTCAATCACACCGTCCTTCATCATCTTGTCGACAAGCTCTTCCACCTCCTGTTGCTTGGCGAATGGAATTCTTCTTGGTGGTTGCCGAGTCGGATGAGCTTGGCCAGTATCGATTCTGTGTTTGACCAGATTAGTTCTTCCTGTTGTTGTCGAATCAAAAATGTCACTTTCACTCCTGATGAACTTCTTGGCAGCTTTCAGTTCCTCTGTTGATAGGTGTTGACATGAGTTGATATAACACTCTCAGAGTCCGCCTTTATTTCTTGACGTTCATTTGAATTACAGTTCGCTACCCAAGTAACAGGTTCACATGTTCCAATGATATCGCCTGCCTCAACAGTTATTTCTCCAGGAAACACGTTGGCAACCCTCACAGGAATAGTTTTGTTCGTTTTAACTAAGGCTCGTGCAAACACCAAATTGCTGGGGAATTTATCACATGGCTGGACTACTCCAACGCAGCACCTAGGGTCTTCATCTAATGTAGCGCAAATTACTTTTTTGAAAATCCAGGAATTCTCGCAGTTTTCAATAATCGCAGTTTTGCAGGTATCGTCCTTTCCATTGGAGTTGTAAGGACAAATTCTTCTTCTCCGAACCTCATTATCTTCTCCTCATTGTCGAATGAAAATCCATAGTCACTGATCAAGTCCATTCCGAGTATGAATTCATCTTCTATATCTGCGACGTAAACTGTATCTGTGTTGGTGAGTCGCCCAAGAACCAATGTAATTTCAGCCTCTCCTCGAATAGGTGCGTTTTCACCAGTGACTGTCCGAAGCACGACGTTGGAAGGAATAGGCTTCACGCTTCCAGGCCGAAGAATGTCGCTGCGTACCAAGGAAACTACAGCACCGGTGTCTATGGTGCATATAACGTCGATTTTATTCAATTTTCCTGGAATGGTAAGGCTCTCAGATGTTCTTTTCAGCCTGTTAACACGGATGACCCTGGGGGCTCTGTTATTGCTAGCCAGCATGCGCCCCGATATGCTGGCTAATTCTCGTTACCCTGCCGCCAATTTGAGGACTCGTTGGAAGACCTTGTCCTCACAGGTGATTGAGTACGAGATGGAACCCTTGCAGGTGAGCTAGATCTTGATGGCATTCTCACCCTACAGTCTTTGATAAGATGTCCGGGTTTTCCACATCTGTAGCATGTCCTCTTTTTCTGGGTGCTGATGCCACTTATCATCAATTTTATTTCTTCCAGAACCTTCTCGACTGAATTATTCGCTGTGCCAAGTCGTTGTTCCGGTTCTTCTATTGAAACTGCTCACACTTTCGGCCTCGACTTGTTGAAGGCCGCCTCCACTTCCAAAGAGCGAACCAAGGCATCGCTACCTCTTTTGAAACTTGTGAGTCGCAGAGTTCTCTGGATTTCTGGGTCTCTAAGTCCGTCAATAAATATCTGCACAGCCAACTGCTCCTTGAAATCTCCGGGTGCTTCTGGATATGCCAGCTGGATTGGGCGTCGAACATCTGCCTCAAATTCTTGCAGACTCTCACCTGATTTCTGTGTGCGATTCTTCATTTGGGCCCGGTACAGCTGTTCTCTGTGTTGATCGCCATACCTCAACTCTAGTACAGAAATCAGCTCCTCATATTGCTTCTGCTGTTCTATGGGTATCGTTTGTAATATACCCAAAGCTGGCCCTCTCAAAGCTACTATGAGTGCCGTAGCTTTTTTTTTCGCCCCATCCATTGCTTTCTGCCGCAGCCTCAAATTGTCGACGATACATGGACCAAGACGACTGTCCATCAAAAGTCGGCGGTTTTACGGAAATTCCTGATGTGGCAACCCTGTCTTGGCGATCTTGGTTCTTGTGGTTCTTGAGAAGAGCTATCTGTTTTTCTAGACCTCTCATTTCATTTTTCATTTCATTTCTCATCTCACTTCTCATCTCCTCTCGCATTATACCCACTTTCTTATTGACATCTTCCTTCAGTTCTCCTTTCAGTTAGCACATTTCGTTACAATATATTTTCTGTATGATAGGAATAATATTAGCATACACTTTTTGATATGTGTATAATTATTGGACCAAAGGATAATTTTTTAGGAAGATTCGAGAGGGTGATTTTATGCTTCGAATTGAATATCACTGTCATAACCATAAAGCTGAACAGTTTGGGCTGAGGGAAAATTTGAAAAACTTGATTAGTTTCTCTCTTGTAGTCGAATATACCATTCATCGTATTTGTCAGCTAGCATAAACCTAAATACACGCAATTGATAACAGATTATTCTATTCGAAAATTCAGTTGAAACTAATATGTCTGGCAATCCATTTATATGAAAATAGAGAATAGAGATAAGAAATAGATTTTCAGTTGGTTTCAATAGTTTTGTTTCAACCATTTCATTCATTTGGAGACGAAGAAGCAAATTTATGGAATATTTTTTTAATTTTCCACTGCGAACAGAAATTTTTTCACAGATGCCTCATCCTCACATTCTTTTCGGTGTTTATCATTCCTTTCATTGGAATTGGCCGTCAGACTTATCCGAGTAATCTGGCTGGTAGTCATATTTTACATTCGAATCGACTACTATATATTACATGTTGACCCACCAGCCTGGAACGGAAATCTATAAGCACAGAATCAATGTGACCCCATAGCGATTCACATAGATAGTGATCTATTTTTATGTAGGTATTCAAACATATAGTCTTTTACGTAAACTCATATTTCGTCTAGCGAGACTGTTTTACCCACTATACAAGCAATGGGTGGCAGCTAAGCCTGATCGTAGTGTGCTTAGGGCCCCTCAAGTGGAACAGGTATCAAATTCAGATACACTTATGAATCATTCTACGGAAGCTTCCATTTTAACGCAGCTTCGAAAAATAACTTGGAATTTCGAAATCACAGATCTTCCCTAAATGACTCAAAAGATAATAATTGAAAGATTACCATTCCCAGTTGACGGTGAGGTATTCTTAGCTATAAATGATTACAATCATCAGTTCCTCCTCACTGTAAAATAGTTGACCACTAATGATAATTGTGAGCACAATAGCAAATGGGAATCAAAATTGGAAAACGCTGCATTGTGAATATGGAATAATATGTTTTTGTAGATATCACGGTAGATAAACGGTGATAACGAAATATCAGATGGTCAGTTGATAAAAATTTTCCTTCTAGTGGAATGTTATAAGACTTTCAGTTTTCACCTGGTAATGCTGTGGTGAGAGAATTCTCAGGCCCTTCTTACAGAGTCTGAAAAGTGAAAAGCGATTCAACATCATCGCGAAGAGATGAAGGAATGAGGTACAAAAAATGTACTGATATGACCAGTCTTGATATGATAAGGGAATAAGAAGGAAAGATAGGAGGAAGGATACAGTGAAGTAAAACAAGACAGGATCATCAAGAGTCTGAGTCTTCCGAATCAGCAGGTATGAGTATTAGTGCAGAATAATCATAAGTAGCAGTAGGTAAAGTAACGTTTTCGTTCCAGAGCCGATTTCCAACATGAAACTTGAGTTCCCGATTCTTTCAGTTATATTGTTCAGTGATATAGTTAATTTAGTCTGTAGTCAATTAGTAGTCAGACCTACTGTACAAGTATGATAGAGGTATGAATGTTATGTCAGATAATTGTCGATTAGATAATGAAAGTTCTAGTCTTCGAGTATTATTTTCTTGATTAAACTGATAAATTACATATTGGCGACGAGGAAAACAGAGAATAGAAACAAAGTACTCATTTACAATCGTTTCAAAAATCTGTTGGTCGAAGAAAAGTTCAAGGTAAACTAAAAAATTTGTTGACATGCCTAACAGTCAAAGGAAAGCTCAAGATGGAGGAGCTCAATCTCAACAAAATTTGAGGGGTAAAATTGGTTCTTTTGCCGAATACAGATTAAGACATGATTGGTGTACCTACGAGGAGCGTATGGAGCAGTACTTCTTAGCGAATTATATAGAAGAGACTAAGAAAGTTCCTGTACTTTTGACACTGATAGGTGAGCAGACATATCAGATTTTGCGAGATGTTCATCCAGAGCTTCCGAAACAGGAAAGTTACGATGATCTGTGTAAAATTTTGCGACAACTGTTTTCGAACAGGGTATCAGTTTTCAAAGAGAGAAACGAATTTTATGAATTGAAACAATATGAAGGTGAAACCGTTAATGACTGATGGATAGAATGGAGAACAAATCCATTAATAATTGTGAATTCGGCAGTTTTTTGACAGAGGTATTGAAAGACAAATTCGTTTCTGGGCTACGGAAAGGACCTGTATTGGATCGATTGTGTGAAGAAGAACATACAGCTATACAGCTAAGTTAGAAGACATTTTAGAAAGTGGTTTGAAGAAGGAACGTACTAGGGAAAATAATTCGCGGATCTTCAATCTTTCTTATGAAGAGTCGAAGCCGAAGAAGTTCGAAAAGAAGGAAGCAGGGCAACCAGCGGACCAGAAAAAAAACTTTCAAGATGAACAAATTCAGAGAGAAGACACTGTAATCTTATGTAATAGTTGTGGTAGAGCTAATCATAATTCTGCAAGGTGTAAGTACAGAACTTTCGTTTGTAAGATTTGTAGAAAGCAAGGTCATTTGGCTGGGGTTTGCAAATTGAATGATAAAAAAGCTCATTTTGTGGAAATTTCAAACGAACAAAATGAATTTGAGTCAGATAACTTCATTGAAATGTATTTCATGAATTCAAATGATTATGTCAAACCTGTTATGATTGAGGTTGTTGTCAACAATGAAGTTTCATCTATGGAACTCGATTCTGGATCTGGTGTTTCTGTTATTCCAGAAAAAGTTTATGATGAAAAGTTTCGCGATTGTTCACTAAAACGCGCAACAATCCGACTCGAATGTTATGATGGAAATATTATATATATATATATATATATATATATATATATATATATATATATATATATATATATATATTATGAAGGAATTAAAAAAGACAACTGTAGACTAGTTTTCATTAAAAATGGTTCAATATCATTGTTAGGTCGTGACTTGATGAAATCATGGTGATATTGAAATTGAAAGTTTTCATCAAGTCACGACCTAACAATGATATTGAACCATTTTTAATGAAAACTAGTCTACAGTTGTCTTTTTTAATTCCTTCATATTATATATATATATATATATTTGATCGGCTAGGCTTCCGCGGTCAGAAATGTGCTGGCTGGAACGTAGACAAATAAATCTTTCCAGACGCGGATCAACCGGAAGTTCCAGTCAGCACATATATATATATATATATATATATATATATATATATATATATATATATATATATATATAATAATATTTCCATCATAACATTTGAGTCGGATTGTTGCGCGCTTTAGTGAACAATCGCGGAACTTTTCATCACAAACTTTTTCTGGAATAACAGAAACACCAGATCCAGAATCGAGTTCCATAGATGAAACTTCATTGTTGACAACAACCTCAATCATAACAGGTTTGACATAATCATTTGAATCCATGAAATACATTTCAATGAAGTTATCTGATTCAAATTCATTTTGTTCGTTTCAAATTTCCACAAAATGAGCTTTTGTATCATTCAATTTGCAAACCCCAGCCAAATGACCTTGCTTTCTACAAATCTTACAAACGAAAGTTCTGTACTTACACCTTGCAGAATTATGATTAGCTCTACCACAACTATTACATAAGATTACAGTGTCTTCTCTCTGAATTTGTTCATCTTGAAACTTTTTTTTCTGGTCCGCTGGTTGCCCTGCTTCCTTCTTTTCGAACTTCTTCGGCTTCGACTCTTCATAAGAAAGATTGAAGATCCGCGAATTATTTTCCCTAGTACGTTCCTTCTTCAAACCACTTTCTAAAATGTCTTCTAACTCAGCTGTATAGCTGTATGTTCTTCTTCACACAATCGATCCAATACAGGTCCTTTCCGTAGCCCAGAAACGAATTTGTCTTTCAATACCTCTGTCAAAAAACTGCCGAATTTACAATTATTAATGGATTTGTTCTCTATTCTATCCATCAGTCATTGACGGTTTCACCTTCATATTGTTTCAATTCATAAAATTCGTTTCTCTCTTTGAAAACTGATACCCTGTTCGAAAACAGTTGTCGCAAAATCTTACACAGATCATCGTAACTTTCCTGTTTCGGAAGCTCTGGATGAATATCTCGCGAAATCTGATATGTCTGCTCACCTATCAGTGTCAAAAGTACAGGAACTTCCTTAGTCTCTTCTATATAATTCGCTAAGAAGTACTGCTCCATACGCTCCTCGTAGGTACACCAATCATTTCTTAATCTGTATTCGGCAAAAGAACCAATTGTACCTCTCAAAATTTGTTGAGATTGAGCTCCTCCATCTTGAGCTTTCCTTTGACTGTTTGGCATGTCAACAAATTTTTTAGTTTACCTTGAACTTCTCTTCGACCAACAGATTCTTAAAATGATTGTAAATGAGTACTTTGTTTCTATTCTCTGTTTTCCTCGTCGCCAATATGTAATTTATCAGTTTGATCAAGAAAATAATACTCGAAGACTAGAACTTTCATTATCTAATCGACAATTATCTGACATAACATTCATACCTCTACCATACTTGTACAGTACGTCTAACTACTAATTGACTACAGACTAAATTAACTATATCACTGAACAATATAACTGGAAGAAACGGGAACTCAAGTTTCATGTTGGAAATCGGCTCTGGAAGGAAAACGTTACTTTACCTACTGCTACTTATGATTATTCTGCACTAATACTCATACCTGCTGATTCGGAAGACTCAGACTCTTGATGATCTTGTCTTGTTTTACTTCACTGTATCCTTCCTCCTATCTTTCCTTCTTATTTCCTTATCATATCAAGACTGGTCATATCAGTACTTTTTTTGTACCTCATGCCTTCATCTCTTCGCGATGATGTTGAATCGCTTTTCACTTTTCAGACTCTACAAGAAGGGCCTGAGAATTCTCTTACCACAGCATTACCAGGTGAAAACTGAAAGTCTTATAACATTCCACTAAAAGGAAAATTTTTATCAACTGACTATCTGATATTTCGTTATCACCGTTTATCTACCGTGATATCTACAAAAACATATTATTCTATATTCACAATGCAGCGTTTTCCAATTTTGATTTCCATTTTATAGCTAGGAATACCTCACCGTCAACTGGGAATGGTAATTTTTCAATTATTATCTTTTGAGTCCTTTAGGGAAGATCTGTGATTTCGAAATTCCAAGTGATTTTTCGAAGCTGCGTTAAAATGGAAGCTTCCGTAGAATGATTCATAAGTGTATCTGAATTTAATACCTGTTCCACTTGAGGGGCCCTAAGCACACTACGATCAGGCTTAGCTGCCACCCATTGCTTGTATAGTGGGTAAAACAGTCTCGCTAGACGAGATATGAGTTAACGTAAAAGACTATATGTTTGAATACCTACATAAAAATAGATCACTATTTATGTGAATCGCTATGGGGTCACATTGATTCTGTGCTTATAGATTTCCGTGGTGGGTCAACATGTAATATATAGGAGTCGATTCGAATGTAAAATATGACTACCAGCCAGATTACTCTGACGGCCAATTCCAATGAAAGGAATGATAAACACCGAAAAGAATGTGAGGATGAGGCATCTGTGGAAAAATTTCTGTTCGCAGTGGAAAATTAGAAAAATATTCCAAAAATTTGCTTCTTCGTCTCCAAATGAATGAATTGGTTGAAACAAAACTATCGAAACCAACTGAAAATCTATTTCCTTTATAAATGGATTGCCAGATATATTAGTTTCAACTGAATTTTCGAATAGAATAATCTGTTATCAATTGCGTGTATTTAGGTTTATGCTAGCTGACAATTACGATGAATGGTATATTCGACTACAAGAGAGAAACTAATCAAGTTTTTCAAATTTTCCCCCAGCCCAAACTGTTCAGCTTTATGGTTATGCCAGTGATATTCAATTCGAAGCATAAAATCACCCTCTCGAATCTTCCTAAAAAATAATCCTTTGGTCCAATAATTATACACATATCAAAAAGTGTATGCTAATATTATTCCTATCATACAGAAAATATATAAAAGAGTTCCTGAAAAATTAAGTACACTTCAAATGAATCAAGGGATGAATAATCCTTCTCCCGAGTATTTGTTTTTCATAATGCTAGCTTATTTGCAGAAACACTAATAACGGATTGAATTCACAGATTGATTTCTATCGAATCACTTACATTACTTGAAGCCCCGAAGAACTCTTTTCTGGGTAACACTCCATGACGAGCATCCTGCTGATTCGAACTTCATTTTGTATTGTAACTGAAATATCATAAAAGCAATCAGAAGTTGGTATCGATTACTTCAATTTTTTGATTGAGGATCAGATTCCAATAAAATCTGAAAATATTATTAAAGAATTAAGAACAGATGCAGTTCTGAGTGAGGTATATTTATATGTTAGAGATGGTTGGCTAGAGGTTGTACCCGATGAACTCAAAGCATTCTTTAATAGGATGACTCAGCTTGAGTATTGATAATGGTTTATTGATGTGGGGTTATCGTGTAATTATTCAGGAAATTCAGGAAACAAATGCTTGAGGAAATTCATGGTGCTCACAATGGTATTGTTCGAATTAAAGCACTAGCCAGGCAATATTTCTGGTGGCCAAATTTAGATTCCGAAATCGAAGATTATGTGAAATATTGGAAACCATGCATGATAAATTCTAAGACTCCTAATGAAGTTGTTTTGGTCAAATTTAATGAAGGAAAACATGTTTTTGATCGAATCCGTATTGATTATTTAGGCCCAGTCTGTGTAAAGATGTTTTGTGATTATTACAGATTCATATTCAAAATGGCCTGAAGTTTATGGAATGCCAAAAATTGAATCGTCATCTACTATTGATGAATTGAGGGATTGCTTTTCAAGATTTGGTATTCCAAATACAATTATATCAGATAACGGTTTCTCATTAGTTTCTGTAGAATTTGAAAATTTTTGTAAAATTAACGGCATAATCCATTTAACTTCCCCACCATATCATCCGGCAACCAATGGTGCAGCTGAAAACAGCGTAGAATCATTTAAAAGTGCAATTAAGAAATTAGTGACTGACAATAAAAATGCATCCTCTGTTAGTTTGTCTACTTTAAATAGTAAGTATCTCTTTTCATACAGAAATACTCCACACACTGTTACCGGAGAAACTCCTTCAAAATTATTGTTCAATAGAAAAATGAAAACACTTTTAGATTTTTTAACACGTTCAGCAGCTGATAAGGCAAGAGAAAATCAAATTAAGTATCATTATGGTGATGAATGACCACTTTCGAGAAGGACGAGATAGTATATGCAAAAGATTTTCCAAATCCTCATGAATCATCTTGGACGAAAGCAGTCATTTTATCACGATTGGAAAAAGAGAGTTATTTATGCAAACCTCTGGATAAAAGAGGATTGGAATGGCGCAGGCATCTGAACCAAATTGTCAAAGTTGGTGGGTTATATAATTCCAGTTTGGAAGTTGACAAAAATCTACTGAGCGATTCAAATTCCTCTGCAATCATGAACAGGCTTTCTGAATAAATAAGGGCACCCGATCGTTTGAATTTATGGGAATAGCGATCTTGTGGAGAAAGGAATGTAATATAGTTAATTTAGTATGTAGTCAATTCGTATTTAGACGTACTGTACAAGTATGGTAGAGGTATGAATGTTATGTCAGATAATTGTCAGTTAGATGATAAAAGTTCTAGTCTGCAAGTATTACTTTCTTGGTTGAACTGATATATCACATTTAGCATTTCTGAGATAATTTGATTTTCGCGAAAAACGATAAAGACTTTCGTAAGTTCTTGAATTTTATCAATACATTCAGGTCTATAGGAAATTGAAGGAATATTATTCTCGTACTGTGAAACCATGCCGTAGAGATACTCAGTGTTAGAAATATTCTTAGCAGAATTCAAGAAAGTCGGTGAAGAGCTACTTAGGTCATATTTCACTCAACTTGGAGCTCGAGTTATTTTTAGATTATTCATGGTTTTCGTGAATACAGAAATGAATTGAAGTTACAATAACTTCATCCGCTCTTCCAGTCAAATTAATTCGAGGATGACACCTTGAATCATGATCTGAAGCCGAGGTTATTCAAAGGAGGGAGCACTGCTTCAAAAGAAAATTCAGGAAAGCTACCTTCATTCTCAGTAAAGATGAATTCAGTCATCACAGCGTATAGATTCGGAATGTGTTGAAACCACTCATACAGAGAGTGGACCAGCTTCAGCTCGACAAACGAGAATCTCGCACCAATACATCCATTTCCCGCTGAAACCGATATTGCGCCTCCTTAGTAGCACCCATCGATGTGCCTCATTACTTGCACCAATCGGTGCGTCTCATTGGTAGCAAGTTCTTTTCCTAGCATATGGAGTTTGGGTTTTTATAAACGACCGTACCTCGAAATGACGTCTATCATTACCAGAAGACGATTGCAGAAATTAGCGATCGAAACATCGTTTTAATTCTGCTGATTACATAGACAACCAATATCACTCACTTTGCATCATACCATTTGATTGTTACTTCATAGTGATAATAATTTTCGTTGATAACTTCGAACTCATACAACAAAAAGGCGATACATTTGTTCAATAGGGCAAACTAATGGGTCGAAGTTCAGCTTTCCATCTATCATACTATGCAAATGCAGGATTTTCTTCTGTGAAGAGACCTGCATCGTAACCGGTCGAATATAATGCAATGCCCTTCGTGGTATTAGCCATTAACTATCCGCCAACAAGATGAATATGCCATTGACATCTAATATCATTATCCAATGTACAAGGTGATCCCAATAGTCTAAGAGATAGCGACCAAATCACCGGCTGATCGCATAATGGATGGAAAAATTATATAATGTAGTCCCGAACGTGTATTATATGGAAACCGATGACTGCCAGCTCGGGTACCTTGCGTTCATCGATAAAAAAAATTAATTGCTGTTTTGCAGGTCAAAATCTGACTGATTACGTTTTGCTTCAAAATTCGTATATACATAGAAAACATAGTCTTAAATATGATTTTTGGTGACTGCCACTCGAAATCGGTTGTTAAGCCCTGACTGCCACTCAAAAACGGGGTAATGAAAATGTTGAAAATCCAAGTCATCGCAAAGTGGATGAAAATCGGATATGACGTCATTGAGCACATGCAAAGAGCATTTCCGGGTAACTGCCACCTCAAGGGCGTTGCTTTCCAGTGACTGCCGGCCCTCAAAGTTTGGTCTGCATCGCCTGGCGCACTTGAAGATTGCCAAGATATCAGTAATCTTTAATATAGCATTTCGGCTAAGATATCAATATACGATGAATGGTATATAATAGACATGTAGTATATCATAAACCAAGTGTAAAATGGAATATTCATAATAAAAAAATCATAATATTATAAATCAATATTAATACATAATAATTGTTTTATATATTAAAGGACTATATAACATCAATAACGATAACGTTTTCCGTACTATTTGAAAGTCTATTAGTAGTCTTTTCCACTTTCCCAAGTTTTTTCAGTCGTCCTCCATGCTCATAATTACGATTCATACCAAGTAAAACTTGGATTTTGGTCAATACGTTCAATTTTAATTGCATGAAATCCGCCCTATGGAATCGTGGCTGGCATCGAATTTCACAGAAACGTTGCTAACTTTTCGTTGCTAACTTCACACACATTCTAAATTGATTGTTGAAAAAATAAATCGACACAGAGATTTCAAGAATCTGTCGATATACTTTTCACCCTACTGAAATACTGAAATCAGTGTACACCATAGTTAATTCCTTTGTTTGTAGGGCTAGAAATTTGATATTCGAAATAATTGAAGCGAACCTTTTCCTACAGTCGGGCCGTTCAAAAGATAGAATCCAAGGACGCGTGAACAGTGAATGTTAAGTGAAGGCCTGCATCTATATATATAGCCTGCGCGGCGTAGCCACGCCTTCTAAACTGAAATAAATGGAGAACTGTTTACAATGTACTGTACTCATTTGTGCTTTGTATTTACGTGTGTTACGTTAATTAAATAATATGGATGGAAACACTCTTTCACCTCCAAGAAAAAGATAAAAAAAAAGACATTCAACTGTAGATAAAAAAGGTGTAATAATGAACACTTATAACAAAGCATCCCAAGAGTTTATGGGAGAACAGGGAAATGCGACGTTTCTGTTGAGTGGTGTAAATCGGACTTGTAATATTGGGGAGAGGAACATTCAAAGAGTGCGTGCCGTTCACGTGATCATTCTATCTTTTCAGCGGCTACACTATAGACCATTGGATAAAACATGAAATTATATAGTCAACGACATAACTTATAAGTCATGTCGTTTTTACATCATCATCATTTAATTTGACGTGGCGACACTATAGCGTTATTTATTGCGCTATTGTGAAACAGCTTGTCGAAGTGAAAAATAGTATATTGTTTACCAGGTGGGAAAAGAATAACATTCCTGGACGTCTGTGAAGATTAGCTTATCAACACAGAGTCCGAGAATGTGGCTTTTCCTACAAGGTAAACGTACTATATTTTTCCGCAAATTCGATAAATTTTAAATAATTTTGGAAAAATTGCGAATAATTCAATTCACAAATAAATGGTGCTTTTAAATTTGTAATAACATTACTTGGGTTATTATGGAAACTGTTTTCAATCATTTATGTAGAACACTAGCAACTATGGGGTAATATCATTTCCTTACAGTAAGGAAATCCTGACTTTCTATTTAAAAAATTCTGTCTGGTATGTCAAAATTTCCTAGTGATTTGTGGAAAACGAGATTTGTTTAGTTCTTGACGAAAACTTCGAACATTAGTTTTTTGAGAATTCACACACATTTTATTTTTATTTTCTGAAATTCCATTTTCATCTTCAATTTCTTTCCAAATCTCAATAGGAAAAAGTATGCTTCAATCGTTAATCTTGGAGTCTGCGATGTTTCCTATTGAAAAATGCTGAATATACTGTGGGATTCATGTTACCTACTGTGTCGGGAGTAGTTGATATACTAAACAACGTCAAGACTTGAATTTTTTCCACCGTTTTCAACTATAATGAGCATTTTTGCATAGAAAATATGTATAGGTACTTTAAAGTTATCATATTCCTATTACGACTTTCATTTTGAATTAATACAGTTGAACAGAAAGTTTCATGTTTTGTATAAAGGTCTAGGAAAATATACAATTTCATTGAAAATTTTCAACTCGGATCGACTTCCGGCCGATTCGGAAGATGTGTGCAATTATTCCTTTGTTGAAAATATTGGCTTCAACGAACTCTTTCGTCATTCCGTATATCAAATTTCTATCCTCACAAAGTACTGAATGGTGCAGTATCGAACGTTATAGGCACTTAAATTGTATCTCAGAATATGTCTATCGATATTTAAGTTGCCTAGATTTGAAAAAAACTTGTACAGGAGTTATGAACTTAAACCTCACTTTTTTTTTGTTGGTGGCGCTAGATGACTATTGGAATGTCGAAACTGCAATTGGTAACACCGCGTGAGAGGATTAAAAAAACTTCATTTTTATTTACCTCTGGTCTCTGTGATCTTCGATTACCTAATTTCATGCTTTTTGTGGATGTTTTTCTTAAAAACTCGATTGTGAGAAAACATCGACTTTGAACAACATCAATGTTTTCTAATCGATGTATCGAAATACATCGATGCACAGTTTTGATGCATTGCATCGAAAAAAAAAACATCGATGTATTTTCCAAGTGGACACCCCTAGACGAAGCGCAGCGCGACTGCTTCTAGTGATTCTACGAAGGGGCCCGGCAGACGCGACGCGATGGGCCAAACGTGAATGGCAGTCACTCGAAAGCAACGGCCTTGAGGTGGCAGTCACCCGGCAATGCTCTTTGAATGTGTTCAATGACGTCATATTCGATTTTCATCCACTTTGCGATGAGTTGGATTTTCAACATTTTTATTACCCCGTTTTTGAGTGGCAGTCACGGCTTAATAACCGATTTCGAGTGGCAATCACCAAAAATCATATTTAAGACTATGTTTTCTATGTATAAACGAATTTGGAAGCAAAACGCAATCAGTCAGATTTTGACCTGCAAAACAGCAATTATTTTTTTTTTATCAATGAACGCAAGGTGCCCGAGCTGGCAGTCATCGGTTTTCATATAATACACGTTCGGGACTACATTATATAATTTTTCCATCCATTATGCGATCAGCCGGTGATTTGGTCGCTATCTCTTAGACTACAACATCCACCTCTCAAATTACCTTCTCTTCACTTAATTCGGATATATAGGGCTTTTCATGATGAGCGTTAATTAGCCGTTTCTGACAAACTATCTCTGCCTGCCCGCTGATGGGGTAGTTGAATATCTGGTGTGGTGTGCATTAAAAATTAAACGGTTGCCCAAAAAATTCTGGAAACTTGCAGAGTAGTGTCATTTGTGATACAGCATCGATTAATTCAACTTCTGGGGAAAAAGTGCATAAGAAGAAACGAAAGTCATATTTTTATCTTTTACCCATATTCATGGCTACCCGAGGCAATAAGAAGGGAGAAGACGAGTTGCTCTCATCGGTGGAAAATATAGTTTCTAAATTGTGCTCCTCTGAAGACTTCGTAAATGATTCGGCACAAATAATTAGTGAATCTATCTATAAGTGAAAAACTGTATTATGAAATCAATACGCTGAAGGAAGAAAATAAAATTTTGGAAGCCAAACTAATCAAGCAGCAGCATACTACAGACTTGTTGCAATATAAACATGAGAAAATCGATCAATCATTACGAAGCAGAAATATCACGGAATTGACGAAAAACTGAATCAAAATTGTTTGCAATTAGTTTTCGAATCAATGATACGCAATAAGATGAATATTACTACAATGGGAAAAGAAGCAATAGAAGATACTTACCGTATGGGGAAACACGACGGAACGAAAAATCGGCCTATAATGATTGAATTTTCCATGACCGCTTATAAAAATATTGTTTTCCGCAACAAAAAATTATTGAAGAACACCGGCATTATAAGAAAAGATATGACCCCAGAGCAGCTGAAAATATTGAAGGCAGTCTTAGTGAAAATTGGTACAAATGGAAAGGTCTGGACAAATCTTGGAACAATATTCGTAAAACTCAATGAAGATAATTCCATTGTAAAAATTAATAGTATGCTGGATGCAAACAGCCTTTGATATATTGCTGATAACATACTCAAATTGCTCTATATGATATTATTTCTATTGTTTTCTTCACTTTGAATTTATTCAATTATGGGCACCATAAAATGATAATTATTTTATTGAAATATTCTTCACACCAGTCCAGTTTGCTCTGTACCTTATTTACTTTTTGCACCTTAATTAGGTACTCATTAACATTCTTTTTTAAAAAGAATGGTTCCGATAAGGTTTATTTCAATATTCATTCTTCTTTCTTTTGTTCTCTGTATATATACTATGTTGAGTCTGAAATTTGGTTGTTTGAATGTGCGATCTTTGCTGTCTAGCTTACCTGAGATAAAACATTTACTTTCATTTTATGATTTTGATGTATTTTCATTATGTGAAACTAGGCTGAGGAGGAAAATTCATAATGATGTAGTCGAAATAGATAATTATAAGCTATACAGGGTTGATAGAAATCAAAGAGGTGGTGGATTATGTATATATATATATAAAAAATACACTGAGGAGCGAAGCATATGATACCGTCACCAGCTTATCTGAGCATTTTTGGTTGAAAATTAGATACAAAAAGAAAACCTTCGCTGTAGGTGTAGTATACAAACCGCCGCAACAAGACAATGCCACATTTCTTGACGAATTTTAAGATAAACTGAGTTTGATCTGCCCTAGTTTTGATAAAATTGTATATATGGGTGATCTCAATATAAATCTTTTTGACTTGGAAAATTTTAATGTTGATAAATTTTTTGATATTCTCGAATCACTTGATCTCATCCAAATTGTGGATTGTCCTACAAGGATTTCAAATAAAACGGCTACATTATTGGATTCAATAATAACTTCTAACAAT
This sequence comes from Zygogramma bicolorata, assembly GCA_032362365.1. Classification (NCBI taxonomy): domain Eukaryota; kingdom Metazoa; phylum Arthropoda; class Insecta; order Coleoptera; family Chrysomelidae; genus Zygogramma; species Zygogramma bicolorata. Next base: position 536,450 of record JAVJAQ010001076.1, on the reverse strand, counting down.
CATATAGCAGATAAGGGTGTAATTGATAGTGTTGGCATATCAGATCATCAAATAGATCAAAGTTTCTGCATTTTTTGAAGACCCTGTATGAGGCAAATGAAAATATGACTCGGAGTGAAGATCCTCATAGTATCACCCCACTCCATTTCAAATTTGATCATTTTAGTGCAAGAGAGTTCAAGATTATCAGCGGTTATAAAAGTTCATGTTTGGTAAAAAATATCGAAATTAATTTATATCTTCTAAACGGTAATAGACAGGTATAGGGAAATAGTATATGAATTTGTTGACGAAGTGATAATGAATCATAATGTGATATTATGATATTATATATGGGGTGTTCCATTTGAAAAATCAAAGAAGCCGCTACTTTATAGTAGAAGCGACAACGCCGCATCGTCTAAAATATTTTAGGCGTGTAGGTCATATTTATTGATTTATGCGTACTGTGAAATTTTTGAGTTGATCCGTTGAATAGTTTGCCAGAAACGGCTAATTAACGCTCCTCATAAAAAGCCCTGTATTTGTTGGTTTTGGAAACTTTCGAATTGAAACTATTTTGTTCGGATCTGCTGTAACGCTTTCTTTTTCATTTCAATAATTCAAAAGTTACTTCTTGTTTAGCGAAGATAAACCTGATAGGATTCAGAGTGATAAATCAATCCGCTTGAGATTATTATCAAACGTTTCGTCATGAACAAGAATATCATCAACCTCTTCTTGAATATTTTCAATATCCATTAGTGGTTCCCCTCCCCTGTGACAATACTCATCTCCCCAGCTCACAAGTCCCATTGGTATTCGTAGAAACTGGTAACGTTCCCATGGATTCGAGGAAGTAGTGAGTTCTTGACTTTCTTCATCCAAACTCAATTGCCAGTGACACTTTTTGCTTCGAATGTTGAAAATCATGATGATTTTGTATTTATGTTGGAAACTGCCTCCCGAAGAGATTTGAATGGATGTACCAATCTTTCCACGTAGATACTGAAGGAGCTTTAAATAATCCACCCAAATCCTTATTTTACTCAAGAACTGAAGGACTGTCATCAGCCACATTGATTATATTATTATTCACTGAAATGTCCAGTTCTTCATCAACATTTTTCTTCCATGCAAAAGGAATTTTTCTGGGAGTATAAATTTCAGATATTTGTGAGTTGGTTTTCCATCCGTGATTCCCAATCCAGTTCCAGAATCGAAAAATATTATGATATTTTCGAATAAGATGTTTTTCAAAAGGTCGCTTTCTTTATCAGTTGGGAATTCAGAGATATCATTGGCTCTGGAAGAACTTGTAGAATTACAACTCGCTAGTAGTCTAGGGAATTCTGGAAGAATAATCATTGTTTTTTCTATCAATTTAAAACTCCTTACCTCCACGGCCCAATTTGGTTAAACGGGATTGATCTGCCGATGCGAACCTAATTGTGGTCGATTTCAGTTTATCTTTATGAAATTTAATTTTTTATCGAAATGTTTCACCACCTGTAGCTGGAATCATATCGAAAAGGTACAGTACATTATCGTGATCGCCTTGCATTTTCGACTTTCACTTCAATGTGACGGTTTTGCCGTTCATGTGATGAATTGCAATTCTCCTCAATGGAATTTATTGAAGGGCAACCTATGTTAATCATTTCCTCATAATCTTGATTTGCAACGGCCTCTATTCTCTTCCTTAGACGAAATTTGGTGGAATGTCCAACCTTTCTACACCTATCACAGCTACAATTGTCAGCAGGGCACTTTTTTACTCAATTGAGTAATATGTTCTTCTTCACAAAGTTTCACTATATCCACACTTTTCTTAAGACTTTCGGTAAAAGTCTATTATTCAGTCACCCAAACTCACAACAAAAATTCTTACGTATTTTGAGCCGCTAAACACGAATCTGAAGTCAAAACGTCTCGAAATTAAGGGCATTTTTTACATTCGTATTTGTACCAAGAACAAAAATATGATTTCACACGATATGATCACCACGTCACCTCTACTCCTCATTCTGCCTTCTCCACCAGTTTTTCTACCCAATTTCCCATGAATCCCACTAAAATATATATTTTTTGACTGATCCAAGTTTGTGTAACCTCGACCAAGTTTAACATACTCTTGGTTGAATTTGATATTGGTACGACTGCTGTACCACAGCTGAACGCGAAACAAGGCCATGTCAAATTCAACCTAAAAAATGTTAAAATTGGTAGAAGTTACGCAATCATGGCTCAGTCGAAAAGAGATTTGATTATAGTGGAAATAAAGGGAAATTGATTCGAAAAACTGTTGAAAAAGGTGGAATAAGATGTGGAGGAGACGTGGTGATCAAAATCATGTGAAATCATGTTGTGATTTTGATACGAATATGAATGTCGAGAATATCATTTTTTGGCCTTTTAAGGGTTCTGATTTCGAGACGAAGGGACTTCAGATTCGTGTTCAGCGGCTCAAAATACATAAGTTGGATTTTTTTTAAAGCTTGGGTAACCGGATAACAGACTTTTATCAGAATTTCCAACACCAAACGAACTACGTCGCTTATGTCTTGATTGAATGAAGGGGTTAGGAAATAAATTATTCAATGAGGTGAACAAGCTTCTAACCTTGAAAAGCCAAGTAGTGTTCAAGTCTTCATCTCGCCAATCTCTGAACTGGGCTGAGATGATTGATTTTTCAGAAAAAAATGATAATATATCAGAGACGAATTCCCTGTGGATATTTGAAGGAGGCTGGACGTGTTCAATATCGTTCATCTTCACTTGCAATTTTCCCATTTCTTCTCAGAAGTTATTTTCCATATCCGTTAGATACTTTTTGGGGTAAAATTTCCTTAACCCGACGCCACGCGTTGAAAAAAATATGTTTCGCTTACGTATTCCGCTCTCCTTACTAAAATATTCAAATATTTTTTTTTGCAGTCTCAACTAATTCCGGAGATATGCCCCCCCAAAGACAGGAAAAACGGGGTTGACGCAAATGCTTTTTTCCTCCTTTCTTCTATCGACACAATATATACACAACTGATTCCACCTTCTTCATCACATTTCAACAGAATTATAAGCATTTTTCACTACAAGACTAAAAAATAGATCGTCATTGAAATTCGAGGTTGCAAAACAGTAGAATGTGATGAGCGTTCTACTGTTTTGCTATCCTAGAATTCCTTTCACGATTAATTTTCCAGTCTTGTAGTGAAGAATACAGAAGTGCTTATAAATCGGTTGAAAAGTGATGAAGAAGCTGGTATAGAATGTCTATACTGTACAGATAGAAAGGAGGAATTTCGAAACCACTTGGAATCACCCCCAAAATCTTTCAGGCAGAAATACATTTTCTGGATCTGGTGTTTAATCAGACCAACCAGTCACATAGTGTGGCAGTGACCTTCGGTTTTCTCAGCCCTGAATCTTTCAAACATCAAATCGATAAGGAGTTGTAACTTCCTACCAGTTGAGGGTGTGTACCCGGTAGCTTTATGTACGCCAACAGAAACAGAGTTAACAACTTGTTCCAGTACTTTTGGTTTACGGACACGGATATTGACAGGTAATTGTTGATCATTCGGGATTGTTCTCCGACCAATCCATTCCACTGGGGTTGAGGCTGATGTCCTGGTTTTGTTAATCCCTAGCATGCCCATCATCTTCATTTAAACGTTCAATTCGAAATTCAAACCCTGATTGGACTGGATTTTCAAGATGTTTGGAGACTAAATTCTCTTCGAGCACGTTTGTTACGCCTGCTCTAGGGTAGGGATCGAAACCTTTCGAGCCAAACATGACAATTCACAACATATCTAAGTTATGAAGTCCCAAAAAAAATACTGTAATAATGAATAGTACTAATAAGTACTAACAAGTGAGAGAAGAGAGATTCTTGATGAAAAAAAGATGCAATCATCCATAAGACACATATTTATTTATTGATATATAAAAAGTGTTTTTATTGGTTATTCACTTATTATACTCAAAATCAGAACGAGAATCGAGCAAAAGAATTTTGTCCAGAAAGGTTTGGGCACAAAGCGCTTCTTGGTCCATTATGCAGTGAAACGTAGGAATTTCGTGGTTTATTTTGCTCTGGAGAATCGTTGATGTCCCTTTATTTTTTCCGTCATACTTCAAGCTCCATCAGTTGATATTGAAACGATTCTATTTGTATCGATTCCATTATCTTCAGGGCATTCTGCACGGCATTTCCTATATACTCTCCTCCAGTTTGTCTCGGGAGCGGTAGCAAATCCTGACGAAAACTAGTGCCGTGTATTTCATGTAGCAAGTGACAAGGCAAAAGCCAGTTGAATGTCTTTCACCTTCAAATATGTTACACTCGAAGACTTTCAAGCTTTTTTATCTTGTACTGTTTCAGCGGATAGTGACGAATCTTTGATTTTTCTGGTTTATTTTCGGAATTACGACGAATCAGTTCTTCAGATGCACGTATGAAGCAATATTTGACATTCTTTCCATCTGTGAATTGTTTGCTTTTTATGCAATTTCCAGTGATACCGCGAAGCTTACCAGATTAACATCACTTGAAGATTGCGTCCACTTACTCAACATGGAACTTGATTGCCGTTTTTGTTTGTGGAACTCGCCCGCCCTCTAGTTACTTTTTTGCAGTCACCAGCATTCGTATCTTCTCGAGGCAATTCAATGTGTGATGGGATTTCCGCAATTTTGCAGCGATTTGCCTCACTGCGTGCGTAAATGGTCTTTTAGCCGCCAAGTAGTCCATCACACATTGGATACGAGACGCAGGCTCTCTCGCCGACATCATCCTAGCCCTCATCTTGTGTGTGCGTGTTCATGATTCCCGAAGGAGTCAAAGGATCTGTTGCCCCCTTCTCTCCGAGAAAGTGCCTAAACAAAGTCATACACGGCACAGTTGATCTGCCAGATGTCGGCACTACGGACCTCTGCATCTATTCGGGCCAGTTGTTCTGACCTGAAGGGCTTCACTTTGTGAAGCATCCTCGGGGTCCCGATGTTTTGGGTTTTCGGTGCTTCTAGGCGTACCTCTTCCTCGGTCAATGGCACTGGTGTTATTCCTAACGCCTGCTCAACCGGCCTAGATGAGGCACGCACGTAGCCATGGCCACGGAGATGGGATATATAATCCCTCAGATTTTTTGAAGAGAAGGCTTTATGCTCCGGGTGTGCCACGCACCACAGAGCATGCATATTCGCCATGTATCTCCTTCGGGAGGGCTCACTACTCTCGTAGCACCGCATCAGGTCGTCTGTCAATTCGTCGGTCCACTCAAAACGTTGTCCGTTTCCATTGCCAGTGTCGTCATGGGGCTGTCCATTGGTTTGAGTCCCTCCACCTTGCCCTTGACCCCTATCCGAATGGGGTCGGTTGTGGGGGCCCTGTTCTCCGATTTTTGGAACCAGAGTTGGGGACCTGGAAAATGGTGGCGCTACTCACCAGAGACTGTTCAGATGTTGTGTAGCCTCCCCTGCTTATTATCATTATTATTATGCTCACACATCACACACAAGCAACTTATGTTGCTTCCGTGCGTCGTACAATATTTATTTGCATTTGTATTTCTTTTTAATGTAATTTCGTATGTGACCAAATAATTTATTATTATTATTATATTATTATTGTTGTTATTCGTCTGAACAAGCCTAATCGGGTCCGTACTCCCCACTGCTCCAACTCAATGAGCAAACGCGCTATTATCTTTAACCAATGGCCACTTAAATCTCTGCCACATTACGGCATGCCAGTATGTTCTTGAGCTCCGAGGGTGTTGATCTAGAACCACCGAGAACACCCATAATCAGAACCATTAATTAGACAGAATAGTCCGGGTGGAGCCTGCGGATTTCGTAAAGTGAATCCTGATACTTCGTCCATTTTTATTCCCCTTTTCGGACTATATTCGTTTCGACAGGGGCCGAAAACTCAATAACGAATAACAACTTACTTCGGTGTCAGACTTATTGGCTTGTATTTCCTGAGGGTGCGGAATGAAAAGTTTCAAAAAATTCGACATTTTCATTCGCCACAACTCCTCTGGATCGTGAGGCAGTACCGGTATCCTGTCTTGTGTTACATACGAGTGCCGAAGAAAATAAGCCACGTTATGGCAATGGATATAGGCCGATACCGCATAAACTGCACAAGATGACGACAGCAAATGCATTCGAGTCTTGGGTGCCTGTCGGCAGGTCCTGCATCTAGTATCAGGGACCTCTATACCCGTCACACGGCTCCGGTAGACAAGGGTGTTGAAGACACCGTCCAGGCACTCCACGATGAACCCTTCAGTCTCCGACTTCAGCTCATCTGACCTGAGGAAGGTAAATGTCGCATCGCGGCAACGCATCGTTACGAAAATAGCCTAATTTCGAGTCGTAAGTCGAAATAAAAAAAATGTTGCTTGTCCGCTGTACGCTTTCGTAGATGGTATATAAAACGTATTACTTCCTCTTATCTTTCTGAACACTTGAAAGTTATTGAAGAATTGATTTACATCTCGAAATATACGAATTATTATATATGCATCTTTTGTTGATCAATTTTATCATTTTCCACGCCTGCTGTCGCGATATCATATGCGTTTTTGAATTTTGCTGTTCAACAAATCAGACAAGTATTAAGTATACCTGAGTATGATTTTGCATTGTCATTACGTTTCGTGTGGCAAATATAAATAGCGGCGCAACAAAATATGGGTTACGGATTCAGATCAACATGTTGCCTGCATCACAGCGCATTGGCGATAGAATGGATATCCGGCGACTGGAACATATTTTTTTCCTGAGACTCTAACAGCTGGCAAACGTTTCAACTTTCGACGGACGTTTGTTCTCAGGGGAAAAAATTGGGAAAATTTTCAATTTTGTATTTTATATTTTCCACTGTGAAACATTTCAACTAATGCGCCCATGGAGTAGAGCCTTGTGAGAGAAAAAAAATTCTTTTGTTCTTAAGTGCTTCATTGCTCTGCTCATTTGCTATCTCAACCGTAGGGATAAACTCAGGAATCTACAGTTCTACCAGTTTGGACGGTGTATTCGATAAAAAGACTTCACCTGCCAGCATTGGTCTCTGGAAAATTCCTGCCATGGCCGGGGATTGAACTCAGGAGCGAACACAAAATAAAGAGAATGAATCCAACAAGGTGGAGCCATTACCCACTCTTTCAATAAAGACAAAAAATCTCATAAAAGGAAATATTCATTGAGCACTTCCCTTGATTCAGCTTTTTCTACAACTCTGCTTGAACTAAAAGTAGGTTCATCCTCGAACATCCGTTGGTCCTACATTCATACATGTTCGAGTGATTTTTCACTACTATATATTTTCTTTTCATAACTTCGCCATTTCGTTTCCAGATGTGGCGAACTTGTCAGTAAGTTTGACCGATCAATACGACACTGGTCGTCCTTCGGGGCTTGGCTCGAGTTATAGTAGGCACAATATCCACTAGATGCCAATTGAACATCATATTCATGGTAAATTATATGAATCAAGTCTCGCCTATTCGAAATGGCAATCACTCTGTGATAGAGTTAAAACTTAATTTCCAGAATTATTGATGAACAATAACAAACTCTGGTTCAGATTGGAAATTAATTATTGTTGAAAGACTGCGTGTAGTGTTGATTATACTAATAACAACATCCAACGGCGGTCATGCATGAAACCTATGCATTGTACTGACTGAAATTCAGTTCTATAGATGGAGTTTATTCCTTGATTGTTGCCAAATGATATTTGTAAAATAATAGCGTTTCGAGGGTTGCAGATATTCTGATGGAAATCACTAATGCGGTTTAATCAAAGTTTGATTTGTGAAATTACTAATCTTCCATCGATTAACCTGAATATGGAGTTTCAGTTCCTGAACAAGAGGTTCTTCAGTTGCTCGAGAAATCTTTTGCTCACCTTTTCTAGAAATCTGGGATATTCGTTGAAAGACATAGATAACAATGGGGCATTCTAAATTGGAATTGAAAAATAACTTTCGTTATTTAGTATTGTTAGAGGTATTTATAAATTTCCTATCACACTTCTTTTCTGCAAGGGGCAGCGGTCATTTCTCAACTGAATACTCTGCTTCCTTCGTTCCGATACGATCAAATTTTTTCAATTAATAATAATAATAAGACGTTTATTTGTTTCAAATAGGAATATCCTAATATACAAACAATAGCTAAGTAAAGCATATCTATAAATGTACATGAGCAATTATCAAAACAATACCTAGAATTGTATAATATAAAAATATTATAAAGACATAATAAATGAACCCAATCTAATTGCAATGACTATTTTAATGACTATTGTAATGTTAGAATGTTATGACAACTACGGAAGAGATCTTATGTGCGTTATGGGTTTTTTTTTATTGTTGAGCACTAGTGCACTCTTTTAAAAATACTGGAAGTTTGTTATATTCTTTCAGGCCCTTATGGAAAAGAGATTCCATTGTAATAGATAAGTTGGCTCTCGGAATATGGAACGGATGTTGAATACTAGCTCGTGTTTAGTAGTTATGTACTTCAGATCGAAAAGTGCAAAAATCCTCCAAATAGCTGAGCAACAAATTATGTAGGAATTTGAATATGAAAATCATGGCCATTTGATACAACCTCTGGGAGACAGATAACCACTGTAGGCAGTCTAACATATTTGAAATATTCGCGTATCTATTAACTCTCAGATTGACTCGCATGCCACGATTTTGTAGTTTCTGTATTGCTGATGTCTTGTTTAGATCAAATGAGTACGAAATGCAGGCACAATAATCAAAATGTGGCTGTATAATGCTGTTATAAAGAGTTATTTTCGAATACATCGTAAGTTTTGCTGAAATCCTTGAGAAGAAATACAGTTTCTTTGAAATCTTTTTGGATATTCAATCAAAGTGAGCACTGAAGGTCAAACATTCATCGAGCATAAAACCGAAATATTTAAATTCGTTCACAAATTCTATGATTTCACCCGCAATCCCCACGCTAAAATCATCTGCATTCACTGATAATAATTCGTGACGAGTTGAAATTATTATACACTTAGTTTTGAAAGTATTCAGTTTCAGTTTATTCTGGTTCAGATATGAGAATATTTTTTTCAAGTTCATATTCATTTTATCGACTGCCACTTGAATGTTAGGATCCGAAATCGACAACAAGGTATCATCCGCAAATAGGTTGATGAAGTCACAATCGTGAATAGAATGTATGTCATTCATATAAATTATAAAAAGTACAGGACCTAATACATTCCCTTGAGGGACTCCATATGAGGTGTTACGAGGATTCGATAGGCCCTGATTCATTTTGGTGATTTGTTTGCGATCAGATAGATAGTCTTCGAACCATTGAAGAACAACACCTTGAATGCCAATGGGATCTGAAACAACAGTCGTAGGTATAAGAGGACTGTTGAATACTCAATACGATATATCTGAGAACATGAAACGACGATGGTCGAGTACTATTGAAAATATTTGGAATAAGCTATCATTACCGAAATGTTGGAAAAATATTCCTTCATGGAAATGATACTTTTTGATGAAGTGAATGGAAAGTGTTACAAATTTGATTTCTATAACAAATTTGTTTTATCAGTACTCATTACTGAAAGTATCCAAATTTATTGGGAATACCTTACCTACTTTCAGGTTGGAAAGTGACCAATTGTTCAGTTAGAGGGGAAAGAGACCCTGAAAGATCACCGCCAAACACTCCTCACTTCATTGGTATGTTTTTCAGTTGAAAAGTATTTTGCTTGTAGGAATCAAAGAACTATTTTAGATCCTCGTTAACTTGTACCCACCAACTCGGTTATACAGCGAACAGAAGATAAAGGTGTTAAATTTCTTTCGTGAACGCCTTCAAATTCTTTATTTGCTTCAACCCCACAACAGTTTTCAGAAGAAAAAGAACGTTACTGTTTTAGCGGCCACTTCATCAACGTCTAACTATTTTCGATGTTCCGGTGGTCTCTCTCGTTCAGGGCTAGTTAATTCTTCATTGTCAGGAATGGCGATTCTGTAATTGCTTTTTTCAACATAGAACAAAACGTAACTGAGATTTATGTGATATGCTTGGTATCTCAATCGTATTCATTACACATAAACAAATCTCAACATTTACGTAGAAAAACGACATTTATAAAGAAAGAAAATAATAGTTAATTAGGAGCTTCATGTAGTTCGGTTATCTGCAATCCTTTTTTGGAACACATATCTTGCAAATATGTATTGCTTGTTCATATAATTTTTTTTCGAATTATCGCGAACAAAAATGTTCAGAAACATCTGCAGAAGTAAAATTGTTTTCCACGCAAATCTTTGGTAAACTTTTCCTCGAGATTCGACATGACCTTATTTCAGCCTTGGTAACTTATTTATTGTGAAATTGCTTTCAGCAAAGCCTTCGGTCTAGTAGTCAGTGAGCGAACTAGAAGGATGGCCTTGAATCAATCCATCTAAAGGAGCAATTTGTTGTAAAAAAAAACAATTACTCTCCTGGCTGATACTACCAAGTATGATTCAATACCCCAAACGAAATTTGATTGATAGTTTTACTTTTAACTCTAGTGTTATGGACCCAATCAGTGTTGTCTTTTGATCCTCCTACTGCAAACCAAGTCCTGCCGAAAATATACTCTTTGAAAATTGTTTCACTGGAAATGTTCCACCCAAGTGTGGAAATCACTGCTAACCGAGGCTCACGAAAATTCAACACCAGCACGAATTATCCTCTTCTCCCAATTGATTCACACGCTAATGAGCACTATCTTGTGAAACAATTATTGATTCTAGTGTAATGGACCCAATTAGTGTTGTCTTCTGATCCTCCTATTGCAAACCAAGTCCTGCCGAAAATATATTTTTCGAAAATGGTTTCACTGTGAAACAACCCGAGTGTGGAGATCACTGCCAACCGAGGCTCACAAAAGTTCAACATCAGCACGAATTATTCTCTTCTCCCAATTGATTCACACGCTATTCTCCTCCCTAGATAAGAAAATATCAGAGTAGGTAGTTGTTTCGGCTCAACTTTTGTTTTCTTTCAACATATATCTTAATCGTCTGCAGGCAATTCACATTTACCTTCACAGAGATTGGATTGATTTTCTTGAAGTTTCTCCCTTGTTTGGAAGTTTAATGTTCTCGCTGTGGAAATGGAGAAGTGAAAGATAGAAAAGTTTTCCAGAACTGAAATGAGAAATTTACGGCATTCGAATTGTGGTCTGATATATACATTGAATAGCTGGCCGTTCCAAAAATATGGAAAATTGTTGAACATCAATGTTGATCGAAAGTGCATGGTCTGAAACTTCGGCGACATTTTCAATAACCGAATCCTCATTCGCCTTGATATTGTAATGAGAAGGAATTCATTAAGCTCATCTCAGATATGGAATCCAATATTTACTGAACGCTTCTTATCATCTATCGCGCAGAGGAATCCATCGATCATATCGAAACGTATAGAAAACATTCGAGGCTAGTGATGCCAAAATAAATAATGCTTTAATTGTTTATATGGCAATTTGCGATGGAAAAATCGTTCATCGAGTTATTGACAATAATAGAGAAATTAATTGTTGTTCTCACATGATGAAATATTCGTGTCCGCAAGACGTTTGCTGATAAAGTTCTATACTCCGCGATGTTATAGATCCTTAAGGACATGATGATATATGGCAAGCTACCGAAAAGATCATAGTTTGAAAAACAAAGTTTTTCTTCAGAATGTTTCATAGTTTCATATCAGTATAAAAATGAAACGATATTTATATCGAAAGTTATCTTCAAATATTAGCTGGTGAACACAAAGAATCTCTCTGAAACAACTAATTTACACACCGTTTGGTGTATATGGCATTGATCCCATTGGAGTAACTTCAGCTTACTCAATTTGTATACCGAATATATCTTACTCAAATCAATATAATAATTTCAAAGAACACGAAGACATATTGTATATTAGATATTGGATAAATCAGTTCACTCATCAAACCCAAACGAGCTCAGAGAAAGTTCTCACATGATTATCATTAGTGGGTATGTATAAATATGAGTGTGGGGTTGTTAGGAAATTCCAAAATCTATTTATATAGATTGGCCTAACATGCTCATCACGTGATAGTTTTCTCTTGACATAAAGTTAGGATTATTATATATATATATATACCATTTTGATGATAACGAATGCTGTATTGATATAAATCTGCCTATCAGTTCTTGATCATGACTCCAGCTTGGGAGACGAAACGTCGAACACTCAAACACCCCGCACACGAAATAATTCCTTGAAGAAATATTTTCTATACCCCAGTGTCCCTGAAAGTGCCCATTTCAAAATCACGCTCGAAAGGGTAGTATTCCTCCAAGGGCGATGAGGAACCTGACAATATTTTATTTATCACGACATTAAAAAAAATAATGAATGGACATTTTAGAAATATTCTCTAGAAACTGACAACGAACAAAATTTCACGAAATCGACCAGAAATAAAATTATCTATGTACCACGTAATTACGAAAGGTAAGTTTTCTTGTGACGCTCTTTCTACGCTCCTGTCACTTTGGCGCCCTGGTCAAGGTTCTTCTCGGGCGCAGCTTCAGTGGAGTAGGATAATTCCAGGGGTCAAAAGATGTTGATAATATAAATATGAAGTTTACGTCCTGGTAAATAGCTGCTAGGTTATTACTAATTCATTCAAAATACGGAAAGATGCGGAATTTTATTATCAACTCAAACCACAGACAATTCGGCAGTTAGAAGGAAAGTTAAGCGTACGAACAAAGCGGGCAAAGCGGTGAGTAATCAAGCAAATTAATAAATAGTTAAGCAGGGAACCAGCTAGCTCTACGGTGTCGGTCAAAGCTCTATCTCCGGTGGTACGACCCTCAACCAAACGGACTAATAACTTTAAAACTCCCCTGTTAGACTTAGTTTCGAATTATTCAACGGTGACGTGAATGCTAATTAATTATAGACGGCTACGGAGTACAAGCTTTCCTACACCTGGGTTTAACACCACCGAGTGTGAAAAAGCGTTCCTCTAGGTATCTTGCTTCCAGGACCTGGGTGTAACACCACTGTGAACTGAAAACCAGAGTACCTGACAGAGCTCAAACAAGGGGGCGGTAAATGCAACTAATGAAGTTAATGCAACTAATGAAGTTACCTTCAGTACAAGCTTTTCAACACCTAAGTTTACACCACTGAATGTGAAAAGCGTTCCTCTGGGTATCTCGCTTTCAACACCTGGGTGTAACACCACTGAGCACTGCAAACCAGACAACCCGACAAAGTTCAACAAGAGTATATAAATAAATGTAAGTCGAGTACAAACTTTCCAGCATCTAGGTTTACACCACCGAATGTGGAAAGTGTTCCTAGGTATATCTCGTTTCCAGCACCTGGGTGTAACACCACTGAGCACTGAAAACCAGAACACCCCAAAACAAACTTTTCAAAATATCGACATATTAATTCGGACGGCTAAGATGCCTAGGAAACCCTGGTGTATCTACTTATACCTGAATAATTTTGGGATAAACTTGGCGAAAAGCGATTGCTTGATTTCTGAGATCGCAAAAGCTCCAGATCGCTATTGTAGATGGCGATCAGTCATATACCATATGAAGCTTAATTTTCAGTAGAGAGGAATGTGCAACCAAATATTCTACAACTGTTTATTATTTGCCTACTGAGATTTTGACAGCCCTGACAGCCAATCAAATGCGTTTCAGAAAACGTGCATGTAACGTGGAAACCTACCGTTAACAACCTGTCAATACTGTCACTGTCACCTGCTACCTCTACAAGTTTTTAGTGTTTTTATATCAGTTTGTAAGACTAGACTTTGATTCCGAGAAAATTTACTTTGCCCATTCGCCTGAGAATGTACGACAAAGTTCATGCTAGTGTATTGAAAGTGATAGACTGTCTTGGAATTGGGGATACACACATCAGTTATGCAACGGTTCAAAATACGTATCACATCGATATTTCCTTTATTTACTTTGTTTTCAATATCTCATTATTAAGAGCTACAGATGTTTCCTCCTCGATATAAGACTTTCGCTCAAGCTGAAATGAATAAAATTAGCTACAACGCTACATTCATGTTATTATTTTGGGGCGATTCGTTTTGTACTGACCTTAGGTACTAAATAAAGAAGAATATTTGGATCCCCAGATTTTGACTGACCACACAAAATACGAAATCTTCTACACATCGTGAAAAAGTACTTGTAATAACTTCAACACTTATTCTACTTATATAGACTTTTAAACACTGTTGAGTGCGAAGAAATAATTTCAGTTTTCATTGACAACAATAAACATCAAAGTTACGTCAATCTGACAAAACCGACATTTGACAGATTTTCGAAAATGCTCATATAACGCCCCCTATACAAAAATTAGAAAGCTTTTGTGATCGTCGATTGTTTTTCGCCAAGAAATTCTAAACAATATCGAATCACTAGATACACCAGGGTTTCCTAGGCATCTTACGGACGGCAAACGAAACCAAGAAACAAGGTTACTAAATTTAAAAAAAAACACTTGGTTGAAAATCTACCAAATTCATTACCACCTGTTTTACCCTTACACTCGATTCCCTGGACGGCTGGCTTCCAATTCAAATCGCTTGCACTGCCACTTCTCAACCGTGACTGCTAGCTGGCTTCAATTTCCGAAATGCCCCCCCCCCCGAGGTTGAGCGCCCAGGATGACGTGATGCCATATCCAGTTATTGTTGTCAATGAAAACTGAAATTATTTCTTCGCACTCAACAGTGTTTAAAAGTCTATATAAGTAGAATAAGTTTTGAAGTTATTACAAGTACTTTTTCACGATGTGTAGAAGATTTCGTATTTTGTGTGGTCAGTCAAAATCTGGGGATCCAAATATTCTTCTTTATTCAGTACCTAAGGTCAGTACAAAACAAATCGCCCCAAAATAATAACATGAATGTAGCGTTGTAGCTAATTTTATTCGTTTCAGCTTGAGCGAAAGTCTTATATCGAGGAGGAAACATCTGTAGCTCTTAATAATGAGATATTGAAAACAAAGTAAATAAAGGAAATATCGATGTGATACGTATTTTGAACCGTTGCATAACTGATGTGTGTATCCCCAATTCCAAGACAGTCTATCACTTTCAATACACTAGCATGAACTTTGTCGTACATTCTCAGGCGAATGGGCAAAGTAAATTTTCTCGGAATCAAAGTCTAGTCTTACAAACTGATATAAAAACACTAAAAACTTGTAGAGGTAGCAGGTGACAGTGACAGTATTGACAGGTTGTTAACGGTAGGTTTCCACGTTACATGCACGTTTTCTGAAACGCATTTGATTGGCTGTCAGGGCTGTCAAAATCTCAGTAGGCAAATAATAAACAGTGGTAGAATATTTGGTTGCACATTCCTCTCTACTGAAAATCAAGCTTCATATGGTATATGACTGATCGCCATCTACAATAGCGATCTGGAGCTTTTGCGATCTCAGAAATCAAGCAATCGCTTTTCGCCAAGTTTATCCCAAAATTATTCAGGTACCTATAAGTAGATACACCAGGGTTTCCTAGGCATCTTAGATAAAGTTAAAGTGTTGTATGTAAACCAGGCATAAGCTAATCGGAAAATTAACGTGCATCATCAAGAATAACAAGTTGTTCTCGAATTTTTACTGAACCAACGACCAACGACGAATATTGTGCAATCACAGACTACTCGATGAATATCTTCAGTGGAAACTTTCACTCAAATTTCAAGTATGTTCGATATTAACTAGTGATTGTGACCCATGCGTATGTCAGTCACGTTTGCTCGAAGTTGGCCCACCTGTGATACTTAATAATAAAGTACTAAATTGTACATGTGAAAAATCAAAACTGATTAAGTGAGGTTACCGTACTTTTCAGGAAATATATCCTTCGGTATTTCATTGATCGCCAGAAATGTCCTGATAATCCACTTCCGAAATGATTGTATTGTTGATATCGAGTAATCAAGACATACCAGCTGAAAACTAAATAATTCATGCGTGGGAATAGTACATTGTTCACCAGGTAGGAAGAGCCTTACATTCCTGGACGACTTAGCAACACAGCGTCCAGGAATGTGGCTTCTCCTGAGAGATAAACATACTGTTTTTCCGAAAATTGTTAAAAATTCAACAGATATTATTTAATTTTGACAAAATCACCAATGAATGGGGCTTTGAAATTCGTAATTACATTAGTTTCGTAACCGTGGGAACGTATTAAGATTTGATTGTCAAACTTATGTTTATGAATTCAATTGCTGGTGTTGTCGACAGTAAAATGATAAGTGATGATGAAATTTCCATTCCTGGGACTCTTCCAGAGTTGGTTGAGGCACTGATTACTGCTTCATTAGAATTATTGCCAAAGAAATAGTAGGAAAAGTACGTTTTATGGACTATCGCAAATTAACAATATGTTTTCAATCATTTATGTAGAACACTAACAGCTGTGATAGTCCGGCGGCGGAACACTAATTACTCGTCGTTTTAGAGACGAACCCAATATTTTGATATAACCAAACGAGAATACTACCACTATTTAAACGAATGTTTCTACATAGAAAAATGAATATGAGGACTTTTTCTTTTGGTCGAGACCAGAATTATAGGTAAAAAACATAAAAAAAAGGAAACATTTTTTTTACTTTGAGTCTCCATATCTCGGGAAATGAAATACCTATTGAACTTTCTTTTTACTCAGCTATAGCTAGAAATAAGCTCTTTCATATAGTACTCAAAGTTTTGATTTTCAATTCAAAAATATTTAGAAAAAAGTTGAGTGAAAAATTAAATCCTTTTTTTTCTCACTCTTTGATTCACCTCGACCTATCTCGCTTATATGAAACCCTTTTGGAAATATTTTATACCCAAAAACTGCAGAATTTCATAAGCTTCATTTTTTACCAGTTAATGTGAGATCCATTTTCAAAAATAAACCAGCTGGAGCCTTTTGAACGCAGCAATGCACACCGCGGTGGTGCGGCCCGGCAGTTGAGAAGCGTGCCGTTATAAGATATTTGGTCAAAATATTTCAGATCGAAATAAAAAACACTGTTTGTAGAAGATTTGAGAAAAATTCTATAATTTGAAAAGTTCCTTGAACCAGTTATGATTCGATAAAATAGTTGAGAAGTCTGATGATACTGACGTTTTGATATTACTCCATACTAATATTAGAATGATCGACAATTGAACTCCTTCGAAATATTCATGGAAAAAGGGCACACTACAACATCAACAAATGAAAAATATTCATTTCAGTTCATTTATTAGCAAAAGCTTTTGGTCAATCTATTTGTGGTGGCTTGCCAGCCTTTCACGCTTTAACAGGGTGTGACACTACAAATGCTTTCTTCAAAATAGGGAAAAAATCTGCCTGGCAAATTTTTTATCGAAAAAACATAGACCTACAAGATTTTGGAAATGCTATTCTAGAAAACAGCATATATATTGGGAGGAAGCTAATTGTCCACCTTTACCGCAAAGAAAAATGTGATAATCTTGACGAAATTCGACTGATACTGACCAAAGATATCAAAAAATCAGCTGAAGAACTTCGTCCTACTGAAGATTCTTTTAAATTGCATGCTCAAAGGTACGTAGTAATACAATTATTTATACCAATAAACGCTTTTCAAGTTGGACTTTATGTTTTTAGATGCTATTATCAACTGGTTTTGTGGAAATCTAGTCATATTTATTAAGAGAAGAAATGGATACTCAAGATTATGGTTGGATGAAATATAATGATATGTTAATTCGCAAATTTTCAACGAAACCCCACATTCAGAACGAAATCAGAAAATTGATTAGTTTCTTTTGCACTGAGAAAAACTGCAACACTACGAAATAAGTGTGTAAAACTAAGAGTATGTTTTGTTCAGTTGACTTCAAGTGTTCAATGAGGTGTAACCAATAGTCTAAATTCAGAAAAGGAGGAGGAGAAAGACGATATTTTAATATCATTGGAGTAGCGTTGATATAAAATACAATTATATATTTTATATTACATTACATAGATAAGCTAGATGTGTTTTTTATTTCATTCTAAAATATTTTGACCAAATATCTCATAAGACTGCAAGTAATAGCTGCTGCAAATATTAATAATATGTGTAAAAATGACCGAACAGTTAATCGCGAAAGACGCAAAACAGCACGCTTCTCAACTACCGGGCCGCGCCACCGCGGTGTGCATTGCTGCGTTCAAAAGGCTCCAGCTAGTTTATTGTAGTTATGAAAATGGATCTTACATCAATTCGTAAAAAATGAAGCTTATGAAATTCTGCAGTTTTTGGGTGTAAAATAATTCCAAAAGGGTTACATATAAGCGAGATAGGTCGAGGTGAATCAAAGAGTGAGAAAAAAATGTATTTATTTTTTCACAAAACTAACTGTTTTCTGAAAATTTTCGAATCGAAAATCAAAACTTTGAATACTATATGAAAGAGCTTATTTCTAGCTATAGCTGAGTAAAAAAAAAGTTCAATAGCTATTTTATTTCCCGAGATATGGAGACTCAAAGTTAAAAAAAATTCTTTCATTATTTTAATGTTTTTCACCTATAATTCTGGTCTCAACCAAAAAAAAAAGTCCTCATATCAATTTTTCCATGTAGAAACATTCGTTAAAATAGTGGTAGTATTCTCGTTGGGTTATACCAAAATATTGGGTTATACCAAAATATTGGGTTAGTGAACAATAACGAGGTCCGACCGCCGCATTATAAGAAAATATCATTTCTTTGCAGTCAAAATTTCCTAGCGATATGCGGAAAAGATATTTGTTTTGATGAAGGTGTATATTCAGCATTCTTCATTTAGGTCAATACTAGAATTCCATTTGGGAATATTTATTGGCAACAAAGTTATAATAATATTAATTGATAACAGACCAATATTTATGAATATTTTGGACAAATTCTGAGAATCGCTACACTGTCAACACAAACGTAGGAGATGTTAGCCATCATAAAATTTGAATCGAAATAAATTATTGGTTGACACAATAGTGGCAATGAAGATTTTTCTAAACAGTAAAGAGCAAGAATGGGAGTGCAAAAGAGTTTTGGTTCAATTGATCATCTATAGAATTCAATTTAGTATTTCATAAAACAATTTAAAAAATCTTGAAAAAACACTGTTGTACTGTAATGAAAAATAAAAAATGTAAGTACTTTTTCTATCCTTACGGATGGAGGGATACTCTATATTTTATATCTACCCTTTCCGCTAAAATGCAACTCAGCAAGGTCGTAACGAGGTAGGGGCAGGAAAGGAAAGCTACCCTAGAAGAGCGGTCTTCCTCGTAGATTGTCGAAGAATAAAGCTATATCTGATACGATATAATCAAGGATTTTCATTGTCTGCCCCCCCCAACCGCATATTGAATCCTACCTACGCCCTTGCAACTTGGTCTTCTCTTTTGAGTTGATAAAAATATGTACCATAGAAAAAGTATTACTTATTATCAGTGGACTTTCTTATCCACCAACATTATCACTTTCATCTCATCTTTAGAATATACAACTCTCCGAAGTGAAGTCTGTCTTTGAGTTCGCTCACACTACAATTTGTAATGGTTCTAAGTCACTAATTTTGTCATGTGTTTACAGAGCTCCTTCAGCGAACACTGATATATTTCTTGATAACTTAGATACTGTGATTCCAACCATTAATCCTGGCAATGATACTATGTTTTTATGTGGAGGTTTCAATCTCAATTTTGAAACCGATGTGAATTGTACTAGAGCAAATAGCGCACGTAACATCCTATCAACATATGGGCTTGCACCACACTTTCAGTGTTATAGTCGCATAGAGGGTGACTCTCATACAGTCATTGATAATATATTCAGTAATTTGGACTATGTAGCATTGAATGAGACTATCTATACAAATTTGTCTGATCATCACCTGCAGATCTTGAGTTTTTCGGATAACCATAAAAAAGTAATTTTTAGACGAAATTTTTCAAACCAACAAAATATTGATAATTTTAAAAGCTCAATTCAGGCACATACTTAGAACAGTGTAGTTGCAGAAATGAATGCGGAATCAAAATTTAATACCTTCCTGGAAATTTTCCTTGATTGTATGCATAAGTCTTTTCCTATCATCAAGTCGAGCAACAAAAATGTATTGAACAAAAAATCTTGGGTAAATAAGGAAATCATAGACCAAGGATATAACCTACGTTTCATG